>CM031235.1:353583315-354140815 GCA_018340775.1 Taxus wallichiana var. yunnanensis
GAATTTTTGACGATTTTCAAATGTTTTGGATTTTTACATTGTGATTGGCAATTTATGGACCAGAGTGCAGACTTATTTTTGAGAGGCGATAAACATGGATATTATCCATATGTACCGTGTTCCGTGTTGTAACTTATGCTCAGAATAACACAAATTCTCTTTCCATTGGCAGGATATGGTGGTGATGATATGATGAAAAGAATTCCAGCTCCATTCTTGACTCCACACAACTAGTAAGATGTGTGGGCTCATCACCGAGAATCAAGAAGGACGCAAGAGGTAGATAATGAATATAGAGACAAATGCTAACAACAATCCCTTTGGGAAATTGTGACTCCATTCTTCATAATGGTACTGAACCAGTTTCAAAAATGGATTTCACTTTATGAGTCACGTGTTAGACTTAGATAGTTATATGGCCTGTTGATTGGTAAGATATGAGGTTAAAGGATAGTTCTCTCTTCACTTAGGCATTTAAATTACGTGTTTGGGGATTCTATAATTTGTAAGTACTATAAGATTTTGTATTTTTGAAATGACTCCCTATGCCTTTCCCCATGCTACTAGTGAGAAGTAAGGGCTCATCACCAAAGGTAAAATATAGGCGAGTGAATTCCCTTTTTGTCTTTTTTTTTTTTTTTTTTTTTTTTTAATATTTTGCAATGTTTTTATGTTTGTATGAGAATGACCCTCTACACTTTGCCCCATGCCACTTGTAAGAGGCAAGGTTTTATCACCGAAGACAAGATGTAGATGAGTAAGGGCACCTTCCTCCACTCCCAGTCTCACACTACCAATAAGAAGTGTGGGCTCAACACCAAAGACTATGAAGGACGAAAGATGCGACAATGAATTATTCATAATTTATTGAATTGATGGATTTTTTTCACAATAGTGCTTTGTATTTGGAAAGAAATGTCTTCCCCCAATCTCAGCCCCACACAACTAGTAGGATGTGAGGGTTCAACACCGAAGACTGAGATGGACGACCAAACGAACTGGGTAACGAAGTTTAGAGCTTTGTTATGAAAGAGAGAATGTATTTGAAGGGAATATATTACCATCAGTAAGCTTCTAGGTATGACCATAGAGGAAAGCGATAGAAAATGGAAGAAGTATGACACTCACAAACTTAATAGGATTTATACTAGCACTTGTCTCATGATGATAAATATGAAGATGTGATTTTGATAAAGAAAATATCTGCCAATGGAAATGAATAAATTTAAATTATTCAGAAATAAGCAAGACAAAAGGAACAATGTACATGTTGTATCCTAGAATAGTGAACATCTCAAGGATAAAATTTCTTTAAATGAACTGCATTCATTGGTTCATCAAGATCTTAACCATCTGCAAAGTGGCCAATTTATAGGCTTGAGCCAAATTTAGCTGTGATTACATAGGGTTCTAACCAATTAGGCTCAAATTTTCCTTGTTTTTCTCATTCTTTAGTGGTATTGTTTTGATTTTCTTTTAAAACGAGGTCACCAATTTCAATTCTCGGGTCTTACCTTTTTATGATAATTGTGTTGCGATCGGTTTGATAGACTTGAAGATGATTGAGAGCATTAAGTCATTTTTCATCGAGAAGTTCAAGCTCTTGAAGCCTTAAATGTCTATAATCATCCTCATTAATTACATCTTTAAGGGAGATCCTCAAGGACGGATTTCTATCTCAATAGGTAAAATGGCTTCACAACCATAAATAAGGGAAAATGGGGTGGCTCCGGTAGGTGTGCAGTAAGATGTACGGTAAGCCCAAAGAGTGGGGTAAATTTGAGTATGTCAATTACGTCCATGGGTGTTGAAAATATTTTCCATGATGGATTTTAAGGTCTTATTGGTTGTTTAATTGATTTTTTTGAGGGTAGTATGGAGTGGACCATTTAAGTTTGATGTGAAAACATTTGGCTAGGTATTTTACATCCTAGTTTTTAAATGATTTTCCATTATCTGCAACCAGAGCGGATGGAATACCAAATCGACATATGAGATTATTGAAAATAAATTTTGATATTTGGCTACCGGTAACATAAGTGAGAGGCATAGCCTCTACCCATTTAGTGAAGTAATCGGTAGTGGTAATGATGAACTTATGTCCATCGGAAGATGTTGGTCTGATTTTACCAATGAGGTCAAGTCCCCATTGAGAGAAGGGCCATGGTGTGGTTATCGATTGTAATGCCTGGGAAGGTGCATGGATAAGATTTCCATGCTTTTGACATGCTTGACAACGTTTGACAAAATGACATGCATCACTTTCCATGGAGGGCCAATAATATCCAACTCGCAGGATTTTCTTGGCTAAGGCGATACCATTCATGTGTGCTCCACAGATACCAAAATGGACTTCAGCTAAGACACTCGAGGATTCTTCCTGATTAAGACATCGGAGTAGGGTGCCATCATATCCTTGTTTATAAAGAGTTTTTGCTAAAATGGTGTAACGAGAAGCACGTTGTGCTAAAGCACATTTATGCATTGGTTTCATGTCGGCAGGAAACGTTTTATCACGAATGAAGGTATAAAGATCATGGTACCAAGGGTTATTCGGACCCACGATCTCACATACCATAGTGTTTTCAGGAAGATCATAGGCAGGCATTAAGAGATGTTCAATGAGAAAATGTGCTTGGGGTTGACTAGATGTGATTTCTAATAGGGATCCGATGGTTGCCATAGCATCGGCTGATTTATTACAAATTAAGGAATTTGTGTTAGGAAATAAGGGATAAAATATGTGGAATAATCCCTCACAGAATCGCAACAGTAGAAACTAATATGCAAAAATTATTACAGATCTCAAATAAAATTGTAGAATAAAATAACACAACACAAAGAGACAGTATTTAACGTGGTTCACCCAATTTGGGCTACGTCCACCAAGAATCACTTGCTCAGATTTTATTACAAGCCACCGCTCTCTCAATACAATACCCAGATCTGTTTGGAGCTATGCTCAACAAACTCTACAGAATTCACAGCCAAATTCAAAACACATCTGCAATACATTTGCTTGTACATCTATCATATGCATAAGACCATATAAATAGACAACTACTTAAGCAGTTTGATACAAAACCGTGGGTATCAAAACCAAGGGCAAAAACCGTGGGTATCAAAACAATGGGAAAAAGACCGAAAAACCATGGGCCCAAAAACAGCCCATAACGGTTACCCATTACCCATGGGTTAATAAACCACCCATGAAAATTTGCTTCGGGGCTTCGCCCGAACCCCCACTCCGCTTCAACCCCCTAACGACTCACCGCGAGCAGACCGCCGTAAAAATACCCGAGTGTAACACATAGAAGGTGTACCACACTCTAACATGAAAATAGGCTCCACAAACATAACAATCTCCCACTTGGAGACTGATTTCCATTGAGCAAGCTTCTCAACCCTTCACTATCATCCACGAAGGCCAACCAAAGCTGAACATAGCTTTAGTTTATCCCTTGTGACCACCTTGGTCATCATGTTTGCAGGATTCTAACTGGTATGAATCTTCTCCAACTTCAACTTATCTTCCTCCAAAGTTGTCCTGATGAAGTGATATCTCAATTGTATATGCTTCATCCTGGAGTGGAAAGCAGAGTTCTTAGCTAGGTGTATAGCACTCTGACTATCACTATGCAGCTTACATTCCTCCTGCTTATGCCCCAACTCCTCAAGCAATTGTTATAACCAAATCATCTCTTTGCTTGCCTCTGTGGCAGCAACATACTCAGCCTCCGTGGTTGACAAAGCCACTAGCTTCTGTAGTCGTGAAATCCAGCTCACTGTTGTCCCACCTACAATGTAAATATAACCTGTCGTGCTCCTCCTGTTGTCTACATCTCCAGCCATGTCTAAATCTACATAACCACGTAAAGTGGTGTCTGATCCATTATAGCAAAAAATTGTCCCCATGGTCCCTCTCAAATACCGAAGGATCCACTTTACTGCTTACCAATGCTCTTTACCTGGATCACTCATAAATCTACTCACAACTCCCACTGCATGGGAAATATCAGGCCTAGTGCACACCATAGCATACATCAAACTGCCAACTGCTGATGAGTAAGGTACCTTGGACATCTGGTTTCTTTCCTGCTCTGTCATGGGACACTGCTCCTTTGATAACTTGAAATGGCCTGCCAAAGGAGTCCCAACCGGTTTAGCATCCTGCATGTTAAACCTGTCTAATACCTTCTTAATGTACTCTTCCTGAGATAAAGTCAACTTCCGTTCCTTCCTATCCCGAGTTATCCTCATACCAAGGATTTGTCTGGCTGCCCCCAAATCCTTCATATCAAAGGATTCACTTAGTTGTTTCTTGAGTACTTTTATTTCCTGCATGTTTTTACCTGCAACCAACATGTCATCAACATACAAACACAGGATAATATAACTTCCATCCTCAAATTTCTTTGTATACACGCAATGGTCAGAATGACATCTAATATAACCTTGCTCCATCATGAAGCTATCAAACTTCTTATACCATTAACGTGGAGCTTATTTCAAGCCATACAAGAAGATCTTCTTCGCTTTACACACCATCTCCTCTTTACCTTTGACCTCATAGCCCTCTGGTTGCTGCATATATAGTTCCTCCTCCAAATCACCATGGAGAAATGCAGTCTTTACATCTAACTGTTCTAAGTGTAATTCTTCTGCTGCCACTATTCCAAGAACAGTTCTAATAGAAGTCATTTTTACTACAGGAGAAAATATCTCATCAAAATCTATACCTTGTTTCTGTGCAAACCCCTTGACCACCAACCGGGCCTTATATCTTTTCTTTCCTCCTTCGTCTTTAACTCTGTACACCCACTTGTTCTACAATGCTCTTTTTCCTTCCGGTAGGTTCACCAAATCCCAAGTTTGGTTCTCCATGAGAGACTTATGCTCCTCATCCATGGCTTGCTCCCACTTCTTACTGGCATCTACCTACATTGCTTCATCAAAGCTCTCTGGCTCTCCACTATCAGTGAGTAATAAATAATAAAGAGAAGGAGAAAAACATTCAGGTTCTTTTCTTACCCTAGAAGACCTCCTCACTGTAGGAGTTTGGGGTTCCTGTTGAGTAGGTTCCTGAACTGATTCATGGGTCACTTTCCCATCCGAAGATCCTCTACCACTGCATATTCTTTCATGGATTCTTCCCTATTTTCCTATAACTGTTGCTTATACATGACTTTCTCATTAAAGACCACATCCCTAGACCGAATGATTTTCTTGTCCTTAATACTCCAACATTTAAATCCAAATTCATCACCGCCATAACCAATGAAAGTACATTTTTCTGATTTAGCCTCTAGCTTGGTCCTATCATCCTTATCTATATGAACAAACACCTCACATCCAAAGACTCTAAGAAATGAATAATCAACTTTCTTACCATACCATGCCTCCTCAGGTATGCCTCCATCCAAGGCACTTGAGGGTCCTCTGTTTATCAAGTACACAACTGTGCTCACCGCTTCTGCCCAAAAAGAAAGAGGCAGTCCTGCATGTAATCTCATGCTCCTAGCACGTTCCATTATTGTTCTGTTCATCCTTTCGATACCCCATTCTACACGGAGTTCCCGAACCGTCTTTTCTCCTCATGATTCCATTCTTAGAACAAGAATCATTAAATTCATTGCTGTAATACTCCCTCCATTATCTCGACTTCGAGACATTTTAGCTTAAGACTTGTTTCATTCTCTACCAAGGCTTTCCATTTAACAAAAGTGTCAAATACATCATATTTGTGTCTAATACAATAAACCCAAACTTTCCTTGTTGCATCATCAATAAAAGTAACATAATAACTTGAACCCCCAAGAGATGATACCTGAGCCGGCCCCCACACATCAGAATGTACCAGCTCTAACTTACTCTCTTTCTTCGTAGGTCCAACCTTGAGAAACCTTACTCGCTTCTGTTTCCCATATATGCAGTTTTCACAGAAATCCAAACATGTTTCTGTATATCCAGGAAAATTCTTCTTTATGATGTTCATGCCCTTATGGCTCATATGACCGAGCCTATAGTGCCATAATGTTGTATCTGCATCTGAAGCCACAAGATTACAATCATTAGTATTATCAGTGGTTAAATACAAGGTTCCAACCTTCTTACCTCTTGCCACCATAAGAGCACCCTTGGTAACCTTCCAAGAGTCTGCTGTAAATATCACAGTACAACCATCACTTCCCAACTGCCCTGCCGATATCAAATTTCTCCTTAATGTAGGCACATGTCTGACATCCTTCAATAGCCATGTATTCCCATTCTACATCTTAACTCAAATGAACCTTTTCCAACTATGCTGCAAGGCTCATCATCACCAAGAAAAACATGCCCAAAATCCCCTTGAACATAATCAACAAAATAATGCCTATGTGGAGTAGCATGAAAAGAAGCCCCTGAATCTAAAACCCAAGATTCAGTAATATTATGCAAAGAAAGAATCAAAGCATCCTGACATACATTACCCGATGCCACATTTGCCTCCTTGTTTTCTTCATGTTGTTTCTTCTTATCCCGAAGCTCCCAACAGTCCTTCTTTGCATGCCCAGGCTTTCCACAATTCCAGCATACAATCTTGTTCTTAGATTTTGACCTTGCCCGATCTTTTGATTTTCCACGGTTTCCTCTATTCTTCTGTCTCCCTCTAGTTTCCACTGTCAAAGCATTCCCTGAAGTAGAAGATTCCCCAGAGCTTTTTCTTCGCATTTCCTCGCTTAGAATCACCCCTACAACATCCTCAAACTTCAACTTTGAGTTAGTTGGAACCGAGTTACTTACCGCCATTACCAGGCTATTCCAACTCTCAGGTAAAGAGCACAGAATTAATAAAGCCCTAACTTCTTCATCAAATTCTATTATAACCGAAGCTAGCATATTCACAACCGTATTGAAATCATTTAAATGATCTGCTACTGAACTATTCTCAGACATCTTCATATTAAACAACTTTTTCATTAAAAATATCTTATTAGAGGCAGAGGGTTTTTCATACAACTTCCCTAATGCATCCATTAGATCTTTTGTAGTCTTTTCCTTTGAAACATTAAATAATACCGAGGATGCAAGACACAGCCGAATCATTCCAAGTGCCTTCCGATCCAACAAATCCCATTCCGCATCTGTCATACTCGAGGGTTTGTTCACCTTCTCAGACAACAGAGTATAAAGATCCTTTTGATAAAGGTAATCTTCCATTTGCATCTTCCAAAGACTAAAATTCTGCCCGTTGAATTTATCAACCCTAGATCTTCCATCATCTGCCATAGCTCCCACTCAAGATAAAAATTTCCCTGCGATTCAACACTTCAGCAAACCAAACCAAGCTCTGATACCAATTGTTAGGAAATAAGGGATAAAATATGCGGAATAAACCCTCACAAAATCGCAATGTAGAGAAAACTAATATGCGAAATTATTACGATCTCAAATAAAATTGCAGAATAAAATAACACAACACAAAGAGACAAAGATTTAACATGGTTCACCCAATTTGGGCTACGTCCACCAAGAATCACTTGCTCGATT
Organism: Taxus wallichiana var. yunnanensis; assembly: GCA_018340775.1. Classification (NCBI taxonomy): domain Eukaryota; kingdom Viridiplantae; phylum Streptophyta; class Pinopsida; order Cupressales; family Taxaceae; genus Taxus; species Taxus wallichiana. The sequence continues at coordinate 353,590,846 of CM031235.1, forward strand.
TTATTACAAGCCACCGCTCTCTCAATACAATACCCCGAGATCCGTTTGGAGCTATGCTCAACAAACTCTACAGAATTCACACCCGAATTCAAAACACATCTACAATACATTTGCTTGTACATCTATCATATGCATAAGACCATATAAATAGACAACTGCTTAAGTAGTTTGATACAAAACCGTGGGTATCAAAACCAAGGGCAAAAACCGTGGGTATCAAAACAATGGGAAAAAGACCGAAAAAACCATGGGCCCAAAAACAGCCCATAATGGTTACCCATTACCCATGGGTTAATAAACCACCCATGAAAATTTACTTCGGGGGCTTCGCCCCCGAACCCCCCTAACCCGCTCAGCGGCGAGCGGGACCGCCGTAAAAATACCCGAGTGTAACACATAGAAGGTGTACCACACTCAAACATGAAAATAGGCTCCACAAACATAACAATTTGATCAAAGCTAATTAATTGAAAATAGCTTCAAAGACTATCCACCATGCGTTTATATGGGATAATTTTTTCATCCTTGACCTGGTATTCATCGGTAACTTGCTTGATGATAAGTAAAGAATCACCAAATACAACTAATTCTGTAAGATTCCAAGATATAACTAGTTTTAATCCTGCGATGAGAGCTTCATATTCTATGATATTGTTGGTACATGGGAATGCTAAGTAAAATGATTTAGGGATAACATGTCCACTGGGTGTGATAAGCAAAATACCAGCCCCTGATCCATGGAGATTACAAGATCCATCAAAAATAGAGTCCAAGCTAGCGCGATGTCTATGTGTATAATATCTTCATCAGAAAAGAGAATTGAAGTGGTTCCGTGTCAGAAAGGGGTGCCTCGGCAACTTGGTCGACAAGGGCTTGTCCTTTAATTGTTTTCTGAAACAAACTCGACATCGAATTCACTAAGTAATACGACCCAACTAGACATTCTTCTCATGAGAATGGGTCTGACAACAAATACTTGAGAGGATCAATTTTGGTAATAAACTTAGTTGTGTGATTGAGCAAGTAATGACGTAACTTATGGAATGCAAAGGCGTTAAGAAGCATACTTTTTTTGATTTGGGAATAACGTACTTCATGCTCAATAAGTGTTTGACTAAGGTAATATACAGCCCGTTCTTTTCCTTGATCATTATGTTGTGCTAGCAGAGCTCCTATGGCATGTTCGATGGCGATGTATAAAGCAACATAGGTTTATCAATAACTCGGTGACATAAGAACAAATGGACTAGAGAGGTATTCTTTTAACTTAGCAAAAGAGTCTTGGCAATCATGGTTCTAGTGAAAGTGTGCATCTTTCTTGAGCAACTGATTAAAGTGATGGCACTTGTCAGCCAACTGTGATATGAAATGTCGAATAAATTGTATCTTTCCCTGAAGACTGCGTAATTGTTTTAGATTTTGAGGAGGAGGCATTTCCATGATGGCTTTGACTTTGGCAGGATCCACTTCTATGCCTCTTTGTGAGACAATAAACCCTAATAATTTACTAGAGGTTAATCCAAACACACATTTCTTTGGGTTAAGACAAACCTTATACTCGCGTAATCTATCGAAAATGCGTCTCAACACACTTGGATGCCCTATTCGTGTTTTAGATTTTGCTAATATATCATCAACATAGTCTTCCATGATATCATGTAACATGTCATGGAAGATGACAGTCATTGCTCGTTGATAGGTGGCACCAGCATTTTTCAAGCCAAAAGGCATGACCTTATAACAAAAGGTGCCCCATGGTGTAGTAAATGTTGTTTTATGTTGATCTCCTTCAGCAATACGTATTTGATTGTAACCAGAGAATCCATCCATTAAGGAGAGCATTTCATGGCCTGCCATAGAATCAACAATCATGTCTATATTTGGCAAGGGAAAGTCATCTTTGGGACAAGCCTTGTTGATGTCATGGAAGTTTGTGCATATTCTGATGCCAGGAGTTTTCTTGGCAACGGGAACTATGTTAGATATCCATGCCGAATAATCAATAGGTTTGATAAAGTCAGCTTCCAAGAGTTTCTCGAGTTCGGCTTTAACAAGTAATGCAACTTGGGGATGCATTTTACATAGTTTTTGCTTTACAGGTTTTGCATCTGGATGTACCACAAGATGGTGTACTACAAGAGATGGGTCCAGGCCTGGCATGTCCTTATATGTCCATGCAAATATATCTTGGAATTCAATAAGGAGTGTTGTGAATTCCATGCATTCTTGGTCAGACAGACTAATGCCAAGTTGTAAAAAAATTTGTTGTTCGGTGGTGCCAATGTTTATGTCTTTTGTTTCTTCTACAAGAATTTTAGATGTATCCTTTTCAGAGAATGATGTTAATGGTTGATGTAGGTCATCAGTGTCGGGTGTTTGTTAGAATTTTTTGACATGTTTATTGGATAGGGTGGCGGTGAGGTTTTGACTATGGGAAATCCTTTGTTTGCGCTTTTGATCCAAATTTTACGAGAGTGAAGGATCGAATATTTTATCTCTTCGCCAAAATAGGATGATTCACTTAGATTGATTTCAAATCATTTTCTATGGTCGGAAGTAGGTATTTGGTCACGAGTGCCAGGAATTCTTTGATGGCTTCATCATTTTGGAACATATCCATGGCTACATGATGTGGTTGGCCATGGTCTATGAGACTCGGATGTGTAGGCTCAAAATTGATGACATTAATAGAGAAATGTTCAAAGGCAAGATGTGTTTCAGCGAGGTCCTCAAAAAGACTACATGGAGACCTAATGTCATTATCAGAACTGGTGTCATCATTGTCACTCGAAATTATTATGGGAGTGACATCAAACACCTTGAAACCTAGACCATGTTTACCGTGATGTTGTGTGTAATTTATAGGGTCTAAACGACCTTGTTCATTTGGACCAAGTCCTTTACCCTGCCATCGCATGTTTTTCATTATTCGGTGAGCTTTGGTAAATTGAGGGGACTCATAACATGGAGCAAAGTCATCATTATATAACCAAGATCCTGAAGAACTTGGAATATGTTCATTGTCAAGATGACCAAACTTTTTCCAAACTGACTGACCCATTTGGTAAGTGGGATGGATTCTCAGATGTGGAGCATTAGGTTTGCCATAGCTATGTGGGGATTTGGTGATATAAAAATATTCTGCCATCTTTTGAAATTGATATTCACCGCATCCCGTGTCAATGATTTTAAATGTGTGAGATGGGGGACCAATGGGTACCTCATGTGGTCGAGAAGTTAGTTCGGTAGTCTTAAAAGATGAAGAGAATGGGTTATAAGAAGAAGGGGGTGGATTGAAGGATGAAGGTTGGTTTTTCACGGGAGGAGGTATCTTAATAGAGGAGGTGTGGTTAGATGAAGAAGATTGGCTAAGTGAAGAAGAAGATGGTGTGGTGGAAGAATAATTGTTTTCGGAAGAAGAAGCTTCATTAGTGGAAGAAGATGATTGATTAGTGGGAGGAGGATTGGTGGAAGGTGGTTGACTAGTGGATGATAATGGATTGGAAAATGTGTTTTGGTTATGAGATGATGGTTTTGGATTATTGTTAGGGAGTGTATCAGGATCAATGTGTGTTTCATTAGGGATTATACGAGGTGGAGCATATTTATCTGTTGATGGACAATAGTGATCATGTCGATACCATCCTTCGAGGAATCTACAATACTCAAAAGGTTGGGGATCTGCACGTAATATAAATTCCTTGTCCAAATGAGGAAACTTAATGCATTGGTGGAATGTTGATGGGACGGATTTCATGGCATGAATCCATCGTTGGCCGACAAGAATGTTACAAGCAACTTCTACATCTACCACATGACGACCGTGTCTAAGGTGATGGGTCTTACTTAGAGAGGCAACATGATTGTGCCTTCAAAATTTCTTTCACTATTATCATACCCACAAATGGTTATGATATTATTTTGTAAATCATTTTCAGTGTAACCTAGACAACGTAAAAGTTTCATGGAAAAATATTTAATGTTGATCCATTGTCGATTAATACGCGCTTGATTTTACGATGAGTTACATAACCCTCGACGTATAAAGAATGATTATTAGCGATGTTGGGATTAAGCAAGTCAGCGGGACCAAAAGATAAAATAGGATTGGGGACTATAAGATGTGTAATTAAAGCCTGGAATTATTGTGAATTAATGTCCTCAGGGACATGAGCATTATTCAATGTTTGCATAAGGATGCGTTGTAGTGCGGGAGAAGAATTAAGTAGTTCCATGATTGAAATTTGTGCGGGAGTCTTCTCTAATTGTTTGACAATATTAAATGACGGCGTAGGTTGTGGAGAGGAATTGGTGGTGGAATTAGATGGTGGATTAGGAGGTGATGCCGGGGACGAAGTGGCAGATTTTTTTGTAGGGACCCACATTTTTTTCTGTCTAGTGGTGATCACACAGTCAGTTCTGATCTTTATAGTTGCCACTAAGTCTTGGTCATAATCTATGGTCGAGATGACTGAGTCAAACTTGACATTACTTGATGATTGACCCTTATCTTTTGAATTGTTATCATGATTAGGGAACGGATTTTTGAACATGTGAAGTTTTTCATTAGGTGTTTTTGTCTCAGAAGTATTTTCAACTTCTATGTCTCCACGTTCAATCAGGTCTTGGACATAATGGCGGAGTTGCATGCATCTATCTATGGAGTGCCCTTTTATGTGATGGTAATCACAATATTCATTGTCTTTATACCAATTTGGTTTGGGTTTTCCTTCTTTGAAGGGTCTGACAATGGGATATGTAATCATATTAGCATTTTCCAAATGACGAAAGACACTAGATAGACTTTCTCCGAGAGGAGTGAACTCTCTTCATCGATCCCTAGAAGGAACTTCCTTTCTAGGGATAATGATGGGTTGTTTAGATTTTAATGTGTTGGTGGGATGGTTTTGGACATTTCGGACATGGCGGGAATCAGTAATGCCATTGTTGACGATATTTCAATTCTGGTTAAAGAATTTAGATTTTCTTGGTTCTGAGGAGTGTCTTGATAAGGTTGGTCTCTAAAGGGTGCTTTAAGTAAGCCCTTAGAAATGAGGGCTTTTTCGATTTGTGTCCCATTTTCGATGACTTCTTTGAAACTATTCAGACAATGCATTTATATGTGGAATGATAATTTAGCATTGAGATTAGGGACAAAAATGCTAACTAGTTGTCCCTCGGGTACTGAGCAGGGAAATCAGCTTGCAATTCCACGCCATCGTTTTAAAAAGGAGGAAAAAATTTCATTTGGCCTTTACCTAGTGTTGCAGAGATCAAGCATGGTTATTTCTAAGTCTAGATTATAGGAAAAATGTTTGAAAATTTTCTCCGATAAGTCTGTAAATTTCGTGATCGACCCTTTGGGCAAATGGAAAAACCAGTCTAAAGCTTGTCCTCCTAAACTTTGGGGGAATAATCGTAAAAGGTATGTGTCTCAATATGTAACTTCCTAAAATTGCATGTAAAATTCCTTGACATGTTCACGGGGTCACCTTTGCTTTTGTATTTATCAAACTTAGGGATTTCAAAGGATGGCGGAAATGGTAATCGTGATATCTCTGTATCAAATGGATAAGGACACAATTCTTCAAAGTTGAATTGTTTCGATTGTTTTTGCAGTCCCTGAATGGTATCTTTCATAAGTTTCCATTCTTGTGCAAATGGAGAAGCAGGGGACGGTTTATCAAACATGTCATGAGTATTGGAATCTAGATTGAGGTCTTTTAATCTTTCAGTTCTAGTCGTTGCTTCCTCAAGTTTCTTTGTTAAATCTTAGATTTTAGTGAATAATTCTTCGGCCGAAGAACCATTTGGATTGTTTGGTATTTCGTTGTGATAACTTGATTCACCATTTTTGATGAGTTTGTTTAAATTTTCCATCCCGAAGTCAGGGGGTAGTTTTACCCCCATGGCTAGGATGTGTAACGAGATATTCATTTTTGTTTTGTTCTATCACCCTATTGACTTGTTCTTGTTCTTCATTGGTGAGTTCTGGTTGTGTGACTTCTTCGTCGTCATTTTCATGATTGTGACTGCGAGTGAATACCATGATGAAATGTGTCTGATTAAGCTGAAAAATGGGTAGGAATTTTGAACAGGTGTGAGGAAATGAGAACTCGATTACTTTGGATTTATCGCGAATAAGCTCGTGATGACTGATAAGGAGAGTAACTCAAACAAGTTATCTCAATATGATGATGATGTAACTCGAGACGAGTTATTAGAGGATTTGTTACACGTTGTGTAGATTTGGCTTAAACAAGCTCTAGACTATTGATGGGGAGAGTAACCTGAATAGGTTAATCGTGATATGGTTGTGATATAACTCAAAATGAGTTATGAAAGGATTTGTGTTGGTTGTGATTTGGATAAATGCGATGGTGGATAGAATAATGAGTGAACTCAAACAAGTCACCCAATATTAGTTTGATATAGCTGGAAACAAGCTATGAAGGATGTTTTGACAATTGACAATATGGGGAGTGAATGCTAGTCACTCAATATCAGTTGGATATAGCTGAAGATAAGCTATGACAAATGTATTGTTGGATGAGGCAAGCTAATGAAATTGGTGTGATGGTTTGGTCTATGTTGTTGGATTGTTTGGATGTTTTCGCTTGGTATTGAATTGGTCGAGAACTAATTTTTTTGGAACACAACTAGGGTCTTGAAATTTTACAATGAACACATTGATATCAGCCAAGTTTTATGATAAAACAATGCTAAACTATTTTGTTTTCAAACAACAAGCAATCATGTGGATTCAATTGTTTTGGCTTATGAGGTAACTTCTTCAGGAATGATCATTGTTTTTTGCGGTCATATAAGTATGCTTTGCGAAATGGTGGATGCAGGCTCTTATTACTCCAAGAAGATGCGTCCTCTGATATACCCTAGTCCTGATATACCTAATTCTGTATGGGGACAGAATTGGTACGGGGAACCCTTAGAGCACTGGAGGAGACTCACCAATTCTTACTTGCCTGTTTCAGAGTGAATCACCATGTCCAGAATAGGTTTTGTGAAAAGGTGGAAGGTGATGGAGGGATGAATGTGTATGGTGTCCTTATAACTCCCCAAAGATTTACAAGGATGATGCCCAGGCTTCGTTGTTACAGCTATTTAGGTGTGACTCGCATGCGCTACACGACAGCATTACCTGTAAGTGAAGAGTAGCGGCGAGGTAAATACCAAACGCTGTGATGAGACTAGGTCTCAAAGTGTAATGCAGATGCAAATGTTGTTGGTGCATGGTAGTCAAGTCCATGTCACCGATGTAGCTTTGGTGGTGATGAAATCCACCTCATCTACGTGTAAAAACAATATGATAAAGTGATTAAACGCAGGGTTCTTTCCAACTTGAAATAAATCACTAGCAGAAAATAATTACGTACCTGAGCGTACTTTTTTTTTTTTTCAGCAATTGTCTTTGAATGGTGGTATTTTTGTGGGATTTTTGTTGTTTTTGTTTTGTTTTTTTTTTGACAATATTCCAGCAACACGGTTCTACAGAAAACAAATTAGTAGTTATCCTGCAAATGAAATGTTAGAAAAGTGATCGTGGTTGTTTTTGATTTGCTAGATCACTCAAAGGCACAGGAAAAGAGCATACACAACCAACGACCAAACAAATATTAAGAATATGACAAAGGAAAATAATTATTAAAATGACAGTTGGAAAACAAAGCTAGAGGATCCTGCAATGTTAGAACAAGAAACTAAAAAAATTGTGACCGTTTCTGATTTTCCAAATCGCTCGAAGGTGTAAGAAAAGAGCATACGCGGATACAATTGGAATAGTTTTTTTAATGTTAATAATTATTGCAATTAATCATGATTGCGAAATAGTGATAATGATTATTTTCACAAAAAAGAAAAACGATGAAAGAAGAGGGTGAAAACGTTACCTAGAAGTGTTGTCATGGAAAATTGAAATGTAAGGCAAAAAATTAAAAATTAAAAAAATTGTTGTGCAGAGCCCGAGTGGCCTCACGTTTCTAATTTCCAAGATCACTTTTGAAGTGCGAGGAAAGAGCATACGTGTGAGGTTGTTACGTGAAATAAAAATAAAAATAAAACTATAATTTTGTTGTTTTTTGTTAAAAAGACAGGTGTTAGAAGAAATGAAACCAAAATTTTTCTATAAGTCTAAATCTAAAAATTATTTTTTCATTACATAGATCTTTTCAATACCTTTCCGTTAAAAAAATGAAGTCATTCCGAGTTCAGGATCAAAAGTTATGGCTTCCGGAAGATGGGCTACGGTAGCACTCTGAATGAAAATTTTGAACATGAGAAAAACGTCCCGGGAGCTGGTTTTTTTATTTTCTGACTTCTGTACTTCACCTGAGAAGCTAAAATTTTGACAGCAAGGTTAAAAATAACAATAAATAGAAAGAAATAGTTAGATTGCAAAATTATTGACTAAAATAAAAGAAAAAAAAATGATTAACTTCCTACAAAGCAGTTATGTTAGCAAAAGTAAATAAATAAATACATTTTCCGGATTGGTTGTCCCATGACAATAAGATAATAAACTAATGACTAGTTCATGTGTTTCTACAGATTACGAGTAAATAGCAAAATCAAAACTAGGAACTAAACACCAAGCACCGAGGAGATCAAAGACATGATGAGCTTCATAGTTTCATTGTTGTTATAACCTGCAGATACACCACAAGACACCACACAACAAAAATACTACCCAAAGCGTGAAGGTTAACCAAAGAAGACCATAAGGAACAGAAAAGGAAATAATAACGAACAATAATAAACAAAGAACAGATAAAACCACTAATTGGGAAATTAATGGTAACATATCGAAAGTAACCGGGCGTGCCAGAATGTAAGCTAGGAAAAATACACTACTAACAAGGAAGTAAAATACCAATAATCATACCTCCTCCTTCGTGTTCCGTAGCAAACCTCAGAATGGGCTAGGAAACTTGGATTGAGCCCTAATTGTGTGATATGTAGGTGCTTTTCTTCAAGACGGAGCAAGACCTTCCTGCAACAACGATCCTCTTACTTTGCACTAGATGAGAAAAAGGATTATGAGACTATTTTGGCATTAGGATGAGGCAAAAGGATGTTCTTTGCTCAAAGGATGCAAGAAATTAGATATGGCATGCAAGCTTATTCTTTGTGTGTTTAGAGGGAAGGGACAAGGTTGTATTTATAGCCTGGGGAGTGATTAGCTTAGATTAATTTAAGTAATCATGGTTTGAAAATGTGGGCAAGATTAAGTGAGTGGTTTGAAAATGTGGGCAAGATTAGGTGAGTGGTTTGAAAATGTGAGCAAGATTAAGTGAGTGGTTTGAAAATGTGGGTAAGATTAGATGAGTGGGGGCCACGAAGAATGGGTGAAGATTTGAATTATATTTTTAATTCATGAGTGGAGGATTTTAGGTGAGTGGGGACCACGAAGGGTGGGTGAGGATTTGAATTTGAATTTTTAATTCAATAGTGGAAAAACATGGAGAATAATGACATGTGGTGAGGATTGGGTTATTTTTTAGATTTTGAAATGGATAATTAATCAAATTATATTTGATTAATTTGAAGTGTATTTTTGTGGGAAATAAGGAAGGGGAATTAATTAATTTAGGATAGATGTGAAATTGGGGTGTCTACAGATTCTAAAACCATTTCACCTCATGTTTCTATTACCAATGTCTCTCCTTCTCAAAATACTTAAATTCCTCCCCAAGTTCCTTAACATCTTCCGCTTGCTTCCTCTCGATGTCTTCAAAAGTCTCAACATTCATCTCAAATTCCATCTATTTCTCATAACACTTCTCAAAATTTTATTTGCACAATGTATCTATTGAAAAATACACTACCACTACTTATCTTCAAAATATTAAAATTGTTTTCATGATACATACATCATGTGATATCCAAATTAAAATTAAATTGGAATCCCAAAGGCCTAAAAATTCAAACCAAAGGGTCAATTTCAGTGATATTTTGCTTAACACTTTAACTTATAAAGTACTTGTGAACAATATAATTGTTCACAAATAATACTGAGTGATGGAGAACGCAAGTGATGGAGAAAAACATAGAGGTACTATCAAAGCCAGATTTACTGCGATTACGCTATAGAATGTCTGCGCACTAAGCCAAAAATTGTTGAGGAGAGGCTGGTCTCGCTAAAATCGAGAACAGTTGTAAATCAGTAAACTAAAAAGTGGAATTGCTGGGATCCACACCTTTGGCCTGGAATAATATTCTTCAAAGCCCTATCACAAAAGTGGGTCCGCATTCTCCTGAAAGAGGTCAGTTCACGTGGGAAAAGGATAGTGAAGGTGCCACCTACCTGATGGTCCCAGATGGTTGCGTGGATAGGGCCTTGAGAAAAGTGAATCTCTCCCTTGTTGGTAAGTTTCTTGGCCCTAGACCTAATATTGATTTTATTAGAAAATGGGCTCTGAGAAAGTGGATGCCTAAGGGGGATCTAAATATTACCATCATGCCACGGGGTTTTTTTTGGAAAAATTTAATCAGCAGGCTGATTTGGAATTAGTGCTTCTGGGAGGACCATGGTGGTTGGGTAATATGGGCCTCTTTTTGAAAAAATGGTATCCTGGATTTGACCCTAACACTGAAAATATAAACACCATCCCAATCTGGTGTAGGCTTCCTGGGCTACCGTTGCATTTTTGGGATGATGAAATTTTACTAAATATTGCTAAGTCCTTAGGTGCTCCGATCAGGCTGGATGGGCCCACGAGAAACAGATCCAAACTTGCCTTTGCTTGATTCTGCATTTCTTTCGAAATGGAGCAAGAATTACCGGAGCACATCATCTTGAAATCTAGGTATGGGGTGTGGATTCAAAAAATTGAATTTGAAACCTTTCATTTAAGGTGTAAGCTTTGTCATCGCATAGGACACTCCACCAAAAATTGTCCCAAAAAGGAGATCCCTACAGTGGAAGCTGAACAACCTGTGGATGGCTTAGCTTTGAGTAAGGAACACAGGGTGCTTGACACTAATAGCCGGAGAGAGAAGACAAAGCCCCTAGCCAGACTGAGCTGGACTACAATAGTAAGGGAAAAAAAGGGGGTTTTAGAACTCAAATAAGGAAGCATTTGGTCTGGCGTCCTAAAACCCCGGGGCAGCTTTGCTTGCAGCACCTAGCAAAGAGGACTTGGAAAATCCTATAAAGGTGTCCATGGTGGTGGACGAGCAAGAAGGAGCTGTAAAGATTAATATCATCCCTAATGATCAATATCAGTCTTTGAGCAATAAGGAAGCTGAGAAGGATAAACCTAAAACCCCAGTGGCAGCTTTACTTGCAGCACCTAGCAAAGAAGACTTGGAAAATCCTGTAAAGGTGTCCATGGTGGTGGACGAGCAAGAAGGAGCTATAAAAATTAATATCATCCCTAATGATCAATATCAGTCTTTGAGCAATAAGGAAGATGAACCTCTGTGCATCATTAAGGAAATATTGAACATGGATAGCATGGATTTTAAAGAATCTTTGCTGATAAACACTCCTAGGGGTGAAGATAGATTATCTACAGATATACCTCCTTGCCTCAGCAATAGGTCAGTGGTTTCACCTACTTGCTACAGCATCAGAACAGCTGATCCACATTCAATTGGCAGGAATCAGAAGGAGCGTGAAGAGGGAGAAGTAACGCCTGTCAAAGAAGATGAGGAACTAACTTCTGGATTCACAAAGGTCATTTCAAAAAAGAAAAAGAGAATGAAAGGATTTGAAATGATCCTAGAATCACTTTACAGTGATAAGAAAAAGAAAAAGGACAACTGGGATACCTCAACATCCAGAACTACTAGATCTTCTGCAAGAAGACTAGTAGATTTTGGAGGTAGCTCTAAAAGAGGAAGGCCCTCAAAAAAGACTCTTAGATCTAAGAGAATAGAGAGAGACATTGCAGATGGCATTCAACATCAATTGAACCATCAGGCAATCCCAACTCCCAATCCCTCCAAATGAAGATTATTTCATGGAACATCCGAGGTCTAAATGGAAACTCCAAGCAGAGAATCATCAAGGAGTTACGTGTTTCTAGTAGTCCTAGTATTATGATTTTGCAGGAAACTAAGATGAAAGCTAAGATCCTGAAAGCTAATAAAAAGAGTTTTTGGGAAAACTCTGATATGGCGGCGGTAGACTCTCAGGGAGCCTCTAGTGGTCTGGCTACTCTTTGGGATAAAAGGCACTGTACTGGTACGGTTCTTAATGCTAACACTAATCATCTTGCTATCAAATTTCTTGCTATTGAGAACAAGGGTGAATGGATCCTTTCTAACACCTATGTCCCTAATACGATCGGTGGGAGATGTAAACTTTGGAATGATCTTAAGATCTTTAGAAATCAATATAGTACACTAATTGGCTTATTATGGGATATTTTAACTCTCCTCTAAACCCGGGTGAAAAATATGGAGGAATCTCCACTTTTCTACAGTATGGAGGATTTTGCTGATTTTATTTCGAACTTAATCTCTTGGGGAGATCCGTTGAAGACCAAACTAATGAAAAGAGTATTCTTTCTGAGTTGCATACGATTTGCAAACGTCTTTTTGGAGACTTAAGTCTAGAGCTATCCGGCTTAAAGAAGGAGAAGGAATCTAGTTTTGAACTTAGTCTTTCCCGTAAAATTGTGAGGCTTTTTGGATAACGCTGAAAATTTTGGATTTGCCTTGCAAACACCCTTCCAAAATCTAGTTTTAGAACTTAGTCCTTTTAGCCTTTTTGGTAGGCGCATGGATTCGCCTTGCAACACAAAGCCCCTTAAAAAATCCTTTGGCGCATGGTTTTCCATGTTACCACGTCTTTCGGTGTGCGAAAGGATGTTGAGTCTCTTTTTGCGTGCGCGAAGGCGCATGCGCCTTATTATTGACTTTGCTTTTGTTGCGCCACTTCTCGGTGCACCAAAGGCGCACATAATCTCGCTGCAACACACAATTTTTCGTGTGCCAAAGCGCACATAACTTCATGTCGATAATGCATATGGTGCGCCAAAGCGCTTCAATCTTCTGTTGTCAAAATACTTTCGTGCGCGAAAAGGCGCGCGCTTTCCCTATCGGCAATGAACTTTCATGCGCCATTTCAAAAGTGGTTGGCGCATTGATGACCAGTTTTTCTATAAATATACGTGCGCGCCCAACGTCATTTTCATTCTTTTGCAAAGCACGTGATCGTTCTGGACTTGTCAGCCTCTGCTCCGTCATTTTCATCACCCTGTGGACCCGCTCTCCAAACTTTTGCTATATATCTAAGGTGAGAGGTTCTCCCTCTTCTCCGTTTTTGTGCTTTCGGTTCTTTGAGTGTTCTTGGTCTGTGTTTTGGTTTGTTAGCCGGTGTTTAAATAAGAATTGGATTGAACTAGCTTCCCCCTGTGCTGTCCCGTCTCATTTTCTTCTTTTCCTCCTCCCTTCCCTCCCTCTTTCCAGATCTGCTGGTAAAGGGGTGTTGTTTTGAAAATGGCTTGGTCTGATAAACTTTTCTCTGAAACCTTATATGTCCAAGCAACCTTTGAAATGGAGGAAAGAATGAAAAGGTTTGAGCAAAGAGTTTAGTTCTATGGCGCACTGGCGCGTCTTGTTGCACTTAAGACAGTTGCGCCCCTCGGCGCATCTATCCACCTTGTTGCATAATTGAAATCCGCGCCAATGGCGCAGCCTTTTGTCCTGCTACATCTAGAATTCATGCGCCCTCAAAGCGCGCCTTTTTCGCATGCTACAAGTATAAATCCCGCGCCTCCTTAAAAGCCTTTGGCGCACCATTTATCCATGTTACATCCCGTTTCCATGCGCCAAAGGGCGCACCCAGCTTTGATGCAACACAAGCCTTATTCGCGCAAGTATAAAGCTATAAAGGCGCGGGCGCACCCCCGATCGCCAGTAACATGATGTTGTGTAAACCCTTCATGCGCCGCGCCATATCCCTTTTGGCGCACGAAAAATCCATGTTACACGATCCATCAATGCGCCAAAGGGCACACCGAATACCAATGTAACATACAATTCCCATGCGCCCTGCCATAAAATGCAATCTGCTACATCCATGCGCCATGCGCCTTTGGCGCCAGTTTAACCTCTGCAACATTCCTTTTCATGCGCCTTATCTATTTGGCCTGCCAATTGCATTTTCATGCGCCTGCGCCCTGAGCCTTAAAATCTCTAACTCTTTCTTCTGCTAGCATTCCAATGGAAGATCAAATGACTAATTCAACCTTTTTGGATTGGGTCTCACTTCTTCTTCATGCAAATCAGCAACTGAGTTCGAAAGAACACATGTCTACGTCAAGCAAGAAACCCACCAAACCAAGAGGAAAGGCTAAGGCGACGAGAGAAGAGATGAAGTACAAATATCGGAGGTCGGGATGCCCGAATCACAGGCTGAATGCGGTATGGATGTCGAGAGACTCGGGTGGGTCACATTGACATGGATGAATTCTGGGTTAGAACTCAGAAAGTTACAAGAAGTCCATGGATGGACAAGTTAATAGGCAGTGCCCTGCACTTCGCCGGAGGAATCCCCGTCAGTGCTATCAACAACGAATTCATGATGGTGATTGCCCAATGTTACAACAAAGACACAAGATGTGTTGAAAATAGCAAGGGCGAGGTAGTCATAAACCTCACTGCCCGTCATTTTGAAATAATGCTCGGCATCCCTCACCACCGGAACTTCGTGGCTGTTAGCCAACAAGAATGCATCAAGGCCTGGGAAGACAACGAAGACCAGTGCATGCAGTTGATGAATGAGGTCTACCTAAAGAACAAGAAGGTGGTGACCCGGTGGCCATAGACTATCCACCAAGTGATTTCTCGAGAGGACTCGGTGATACTATCACCTTCTGAGCGAGTCTTCGGGCTTTGGATGCCCACTATTTCCATAAGTGGATCTTTGCGGTACTTGGAGACAATGAATAAAAATTTACCCGATCAGCGCTTTTCTTTGGGGTGAAATAATAAGCGGCACACCATCTCGGCAGCTTTCTGACGATTCGCCACAACGGAGTGTTTCCATATGAACTCCTATGTAGTCTGTGCTGGCGTCGGCAAGGGATTATCCGGGGCTGAACCGAAGTGGAGTATGGCCTCGAGCCAAGATATTTGATTACTACCCAGTGAGGTTGAGAATAGCATCCAACATTTCGCAAAATTAACGATGCATTCTTCTATCATGTCATCATGCCCTCTGAGGCCAAACATGACTCATAGCCGGACGACCAAAAACATAGTGGCGATCCACGAGAAATGGGGGCCTGTTCACCCAATTTCCCACATTCACCTATCTCGAGGCTGCCAACTTTTTGGGAGAGCCAACCGAGCTACCAAGGTATCTTGGGCCTAAGGCGATTCTACTAGAACTATCAAGGCGGTGGTCACATACCATGAGAAGTGCCTCAAAAGAAAGAAGGGTGGAACTCCTTTCCCCCTCAAAGTGGGCCGATACACATGCTCCACCCACCATAAGGCGAAGGAAATGTTCGCAGAGCTGGAGCTACTCAACTTGAAGCATGACTTCCCGGCCGAGGCCTACCTTCGACCCAGAAGCTGCTGCTGCCAGCGGCTTCGATCCGATCCATGTCCCTCAAATTGAGGATATTTACATTGACGTTCTCCATGAGGCGGAACTCAGAAGAAAGGATCACTCTCGCTTGGCATTGGCGGAAATCATCCAATACGGAGTGGCCATTGTCCCCGAAGGCTTCCAGACTACGGAAGATGAAGTAGATAAGGTGTATAATGACACAGATGGGGACAATTGGCCCTTCCCGGCCATTGACAGGAACAAGGCTCCTCAAACAATTGAGGAGAGGGTCAAAGAGACTATGCGGAGAACAGAGCATTGGTGCCGCATGAACGGACTAATCTACCTCGGGGTAGATTTCACAACTTCCCCTTTGGGCAATGCACCTCCAGGTCGAAGAAGCGGTGAAAGGCAAAGGTGCGAGAAGGTGAAAATAGCACCATTCGGAAGAAGCCCACTGAAATTCCTCTTCCCTCGAGCAGAACAGGTTATAACTCTTGGAGGAAGAATTGAAAGAGGATAGTCCTATACGCCCATCCACCCAGGATGTCGGCGTCGCTACAACTTCAGAGGTCCCTTCTATCCCTTCTTCTTCTCTTCCTTCCCCTCCTCGAGTGACTCAAGCGACCACCCCTTTGGTCGTGTCCTCTGCCCCTTCTTCTACCCTTTCCCCTGCCTCTTCATCTATCTTCTCCTCCCTCGCTGATTTATCTTCTTCCATTTCTTCCCTCATCTCCGAGCTCCCTTCCCTTCCTATGTCTTCTGCAGTTGCGGTTTCCCTTCCTCCCGTGGACACTTCTTCGGCTATTCTTTCCATGCCGCCGCCGCGTGTCTCCACGTTTTTCCCCTCTTCTACCGTTGCTGCCTCCCCCTCTGTCTCTGGTCCTTCTTCTATAGGACCAGCTTGGATCTCTCAGCAGCTGAGCCAACAAAAGAGGAA
The DNA here is from genome assembly GCA_018340775.1 of Taxus wallichiana var. yunnanensis. Taxonomy (NCBI): domain Eukaryota; kingdom Viridiplantae; phylum Streptophyta; class Pinopsida; order Cupressales; family Taxaceae; genus Taxus; species Taxus wallichiana. The sequence continues at coordinate 353,607,309 of CM031235.1, forward strand.
AGTCCCCATCGCTCCGATGGACTTTTCAGTCATTCCGGCTAAAGGAGCAAAGAAACGAGAGCCGGTTACACGCTTCTCGAAGAGCTGCGGTGAGAGAGTCATGGAAATAGCGTACCCCAACCCCTCAAAGAAAAGAAGATCTGTCTCCGACAGATTTCACCGTGACCCAAGTCACAATGGGGACATCCTCGAAAGTCTCCGGGGAAGCTCTTTCCGCATTGATGCACTCTGCAAAAGCTTGAGAAGCGAAAGAGGAGAAAAGGCTGCGAAGGAGCGAGAAAAATACACTTGAAGCCTTACAGAAGATGGGAAGTGCACCTCCCACAACTGCCGCCGAGACTCCTGAGCTGCTCAGTCAGGAGAAGATCAATGAGTATTCAAAGATCGGCGAGCAGGGTATGGCCGTTTCTGCTTGGAGGAGCCAAATCCTCAAGGATAGTGAAAGAGTAATCGCCGAGTATATCAGTTTATACCTAAACATCGAGAAGGCGAATAAGGAACTCCAAGCATTAGCGGGTCCGATATCAGAAGAGTTAGAGCATGCTAGACTCCAGCACGAGACCTTCCAACAAATGTTCGACTGTTCAGTCGAAGATCTGGTCAAGTTCGGAGTATTCGGCCATCCAAGGGCCCTCAACAAAACTATGTCCACTCTGGACTATCGGATAGATCAGCTAGAATTCGTTACGAAAAGATAGACAAGGTAAAGGAAGAGGCCACGGATGCGATGCATCAAATGGAGAAAGTTGTTCTCGCCATGACTCGGGGTTGCTCACTCCTTCCCTTACCTTGAGATCAGTGATGACACTATCCGGATTTTCAGGAGATAGCTTCTCGGGGACGGGGCGAGAGGTCACATTCGACACTTTGAATCTATCAACAACCTCTGCGGCTGTAGGGACTTCATCGGGTTCCTTATCGAGGCGGGAAAGATTATTCCAAACTCCGGAAAAGCTCATAGACGAGCGGGAGACTTGCGAAGCAATCGGTGAAGCGGCACGAGATCCATCACGGGATCAATTTGGGCGATGATTAGCAAGTTTTTGGAATACGCGCTCGATTCCACATATCATCTCTGGCGACATCGAAGCAGGCAGCCCCTTTTCGGCCACGGGATGATGATGATGAGTAGCTTCTTCTTCTTCTTCTTCTTCTTCTTCTTCTTCTCTCTATTCTCTGACTTTCTTTTCGAAATGTCTAAAATGTGTTGATACAAATGATGACATCATCCATGTTGCATCATGGGATGATGTCATCCACCAAGTTGTCAAAGTCAACATGACTTTTAGATATTTTGTAAATATCTTTGTAAATAAGTGGTTGGCTCCATTTTGCCTTCTCTCTCCCTCATCTTCTATAAATATGGGAATACTTGTTGTATTCGGAGAGAACATCTTTTAGATAGAAATAGAAGTGAGGAGAGAAAGACTTTGAGCTTTCTTGTAACAGAAGAGAACAGTAATACAATTATTCAGACTTTGTGCTCAATAGCTGTGTTATACATTAGATCTTTCTTACGTTAGATCTGTATGTGTTTAATCTGTTGGATTCATATCTACTTTTCCGTCATTTGTTTATCAGTATTGCTTTGTTTATTTATGCAAGTAGGTTTGGCTCTGTTTACTACCAAACTAAAAACATAAATCTTCTGACCTTTCTGCTTTGGAATTCATTTCTTTTCTCCCTTCGGATCTGTTCTTTCTCTTCTCCCTCTTTCATTCCTTTCTTTTCGCAGCCTGGAACACTCTCTTTGGGATGAGATCCCACCCCGAAGGCGAATCATGAGACTTGCATAGGTTCTGCTAGTAGAAATAGCAATAAACCGGTTTAACTTTCTTTGTCTCAAAGAGGGCTAAGCCACACACTTTGTTGGCTCGTCTATCCATAGATCTGTCCACGCGACAGATTTTCGGACCAACAGTTTTTGGCGACTCCGCTGGGGAACGGATAGATCTGTCAGATCTATGGTGGTGGTATAATATAAAATCAGAAAAATAATAAAATCGCTGCCAGTTTGCAAATCTGAACTTTTTGTTGAAAATCCAAAAATTTGCAAAAGTGCCCGAAATTGAAAATTTTCTTCTGAGATCCATAGATCGGGCCTAATTCTGAGATCTTTAGTTATTTGAGTTTTTATCAAAATTAACATTTTTCGTAGATATGAGTTTTTGATTTTTTCTAAAAAAAAAAAAAAGTTTAAAACCCTCTGAAAAAGTAAAAATCAGATCTGAAAATCAGCTGCTATTCTTCCTGCCATCTTATCCTCATTACTATTTGTCATTAACATGATCGGTTTTTGAAGAGGATAGTTTTAAATATCTAGAAAAGTGCATCTTTGGTTTTGTCGAGAAAAAACCAGAAAATCAGCAAGTACACCCAAAAAAAAGTTTAAATCTGCGCCATAACATCGCAGATCTGGAAGGTACGCTGGCAAGTGAACCTTTTACGCGCAGCAGGAGAGCCCGTGGAGAAGTTGATCCTACTTTCGATCTGCTTCAAAGGCACAATTTCAGCGTAACACCGGCACGTTTTTCAGCGCTAAGCTCGGCTAGCCGGTCATCCAGGAGTGTCTCACCTCCACGAAGAAAAAGTCTTTTACAAGGAGCATCTACATCCCTTTGTAGTGCCTTGCTGCTCAGTGGAACCACCCTCCCAGCTCGTGTGCTTTTTCCAGCCTTTCAAATGGCGGTACCATGGGGAAATGCTATGGGTCCTCTCGCATTGCCACATCCAGTTCACGCGCTCCCTCACGGAAACCGAAAGAATTTTCCTAAATTCGACGGGAGCGGAAATCAAAGCATGGATTCCCACATATCTGCTTTCATTATGTCATGCAGTATTTTGGACGTGACTCACGAAGATGTGTCGGTTCGCCTTTTTCTGGAAACTCTACAAGGGCCCGGCGAATGGTTTCAGCATTTGCCGGCCGCATCTATCACCAGTTGGGCAACCTTGCGGGAAGCTTTTGAAGACAGATACAAGCCTTCAGAAGATGCATTTGCGTTGTTATCACGGATCACTCACCTGAAGAAAGAAGCCAATGAGACTATGCGCGATTTCGTCACCCGGTTCAATGCATTAATCAACCGTGTCCCTATTGCCATGCTTCCAACACCGGAGAATCAGAAGTGTTTCTTCGTGAACGCCATGAGCTCAAAAGTCAGCTTCTTGCTCCTTCAAGAGCGAGTAGCTACCTGCCTTCTCGCTCAGGCTGCTGCCATTCGGATAGAAGACAATTTGATAATATCTGGCGAGTTGAAAAAGGAATCATCAAAGTCCAAATCTTCAGATCCCTACTTCGTCTGATCCGGCATTCCAAAAGATGGCGAATGATCTGCTCGCATTGAAAAAGCAGTTGGCCCAGGCTCCTAGTTCTTCATACCGAGACGTTCCACGAAGGAGTTTCGTTCCCAACAATGTTTCACAAAGACCGCGTCTACCTGCAACTGCTCCACGGTTGGCGCTTGAAGCTCCTCCGGTCAATGCTTTGGCCGAAATTGAAGAGGAAGAGCAGTACTATGAAGAACCTTCGCCTCAAGGCGAAGATGATCAAGATGTCGGTGAGCCGACTGGCGACTCTACTATTGGATACATGGAATTTGATGAGGATGAATCTGATGAAGAAGAGAGTACTCAGGGCTATGCAAGCGGACAATCCTACGCTGTTTTTACCCGCTCACAAGGAAAGGAAGCGGAAGTTGCTGCCCATGTGCAGAAGGAGAAGGTCGTGTCAAACGTGCCTCCAACCATTGCTAGAAGAGGTAATCCTCTTCCTACTCAATTCCCTGTTAAGTCTTTTGCAAAGAAGTCTTTTCCACCCATCTCTCCTCCGAATCAGCCCCCTCATATTCCTATCAAGATCAGTAACCCTGTTCCACCATCGCGAAGTGAAGGACTCATTCCCTCACCAACGCAACCCTTGGCCGCGTTTGATATAATAGATCATGCAAAAAAGACCAAGATCCAAATGTCTGAAGCTGAGTACCTTCAGTCAAATCCCGAACAGCTTGTAAGATTAACTAAATATATTCAGAGTCAAGCTGTTACATCTAAACAGGGTTTCCCAAAAGGAATCCTTTCCACTCCCCCTGAATCCCACATAAATGTTGCTTCAACATCTGCATCAGGCAAGATAGAACCTTTCTATCTCTCTCTCCTAATCAACGGCCATAAGTTGAGCAACTGCATAATTGATTCCGGAGCTTCTGATAATGTCATGCCGTGAAAGTCGCCCATGCTTTGGGCCTCACTCTTACCAAACCATTCGGCAGATGTTATTCATTGGAAACCAAGCAAGTTCCGTTGGTTGGCCAAATCAAAGACGCGCAATTTGCGTTTGCGGCTTTCCCAGATAAAAGAGTAAAAATGACAGTCCTCGTTGCTGACATTCCAGCAGCCTATGGAATTCTGCTGGGAAGAAGCTTTTGCAGCGAAGTTGGTGGAGAAATTCACATGGACTGGTCTAAAGCTAGAATACCCGTCAAAGGTGTGATGCAGACTTTAGAACCAGAATCGCAAAAGAAGTACTTGGTTACTAGCTCTGAGGACCCCAAAGCCCAAATCCTTTTTGAATCATCAGGGATGGGGAACTACTTCTTATCTACTGAGACGGAGTACAAAGGGCGTTTTTGTTCAAGAAAAGGATCTTAATGAGATCTGGACCTTGCAGTTTGATGGCAGTTGCGCGACTAGTGGATGTGGCGCCGGAATCGTGCTAATATCTCCCGAAGAGGAGGTAATTCCTCTTTCTTTCAAGTTGCAGTTTTTCAATACTAACAATACTGCTGAGTATGAATCTCTGTTACTCGGTATGCAAGCCGCATGAAGGAAAGGGGAATTAAAAATCTAAAGGTACAAGGTGATGCTGAGCTAGTTGTAAATCAGGTCAAAAGGATTTACCAAGTGAAAAATGAAAGGCTCAGGCACTACCGCAACGCAGTATGGGACAGCATCGAAGAATTTGATGCCTTTTCGATAGGGCAATTCCAAGAGCTCAAAATGACATGGCCGATTCATTGGCCGTTTCAGCATCTCTCATGCTCCCACACCCGGGTTTGAAAATGAACAAATACACCATTGAAGTGGTTTTCCGCCCAAGCGTGCCAGACAACTCTCAGCATTGGCAGGTATTCAACGATGATAATCACCTCATTGCCTTTCTAGAAAAATCAGAAAATTTTGACGAGTTGTATTTTGAAGGATCCACTTCTACATGCCGTGAATCAATCAACGGTCAAAACCATGAATCAGAGGAGAAAGACGGCATATGTCAGCTCAAAGGAAATAAAATTCCGAAGGGCCTGGTTTCTCTGGAGCGCCTGTTTGACAGGCATGACCGTTTTGTGAAAAAGAAGAGGCGAGATGGTCCTGACTCATCCCCAGAGACAGAACCAGTCAATATAGGTTCTGAGGCACACCCGCAATTTGTAAACATTGGCAAATGTTGCACGCCTGAAGAGAAGCGGAAATTTGTCAAGTTGCTGAAGAAATATATGGATGTGTTGGCATGGTCCTATGCCGATCTAAAGTCCTTCAAGCCAAAGGACGTTCAGCATGACATACCGCTGAAAGAAGATGTCAAAGCCTTTCGCCAGAAGCAAAGGCATTATAATCCTAAGATCTCGGGTACCATCCAGGCCGAAATTCAGAAGATGCTGGATGCGAGAATCATCTTCCCTATCCATCACAGTACTTGGGTAGCAAATATTGTGCCAGTGCGCAAGAAAAACGGCGAGATACGCATATGCGTAGACTTTCGAAATTTGAATCAAGCTTCGCTGAAAGACAACTACCCTCTTCCGATAATGGATCAAGTTCTGCAAGCAGTAACTGGATCAGAGATGTTGTCCATGCTTGATGGTTTTCGAGGCTCTGATCAGATTGAAGTCTCGCTTTGAAGATCAATTCAAAACAGCATTCACTACTCCCTGGGGTACATTTTCCTACTGAGCAGGATGCCTTTTGGCCTAACTAATGCAGGTGCTACTTTTCAACGGGCCATGGACTTTGCATTTAAAGGTATGATGGGAAAAGTCATTGTAGTTTATCTAGATGACTTAACCGTGTTCTCTAAACAACGAAGTGATCATTGTGATCACTTGGAGCAAGTATTGGCCAGGTGCCGAGAACATGGAATTTCCCTAAATCCCAAAAAGTCCGTTTTTGGAGTCACGGAAGGGAAGTTGCTAGGGCATGTGGTTAGCAAAGAAGGAACGAAGATAGATATTGAAAGGGTTAAGGCTATTCAGAGCCTTACTCTGCCTACAAGCAAGACTGGTGTTCATTCTTTCTTCGGAAAGGTGAACTTTCTTAGGCGTTTTGTTCCTGACTTTGCTGAAAAGACTCGCCACATACTGAACATGATGAAAGGATCACCCACTTTCAGATGGAGTGAAGAAGGGAAAAGGTCATTTGAAGAAATAAAAGCTTCTGTTGCTCGTGCACCAGTCCTGGTATGTCCCGACTTCTCCAAGGACTTCATCATGTATAGCTACGCATCGGAACATACTGTGTCTGCAATCTTAATGCAAAAGAATTCCGAAGACATTGAATCCCCGATTGCATTCATGAGTTCTCCCCTCAAGCCTCACGAGTTGAAGATGACTCAATTGGAAAAGCATGCCTTTGCCGTTGTCAAAGCAGTGAAGAATTTCAGGTATTACATTCTAAACTCGCATACGGTGGTGCTGGTCCCTGACACGGTGGTGAAATCAATTCTAACTCAGCAGGAGTTAGGAAGTTTGAGAGGGAATTGGATCGCAAAGGTCCAGGAATATGACCTGGATATTAAACCAACCAAGCTGGTAAGGGGCAAGGGCCTGTGTCAGCTAATGGCTGAAAACAAAGATTCAGAAAATCCTAAAGGAAAAGAGGACTGTACCAACAAAGAGCAAAGCCCCTAGAGGAACCTGATTCTCTGCCTCTAGTTTTATTTGTTGCAACTAGTGATGAGTGGTACTCCGACATCGCTTTCTTCCTTACCTACGGCGAATGCCCAATGCACCTAACCGCAAAGGAGAAGCGCACTATAAAGCTCAGGGCAGCTAAATATGTCATCTGGGATGACGGTTTATATAAGCGCGGGATAGACGGTGTCTTCCTGCGATGTGTTGACAAGCCCCAGCAAGTAAAACTGCTGGAAAGTTTTCACAATTCAGCCTGTGGAGGCCATTTTTCTTCTTCCGTGACAGCACATAAGATCATTCGAGCCAGGTATTATTGGCCAACGCTCTTTCAAGATGCGGCTACCTGGGTGGCAAAGTGTGAACCCTGTCAGCAATTCGTCGGCAAGCCCAAGTTGGCTGCCCTTCCCCTAAGGCCGGTCATCATCAATGAACCATTCAGGCAATGGGGAATTGATTTTATTGGCGCACTCAATCCTCAATCGAGTGCCGGACATAGCTATGTCCTTACAGCAACGGATTACTTCACTAAGTGGGTGGAAGCCATACCCGTCAAGCATGCCACTTCTGAGGTGGTTTGCAGTTTTATCAAAGAGAATATCATTGTCAGGTTCGGCGTTCCAAACAAAATCGTTGCTGATAATGCTTCTAACTTCTCCTCGCGGGAAGTTATTAGTTTTTGCTATGAATATGGGATAACTTTAGCACATGCCTCGGATTATTACCCTCAGGGAAATGGTCAGGCGGAATCCAGTAATAAGAACTTGGTGACCATCATACGGAAATTAGTAGATGAGAATCAGCGGATGTGGCACAAGTCTTTGTACGATGCTTTGTGGGCGGACCGCATTACTCCCAAGAGATCTCTCGGCATGTCACCTTTTCAAGTGTTATATGGCACTGATGCCGAACTTCCCATTTCTGCGGAACTTCCTGCTCTACGCTTGGCACGAGTGATCGAAGATGAAACTTTCCAGAATTCTCTAGAAAAGAGAATCATGTATCTTGCGGAACTTGAAGAAAAGAGAGTAAGAGTGGTCGACAGGATCACTGAACATCAGAATCAAGTAAAGAGGCTTTTTGATAAAAAGGCCAAGCAGAGAAATTTTCAAGTGGGAGATCTCGTCCTCTTATGGGACAAGCGAAGAGAGCCAAAGGGCATGCACGGAAAATTTGATTCCCTATGGAGAGGGCCCTTTAAAATCAAGCAACTCAATGGAGAGAATAGTTTCTATCTCTCATATCTGGATGGAGCTGAACTCCCGCTTCCCTATAGCGGGCAACATCTCAAGATCTTCAGGAAGTAGAGCTTGCTCTCTTCTTTGTACAGTTTATATTTTAGTTGTGTGTTTGCTTTCGTCGTGTGTTTGCTTTCGGTTGGTTGTGTGTTTCCTTTGTCTTCCCTCCGGTCCCCCTTGTTTTTGACTCCGTACCCAATGGATAGGCACATGAAATCTGGGATTCTCTACCCCCGAGTTCGCTCAGGGATAGTCCCCAGAAAGAGCCAGCTGTTATCCCGTAAAATTGACAAGGGCAATTTTACCGATAACCATACCGAAAATTTTGTTTCGATCCCTCGTTAGGGATCCTTCGCGTTCGAAACGTTGTAAAATCCCTTCCCGGGAAATCTAGTTTTCGAACTTAGTCTTTTTGAGCCTTTTTTGGCTGGGCGCATGGATTTGCCTTGCAACACAAAGTTTTGGTGCGCCCCTTAAAAGCCTTTGGCGCATGGTTTTCCATGTTAACACGTCTTTCGGTGCGCCAAAGGATGTTGAGTCTCTTTTGCGTGCGCCAAGGCGCATGCGCCTTATTGTTGACATTGCTTTTGTTGCTCCACTTTTCGGTGCGCCAAAGGGCGCACATAATCTCGCTGCAACACAAAGTTTTGGTGCGCCAAAGGGCGCACATAACTTCATGTCGACAATGCATATGGTGCGCCAAAGGCGCGCTCAATCTTCTGTTGTCAAATACTTTCGTGCGCCAAAGGGCGCACGCTTTCCCCTGTCGACAGCAACTTTCATGCGCCATTTCAAAAGTGGTTGGCGCATTGATGACCAGTTTTTCTATAAATATACGTGCGCGCCCAATGTCATTTTCATTCTTTTGCAAAGCACGTGATCGTCTGGACTTGTCAGCCTCTGCTCCGTCGTTTTCATCGCCCTGTGGACCCGCTCTCCAAACTTTTGCTATATATCTAAGGTGAGAGGTTCTCCCTCTTCTCCGTTTTTGTGCTTTCGGTTCTTTGAGTGTTCTTGAGTACGTGTTTTGGTTTGTTAGCGGTTTTAAATAAGATTATGATTGAGCTAGCTTCCCCCTGTCTTTGTCTGTCTCATTTTCTTCTTCTTTTCCTCCTCCCTTCCCTCCCTCTTTCCAGATCTGCTGGTAAAGGGGTGTTGTTTTGAAAATGGCTTGGTCTGATAAACTTTTCTCTGAAACCTTATATGTCCAAGCAACCTTTGAAATGGAGGAAAGAATGAAAAGGTTTGAGCAAAGAGTTTAGTTCTATGGCGCACTGGCGCGTCTTGTTGCACTTAAGACAGTTGCGCCCCTCGGCGCATCTATCCGCCTTGTTGCATAATTGAAATCCGCGCCAATGGCGCAGCCTTTTGTCCTGCTACATCTAGAATTCATGCGCCCTCAAAGCGCGCCTTTTTCGCATGCTACAAGTATAAATCCCGCGCCTCCTTAAAAGCCTTTGGCGCACCATTTATCCATGTTACATCCCGTTTCCATGCGCCAAAGGGCGCACCCAGCTTCCATGCAACACAAGCCTTATTCGCAAAGTATAAAGCTATAAAGGCGCGGCGCACCCCATTCGCGATAACATGATGTTGTGTAAACCCTTCATGCGCATGCCATATCCTTTTGCACCGCACGAAAAATCCATGTTACACGATCCATCCATGCGCGAAAGGCGCACCGAATACCAATGTAACATACAATTTCCATGCCCTGCTGCCATAAAATGCAATCTGCTTCATCCATGCGCCATGCGCCTTTGGCGCCAGTTTAACCTCTGCAACATTCCTTTTCTATGCGCCTTATCTATTTGGCTGCCGCGACATGCATTTTCATGCGCCTGCGCCCCAGCCTTAAAATCTCTAACTCTTTCTTCTGCTAGCATTCCAATGGAAGATCAAATGACTAATTCAACCTTTTTGGATTGGGTCTCACTTCTTCTTCATGCAGATCAGCAGCTGAGTTCGAAAGAACACATGTCTACGTCAAGCAAGAAACCCACCAAACCAAGAGGAAAGGCTAAGTGACAGAAGAAGAGATGAAATACAAATATCGGAGGTCGGGATGCCGAATCACGAGTGAGTGCGGTATGGATGTCGAGACTCGGGGTGGGTCACATTGACATGGATGAATTACGGGTTAGAACTCGAAAAGTTGAAGAAGTCCATGGATGGACAAGTTAATAGGCAGTGCCCTGCACTTCGCCGGAGGAATCCCCGTCAGCACTGTCAACAACGAATTCATGATGGTGATTGCCCAATGTTACAACAAAGACACAAGATGTGTCGAAAATAGCAAGGGCGAGGTAGTCATAAACCTCACTGCCCGTCATTTTGAAATAATGCTCGGCATCCCTCACCACCGGAACTTCGTGGCTGTTAGCCAACGAGAATGCATCAAGGCCTGGGAAGACAACGAAGACCAGTGCATGCAGTTGATGAATGAGGTCTACCTAAAAAACAAGAAGGTGGTGACCCGGTGGCCACAGACTATCCACCGAAGTGATTTCTCAGAGGAGCTCAGCGATACTATCACCTTCCTGAGCAGAGTCTTCGGGCTTTCAGATGCCCACTATTTCCATAAGTGGATGCTGCGGTACTTGGAGACAATGAATAAAAATTTACCCGATCAGCGCTTTTGTTGGGGTGAAATAATAAGCGGCACCATCTCGGCGGCTACAATGACGATTCGCCACAACAGGAGTGTTCCATATGAACTCCTATGTAGTCTACTGCTGCTGCGCGTCGGCGAGGATTATCCGGGGCTGAACCGAAGTGGAGTATGGCCTCGAGCCAAGATATTTGATTACTACCCAGGCGAGAGGTGGAGAATAGCATCCAACATTTCACAAAATTTAACGATGCATTCTTCTATCATGTCATCACACCTACGAGGCCAAACATGACTCATAGCCGGACGACCAAAAACATAGTGGCGATCCACGAGAGAAATGGGGGCTGTGTTCACCCAATTTCCCACGTTCACCTATCGAGGGCTGCCAACTTTTGGGAGAGCCAACCGAGGCTACCAGGTATCTTGGGCCTAAGGCGATTCTACTAGAACTGTCAAGGCGGTGGTCACATACCATGAGAAGTGCCTCGAAAAGAAAGAAGGGTGGAACTCCTTTCCCCCTCAAAGTGGGCCGATACACATGCTCCACCCACCATAAGGCGAAGGAAATGTTCGCAGAGCTGGAGCTACTCAACTTGAAGCATGACTTCCCAGCCAGGCCTACCTTCGACCCAAGAAGCTGCCTGCCAAAAGTGAAGCTCGATCCGATCCATGTCCCTCAAATTGAGGATATTTACATTGACGTTCTCCATGAGGCGGAACTCAGAAGAAAGGATCACTCTCGCTTGGCATTGGCGGAAATCATCCAATACGGAGTGGCCATTGTCCCGAAGGCTTCAGGACTACGGAAGATGAAGTAGATAAGGTGTATAATGACACGAGATGGGGACAATTGGCCCTTCCCGCCATTGGCGAGGAACAAGGCTCCTCAAACAATTGAGGAGAGGTCAAAGAGACTATGCGGAGAACGAGCATTGGTGCCGCATGAATGGACTAATCTACCTCGGGGTAGATTTCACAACTTCCCCTGGGCAATGCACCTCGAGGTCGAAGAAGCGGTGAAAGGCAAAGGTGCGAGAAGGTGAAACTAGCACCATTCGGGAAGAAGCCCACAAAGTCCTCTTCCCTCGAGCGAGAACAGTTATAACTCTTGGAGGAAGAATTGACAGAGGATAGTCCTATACGCCCATCCACCCAGGATGTCGGCGTCGCTTCAACTTCAGAGGTCCCTTCTATCCCTTCTTCTTCTCTTCCTTCCCCTCCTCGAGTGACTCAAGCGACCACCCCTTTGGTCGTGTCCTCTGCCCCTTCTTCTACCCTTTCCCCTGCTTCTTCATCTATCTTCTCCTCCCTCGCTGATTTATCTTCCTCCATTTCTTCCCTCATCTCCGAGCTCCCTTCCCTTCCTATGTCTTCTGCAATTGCGGTTTCCCTTCCTCCCGTGGACACTTCTTCGGCTATTCTTTCCATGCCGCCATGCGCCGCGTGTCTCCACGTTTTCCCCTCTTCTGCCGTTCTTGCCTCCCCCTCTCTCTGGTCCTTCTTCTATAGGACCAGCTTGGATCTCTCAGCAGCTGAGCCAACAAAAGAGGAAAGTCCCCATCGCTCCGATGGACTTTTCGGTCATTCCAGCTAAAGGAGCAAAGAAACAGAAGCCGGTTACACGCTTCTCGAAGAGCTGCGGTGAGAGAGTCATGGAAATAGCGTACCCCAACCCCTCAAAGAAAAGAAGATCATCTCAAATAGTTTCACCGTGACCCAAGTCACAATGGGGACATCCTCGAAAGTCTCCGGGGAAGCTCTTTCCGATTGATGCACTCTGCAAAAGCTTGAGGAAACGAAAGAGGAGAAAAGGCTACTTTGAAGGAGCGAGAACAAATACACTTGAAGCCTTACGAGAAGATGGGAAGTGCACCTCCCACAAGCCGCCGAGACTCTGAGCTGCTCTCGGTCGGGAGAAGATCAATGAGTATTCAAAGATCGGCGAGCAAGGTATGGCCGTTTACTTGGAGGAGCCAAATCCTCAAGGATAGTGAAAGAGTAATCGCCGAGTATATGCGGTTTATACCTAAACATCGGAAAGGCGAATAAGGAACTCCAAGCATTAGCGAGTCCGATATCGAAGAGTTAGAGCATGCTAGACTCCAGCCACGAGACCTTCCGACAAATGTTTTGTTTGATCGAAGATCTGTCAAGTTCGGAGTATTCGGCCATCGAGGGCCCTCAACAAAACTATGTCCACTCTGGACTATCGGATAGATCAGCTAGAATTCGTTACGGAAAAGATAGACAAGGTAAAGGAAGAGGCCACGGATGCGATGCATCAAATGGAGAAAGTTGTTCTCGCCATGACTCGGGGTTGCTCACTCCTTCCCTTACCTTGAGATCAGTGATGACACTATCCGGATTTTCAGGAGATAGCTTCTCGAGGACGGGGCGAGAGGTCACATTCGACACTTTGAATCTATCAACAACCTCTTTGCTGTAGGGACTTCGGGTTCCTTATCGAGGCGGGAAAGATTATTCCAAACTCCGGAAAAGCTCATAGACGAGCGGGGAGACTTGCGAAGCAATCGGTGAAGCGGCACACGAGGATCCATCACGGGATCAATTTGGGCGATGATTAGCAAGTTTTTGGAATACCGCGCTCAGTTCCACATATCATCTCCTGAGCAGCATCAGAAACAGGCAACCCCTTTTCGGCCGCAGGATGATGATGATGAGTAGCTTCTTCTTCTTCTTCTTCTTCTTCTTCTTCTTCTTCTTCTCTCTATTCTCCGACTTTCTTTTTGAAATGTCTAAAATGTGTTGATACAAATGATGACATCATCCATGTTGCATCATGGGATGATGTCATCCACCAAGTTGTCAAAGTCAACATGACTTTTAGATATTTTGTAAATATCTTTGTAAATAAGTGGTTGGCTCCATTTTGCCTTCTCTCTCCCTCATCTTCTATAAATATGGGAATACTTGTTGTATTCAAGAGAACATTTTTTAGATAGAAATAGAAGTGAGGAGAGAAAGACTTTGAGCTTTCTTATGTGAGAAGAAACGATAATACAATTATTCAGACTTTGTGCTCAATAGCTGTGTTATACATTAGATCTTTCTTACGTTAGATCTGTATGTGTTTAATCTGTTGGATTCATATCTACTTTTCCGTCATTTGTTTATCAGTATTGCTTTGTTTATTTATGCAAGTAGGTTTGGCTCTGTTTACTACCAAACTAAAAACATAAATCTTCTGACCTTTCTGCTTTGGAATTCATTTCTTTTCTCCCTTCGGATCTGTTCTTTCTCTTCTCCCTCTTTCATTCCTTTCTTTTCGCAGCCTGGAACACTCTACTGGGATGAGATCCCAACCCCGAAGGCGTAATCATGAGACTTCAGATAGTTCCTGCTAGTAGAAATAGCAATAAACCAGTTTCGCTTTGCTGTCTCAAAGAGGGGCTAAGCCCTGCACACTGTTGGCTCGTCTATCCATAGATCTGTCCACGCGACAGATTTTCGGACCAACAAAGCACGAGCTTGTAATATGATCATGGAAGTAGCTAAAAGTAACGGAAATATTATAAAAGATCCCTATAGCATCAACGAAGAAGCTCAATTTCTATAAAAATCTTCTTGATGAGAGGAATATCATCAATGTTGAGGCTAATGCTTTTATGTTGGAGGCTATTCCCCAAGATAAAATTGAGGAGCAGAGATTTAAAAATATCACTAAAGCTATAACGCTTGAAGAGCTGCAAAAAGTTGTGTTTACTCTAGAAGGCAATAAGGCTCCAGGGCCCGGATGGTTTCTCCATTATTTTTTTCCGAAATTTTGGGAAATTTTTCGGATGATCTTCTCGGAGCGGTGAATGAATTCTATAGAATGAATGAAAGAGTTGAATAACACCCACATTGTGCTGGCCCCAAAAAAATGGATGCTAAAGACTTCAAAGACTTTAGACCCATCAGCCTAGTGAATGCTATATATAGAATTTTTACCAAAATTATTGCTACCAGGCTTCAACTCATTATGAATGATTTAATTTCTAGGCAACAGAGTGGATTCATTAAAGGTAGGATTATCCAAGATGGAGTGATTATGGTTCATGAGGCCATACATTCTATGGAGAATAATAAAAAAGCAAATATGGTGTTTAAGCTTGATATGAATAAAGCCTTTAACAAGGTTTCTTGGGTCTTTCTTGATAAAGTCTTAACTAAATTTGGTTTTCCGGACAAATTCAAAAAAGTTATTAAGGCTTGTATCTCTACGGTTAGATTCTTAGTGGTGGTTAATGGTGAGCCAGTGGGTTTTTTCACTAGCAGCAGAGGGCTAAGGCAAGGGGACCCCATCTCCCCCTGCTCTTCATTCTTATGGCTGACAGTCTTAGTAGAACAATTGGTAAAGCTATCAATGACAGCCTTTTGAAAGGCTCAAAGCCCACTTCCATCAGCCAAGTTGTTTCCCATCAGCAATTCGCGGATGATACAATCCTCCTTCTATTGGCTTCCATCATTGAAGCTAAGGCTACCAAGGCTATTCTGCAGCTCTATGAATCTGCTTCTGGGCAAGAGATCAATTATGATAAAAGCTCCATTTTCTTCTTCAACACTCCTGAAGAAAGACAACTTAAAATTGCTAAAATTGGGCTGTAAAATAAGTGAGCTTCCAGCCACTTACTTGGGCCTTCCTCTCAGCACAAAAAAAGTCTCTAACAAGGTGTGGGGTGATTTATTGGAGAGATTTCAAAAAAATGGTTGGTTGGAAAGGAGCCATTTTATCTAGTGTTGGTAAGTGCCTACTCATAAAAAGTACTCTTCAAAATCTACCCATTTATATCATGTCGCTCTATAAGATCCCCTCTTCCTTCAAAGAAAAGTTTGAGAGGATTCAGAAAAATTTCTTATGGCAGGGCATGGAGGAGAAGTTTAAATTTCACTTAGTTGCTTGGGATAAGGTTTGTACTCTGAAGTCTATGGGAGGATTGGGTATAAAAAATATCGAGAAAATGAATGAGGCTCTCATTGCGAAAATGGGTTGGAGAATGCTTTCAAAGAAACAACCCTAGATAGAGTTAATTAAGGCTAAATACCTAAATCAACAAATTGTCTTTTCTTTTCTGCAGGATGAGCACCTCCCCTTTGGTTCCATTTTTTGGAACAATCTAGTAAAGAGCAGAAATTTCATTAAGCAGGGTAGTAAATGGAAAGTGGGTGATGGTAGTGATATAAATTTCTAGGATGATAACTGGTTTAATGGCAGTCTTATGGATAGATTTGGGATGGTCAAGGACAGTCTTATAAACAAGTATGGCACTAAAATCAAGGATTATATTGAGGAAATGGCAACAAAGAATTGGAAAAACTTTCTTTGGAGAGAGATGATCTCACAAAAATATTTCCTCCCTTCAAGAACAGTTGGATCTTATTCCCTTAAGTCACCGGATACTAAGGATGAATTGGTTTGGAATAATTCTATTGATGGTAACTACTCTATCAAAATTGGATATAATACTTTCTTTGATAGTAGTCAAGTGAGTTCAATTGGAGTAGGATTTGGATGGTGAGTTAACTCCCACAATTAATTTCTTCCTTTGGTGGCTCTCGGAGCGGGATTCTTACCACCGATAAACCGATGAGAAAAGGTTTTATAATTCCTAATAGATGTCATCTTTGTAAAAAAGATTCTAAGGATATCAGTCATTTGTTTATACATTGTGATTATGCTACCAGAATATGGAGTTTTTCCCTCTCTAAATTTGAAGCTTTCTGGGTGGTGCCAAAGGATTTCAATCAGCTATGGACTCAATGGAGCCCACCCTATAAGCATTGTGTTGTCAGAAGGATCTGGAAGCTGGTTATTCCTCATATTATTTGGAGGATATGGAAAGATAGAAATGATATTATCTTTAGAAATAAAAACCAAAACTACAAGCTCAGTATTGGTAAAATTTCTAATGATATCAAAGAGAATATTGCTAGATTTAAACCCCCCAAGAACAAGAGTTATCCAGAAAATGAAGATCATATCTTATCCCACTGGTAGATTGGAGCTGACAATAGCCGCAGTAATTCTGGTAATAGTATTGATAGATCTTTGATTCATTGGCATCCTCTTGATTTTAATTGGTATAAGTTGAACTTTGATGGGGCTTCTAATGGCAACCACAGGATTGCGGCGGGGAGGAGTGATCCAGGATCATAAAGGCATCTGATTGCTTCGTATCTTTGGAAAAATGGGAATTCAAACCAACCATTTCGCGAAGCATTATCTCGCTTTATGGGGCATGAGAATTGCTCAGACTCATAATATCCAAACCTCATTATTGAAGGGGACTCACTTAATATCATTAATCATCTTAATCAGTGTTCACCTCCAAGTTGGAACATCAAGGATTTTATCTTGGAATCCATAAGTATTGGCCAAACCTTCAATAACATTCGGATCATGCATACTTACCGGGAGGGTAACAAGGTGGCAGATGCATTGGCTAATTATGGCATTAATGTTAACCATATTGTTTGGGATAATAACAACATTCCTAAATAGCTTCAAAATAGCATTCAAGTGGATATCTATGTTCATGCAAATTCATGATTTGAGATATGAGCATTGGGAGTGGATTTGTATTATTAAAACTCCCACATGTGCTGACTTTAAAACAGCAATTATACATATCTTGGTGGACAAGCAAAATTGTATGAAGCATAATGGGAAATTCAAGTGGATTTATATGGAAATGAAAGTCACACATGCGGGCAATATTGGGCTCTTAATAACTTGTACACAAGGCTTTACGGATTCCCAAGATAGAAATAAAGATAATGATGATCTAGAGTGGGCTAGCAAAAGGACTGTAGTTCTCACATGCGGACTTTCACAGGGTCATAACAGTAGTCACTCAGGTATTCATGGGAAAATCAATGGCTATTCTAATCAGCATTCTCACTGCGTGGATAATAATAGTGAAAGGCAGACTGTTATTAGCACTCTAAAGGATTCTAAAATTTTTATTGGCAAGCAATTAAACACGGTGAGAATGGGGGGACCCCCTTGCCAGATTGAGCCCAGCGTGGATCCGGATTGGAAGGAGAATGTAGAACTTTGGAATCTTCTCAGCCAGGGTAGGCATCACCAACTTTATGGAGAAGATTCAGGGCCACGACCAAAGTATTTCGGTGTGATTTGTGAAGGATTGGAAGGATCACACTGTGGATTACGGTGGATAGAAGATTCCTATCAACGAGGAGTTAATTGTTGAAGCGACTGGCCTGGGCATGGAGGGGTACCGTTTTTTCAATAAAAGGGTGGACAGAGAAGCTGAGGAGAGGAAATTTGTTGAGGGAACTGGGAAGTTGGTCTTTTTCATGGCGGGCCTGCAAGTTAGTTCGATCCCTTCGCCCTTTGACAAGGTTACCCGTATGATGGTGCGTTTTCTCTTTGGAGGGGAGGTTCGTCACTGTGCCCGCTAAACATCTTATATTCCTCAACCACTTCCGTAGGAGTCGCATGGTATGTTTCCCCCACTATTTGCTAAACTCTCTTAAGTGCTCCATTTTGGAGTTTCAAAAGCATGCTTGTGTTGTTCCTTTGCACCAGGGACTCATCTTTTTTCTGCATAAACTGTGTCTTCTTCGTTCTCCAGGTTTCCCTTCCTCCCCTGGATCTGTTCCTCCTCTTCCTGGTGCCACTGTCGCTTACCCCTTCTCTCCACCTTCTATCCCTGCCACTGTTGTTGTCACCCCTCTGCTGGACTTCTTGGCTCCATCTTCCATTCCCCCCACCTCTGCTCCCAACCCCTATGCCTCCACTTCGACCGGACCGGCTACTGATCTTCTAGAAGGTTGAAACTTGATACCCCTACTGTGGGGAAGGTTCCTCAAGAGATTGAAATTTCCCATAACCTCCTGCATATTAGTAGTGCTAGTTCTCAGGAAGCACATATTGAGAGCTCCACAAAAAGGCTAGAAGCCTTAGAAGTTGATATGAAGCTGTTGAAGGATGAGGTTAAAAACTTGGCAAAGCAAAAAGGTAAGAGAAAGAAGGAGGAGGAAGTGGCTATGGATAATAGCCAGGTTGAAGATATATACAAGAAGTTGAACTCCTTAGACACCCGTTTAGGGAAGGCCAAGACTCGACATGATTATAATATGGCCATTTTTAATGCAATTGAAGAATTTATTGAGCAACATGTCCGCAGCGTCTCCAATCTCAGCAGAGTTCCGGCAACCCTTTGGGGCACTGATAAGGAAAGCAAAAGGACCATTGAACAGCTGGATGTTACTGATTCTACCCACATGACGACATTGGCTATGTTCACCTCTTGGCAGAATATCAAATCCAACATTGACAAAGCCGCCAAGAAGTAATTGTGGGTGCTTTTGTTGCACTTCTTTGTAATTATTGCTATTTTTTTTGTCTTTTTGCTACTTTTATGCAGTGCTCGTGTTGTTTTTGTTTTGGTGGGGTAGCTGCTCTTGGGCTACTTTGGTTTTCATTGTCCCATCTGGATCTTGATCCTTTTTTTCTCGGTTCTCATTCCTATTCTGGCTTCTAGGCCCTCTTTTGTTCTCAAGGGTATAGTCCCTTTCAAAAAACTATTTGCCAATAATAAAAATATATATATAATTTTTCCTCCAAATTTTGAACCATTTAATGAGAAAGAAAATATTCTCGCCATAATATATCGTTTCTATGCCTCTTTCCTAAACATTTCTCATAATTATAAATTATTAACTATTCTATTTCTAAGAATCTTGAAGGACTACTTGATTGAATGGTTTTTTTTCTTACCATGTGGATCTATGCATGGTTTTACGAAATCGATTTATGATTTTATCACTCATTTTTTATCAACATTAACATAAAACTTTCCTTTGTACAAATTTTTCAATTAAACAAGGATCCGGTGAGACTATTGGTGAGTATTTTCTTAGATTCAAGCATACGTTTATAAAGATGACTCATAAATTTATTGAGAGTGAATTTCAAATTCATATTTCTCAAATATTTCTTCCACCTATTAAATAATAAGTGTTTTTTTCTTACCAATCTCTCAACAAGATTTTTTTATAGTTAGAGACTTTGAGATCAACGTTTTAGAGTCCAATATTCTTAAATATGGTACCATCTCCCCAAATATAATGGCTTCATTCTAAGGCAAGAAAAATTTCACAACCAAACATAATAAAAATTCCTTTCAATATAATAATGAGACCAAAGATGAAGTATTTTTTAGAGTTGTCATCTAGCATAGTAGGGTTATCTCATCAAATGGAGTGTATGTAGTTTTTGTTATTAAGTGAAATTCCAAAAACATGTTGAAAAGATGGCTTGAATGTAATACAATTACTTTTCCTCTTGTTATATAAGTGGATCCATCAAATCGTTTTCCCAATAACTATGACACCAATGTATTATGTGATTATCATAGAGTAATGGGAAATTATTCAAACAAGTGTGAAATGAAACATAAGATCCAATACATTATCGATAATAATCAAATTCAAGTACGAAAAAACAATCAGTATTATGTAATTACCATATAGTAATGGGGCATTCTTCAAACAAGTGCATTAAAACAAAACATAAGATCCAATACCTTATTGATAATAATGAAATTCAAGTAAAGAAAACAAACAATAATTTGAATGAAGCATTGGCTCAACTGATCAACGTTCTCAAATATTCATTAATCCTCTTCCAAACCATGGTAAACCAAGAAATCAAGGCAGCATTCATATGATCAAATAGAACCACCACAAGTATCTACTTCTCATCAACTTGATGGATTTAATGGTGTGGTTAGTGTCACTATGATGAAGCCTCCACTATTTTTTATGATAATGAGATTCCAAACGATAGTTTTATAATATGATACCTCTATTCATGGGAGATTTTATAGGTGAAAATCCCTAAGAAAAAAATGGATTTGTGATTGAAAATGGATAAAGTATTAATGTATGTACATGTAAATTTATCAATAAGATTAGAATCTATAGAAGATATTTATTATGCATCGCAAAAATATTATGATGTATAATAGAGTTACTAATAAACCCCCTAATTGTCTAATTTTCATTATCTCATTAGGTCTTAAGAAAATCTTAGTTTATTTTTGGTGGTCCAATACAATAGATCCTATAAAAAAATCTCAAACGACGTGGATAAATTAAATGAAATAAATTCTATCCATTTTACACCAAAGTTTAATTTATTTCATCAAGTTGTTACAACTCATATAGATTTTTATTATCCTCCATATCAAGTTAAAAATGATGCATGTTGTATAAATAAATACCAAAAACATTCCATGGTTAAAACTCAAACATATGAGTATAAATTTCAAGAATCTAGTATCATACATATATGGGTGTGTTTTTCGCAACATCTTAGTGTCACACCAATAGAAACGGTTTAAAATTGTCTTGTTTTAAAGCCGATAATCATGTAAATCATCACATTATTATTAAAATGAGTATAAAATATGAAAATGATGATACCACTTTGATGGTGACCACGATAATAATATTTTGGTATTAGTCTTAAACCCATGGTAACCTAGGTATCCTAATTTAACTCATTAAATGATAGATATGTTTCAACTTATATATAATATGATGATTCTCTTAAGTGTGACTATATTCTAAGTTGTTTTTATTCAACAAGAGTTTGCATTTAAATCATATCTATTTTATGTAAATATTTTTCTTTTTGTTCCATATTTCCCATTCAAACTTGTTTTTTCTATCACTTTGTATATTTTGCCTTCCCTATTACTATGTTTGGCATGTGGAGTTTTTTGGAATATGTGTTCCTTCTATATATTTTGGTAGTGTTTGGCTACTCATTTAATGTCTTTATTCCTTTCTCTTTTATGGTTTTTACTTTTACAAGTTTTCCCTTTGTTTCTTTGATTTATGATCCATTACTTCACTCATTATTTGTTACTCCAAACTCAATGTTTTTAATTACCAATAGTATTTATTTAAGCTTGTTATGAATTTTTGGTGTTTTTTTGCAATAGTTTTTCTTTCTCGAGATATTCTAATTTTCCATTCTCAACCATTTTTCTTTCCTTTTTCCATGATTTAGCTTATTTTTCCCATTCCAAAAGCATATACTAACTTCCACATTATGCTAGTACTTTCATAATGTAACAAGCCCCGAGCACTCAAATTTCTAATAGAAGTAGTAGGTAAGTAGGGATCCCCCATCCCACTTCATTTTTTCATACTCTTGGATCTTATTTTTGTGCATGAATTTGATTGATTTCATTAAACATTTCATGTATTCTCCAATTAATTTTCTTTTATCTTTTAGAATTATATTAGATTAATTAAAGCATTGTTTTAAATAATGTCTCGAATGGTTTGATAGTGTGATGTGTAGTTTTTTGTGTTAAATATAGCTCCTCTGTTTGTACATAGATTAAAGTTTGTTGTATTTAGATGTAGGAAGAATTGTTTAATACATTGACCTATATTACAAGTGTGTTTGTAATGTATTATTTTCTCACTCTAGTTTATAATACTTATATGGTATAAGATTCATTCTAATAAGATATTATGAGGGTTAGTTTTTATTTTCATGAGATCTTTGTGAGATCTCATGTGTGAGGAAGGAAGAATTATTTTATGTTAGGCATGTCCTATGTGAGGATCTGCAAGGAAATCAGTGCCTTTTCAAAGTAAGGGGAATTTTTGGTGTCAATAAGGAAAGACGTGAGGGAGGATTTATGTTGCTCCAATATTTCTAAAGTACCATCTGATTGATAAGAATATATTCTACATGACTATTAGGCATGATTGAATATTTATGTTGGGCATGATGTTTTTGCATGTGACTATAGCCTTAAGTGTTGTTTATGGCATACGGATCATATATGCACAAAAAATATTATATTTATTTATGGAAAATGTAGTTATAATATATTTTTAATCATAAGTCTATTATTTTATTAGCTTTGTTAAAATTTATTAAATTTAAACCTAAAATTACTTTAAAAGGTTTCAATTATGTACTTTGTGAACAAGTTGTATTTTTGTCTAAATATTTTCATAGTGGTTCATAACATGGTATCAAACATTGTGTTGAGGAAATTTTGGCCAAAATATTTTTTTTATTTTTTACGATTAATTGTATTTATGGTCTCAATTGTTTAATTGTAACACTAAAATGGTCTATATACAACATTTCTTTTTTTTAGTACCAAAAATAACAAGAAACAATTATAATTTTTGGATTCATAAGATCCCAATAATTAGTGAGTGCATGGATCTTGATCCAATCATTATTGGTAAATAACAAATGCCCGATTATAATCCAAAAGATTATGAAAATGACATAAAGAGGATTTAATGCTTCGTATATTTTTAGTTTTTATATCTTAATGTGTGAAGTAAGAAATTCCTTCGTAGACTCATTTTTTGAGCAAATTATCAAAATCAAATATCAAGCCTAAAATCTAGAATTGCATTATCCTTGAAAAATAAAAAAAAATTCCCACTAAGTTACAAGGAGGAGGATCAATCTTTGTGTTTTTCTAATTTTAAAGGGTCTCGGTAACCCATTGAATGTTATTGAGAAGCTCGTAGGTGATCAAGTTATTTTTTCCTTAGTGTTGCACATTTTTCCATCATCCATTGATTAATTTGTTAAGTCTTTGCACTTGATTGTGGAGTCCCAATAGCTTGATTTCAAGAAATTGTAAACACTTCAATTATAGAAAGAGTAGAGGTAAGATCAAACAAAATCATAAACTTCACCAAAATATAGTGTATTCTATGCATTATTTAATGGAAAAGTAAAATAAACTCCAAATTTCATCTCATGACTATTCCAAAGGTGATAGATCTAAGTGGAAATAGAATTATTGTAAGGAACTTGAAATTTCATGATATATTGTATGAAAAGACAATAAGTCTTTCCAAGTGATCAAAATAGGTTACAGGTATGAAAATGTTACTATGAATAATGAACAAGAGGAAACATATGATTTTGTATTTGTGGCATCTCAAAACTAGTCAATCAATTATACAACCTACTATTTTTTATCAGGTGCATCTTGATGTTATATGTTTCATATACTCGTATATTAATTTTTTATACATGATCATATGGGTTCATAGGAAATTTTGTATTAAGCAAAAATATTTGAACAATTTTTAGTTAGTTGTCTTTACGTTTATTTGCATTTTTGGATTATTTTGTGAATTTTGGATTGAGGAAATGTGTTGTTGGTAAGTTATAGAGTACATTGTTACATTCAATTGAGTACACAAGTATTTTGTGAAATGTTTGTGGAGTGTAAAGTTTACCTACACAATGTTTGGATTGCTATGCAACAATTTTGTGCATAAATTTGTCCATGAAATCATGTTAATGGCACAAACTTGGAATAATTGAATGTTTGAAGGCACAAGTTTTGAAGAAGGCTAATTGATGGTGTTTAGGTCTATTATTGGGTCTTTTTATCCTTCATTTTAATTCCATATAAGTGAGATTATTAGGAGGTGGAATGAATGGTTATATAATTTATCCAATTTCCCTTGAAATTACTTCAAGTTTTATGGAGAACTTGGGGTGCTTAAGACCAAAATGGACGTGATCTTAATACTCACCAAATTATGATGATAATTGAATAGACATAGTAATGTTGTAAAAGAAATTTTCCGAGAGGAATTCAAGTATTGAATAGAATTACATGGAAGACATTCCATTTCCATATGTTTTGTAGGAGAATGAATCATTCGTGATCGGTCTCATGTTATTGTTTTTGCTTGATAAAATATTCACAAAGTTATGTTATTGTTCCAATTTTATGTTAATTTGATATTTTTGTTGATGCATAATTTTTTTTTATTTGTTATTTTGTGTGTTTTATGTGCATAGTGTGGTGTGAGGTGGATATTTTTTTAACACTCCCACCCCTTTGCATCATTATCCACATGTCCCACTCAAATAGCGAGTTGGAAAAATTCCTCGGTGTATTATTTCACACTAAAATTTATTTTTCACAAGTCTTACAGCCTTTTAAACAAATTGAGCTTGTAATTTGCAAAAAAAATATTCACCTTGAGCTTTACCGCCAACCTATCCTATGGCTTAATCTTCTAGTTTCCATGTTTTACCTAGTTGTATTGTATCTTCTATGCTCACACTCTATATTAGTGATTGTCGTATATCCTTCAAAGCATAAATGCTTTGTTGTTCAAACTCGGGAAAGTCAAATTCCTTTGAGAATACTCTTTTAGTTAGTCGTAATAAACCACATTTTTTGTGGATTGTATTTGGGATGCCAATTATGTGCTCACTTTTGTGTAAAATTGGCTTGCCTTACACTTAAGCGAAGTGGTTCCCTTCGCATGCCATATCAACTCGCACTTATCAAAATGCTCGGTTGCATTCTCTACCCCATGATACTCGGGATATGTAAATACATCTCGTAGAAAATTTTGGGTACAAGAGCCCCAATAGATTATGTGGTGGCAACAACTCTCCCTCGTACTAGCACTCCCAATGTCTAGCTCTGCTCCCGATGTTCTACTCCAACATTGCTACTAGGCGCAACAACAGCTTATTGTGATATTTGGTGTAGCCATTATGGTCCCAACCGCTTGTTATGTTGTGGCTTGATATGTTGGAGTAGTGTTCCTAGTCCCTTGAGCATGTGTACCATTGGGGGCTTGATTAAGGGGCCCACCGCTCATCATCCCGAGCTTCGTGAACTTTTTGAATTCACAAGAGGTCCGGATGGTCCTCCACTTGTTTTCTGAAAAGATAATTTTTGTAACATGAAGAGAGACACTCCATCCAAAATTTCCTTCTCTTTCCCCTTGTCTAATTCCTCATCATTATCATTTTTTTACTTGCAATACCTTCAACATGAGCGGATCCAATCGCATGAGCATGTGTGTAAGGTGGGGAAATGAGGCCAAGAACATTGTATTATGATTCAACATTCTCCAAAATTTTCTCTTCTCTATTGGTGTGTGTCCATTCTTCCCTAAATCCTTCTTCAAGGTTGTCTTTCTCATTCCATTCCCACTCACTTCAAGAATTTACAACACTTACAAAGTTTGACTCACCCTCTTGTTGAAAACCCTTCTTGGTTAGAAACTCCTATTGATTTTCCTTGTAATATTGTCACCTAAACTCGAATCGCATGTGACATCCATGTTGCACCCACAATCCATCACACCCCTCCTTTCTCTAACATTTCACGTTGCTAACATGTTGGGATTTTTCCGGCCATAGGAAAATTATCAATCCTAAGATCTACCATGAGCTTTTTGATCTCAAGAGGAAGGTGCTTCAAGTAAGTTCAATGTGGCTCACGAAGGAAAATGAAATTTTCTTCCTCGGGAAAGAGTACATAGACATAATGTACTCCAAAACATAACTACGAAGTGCTTCTCCACCAAAATTTGACCACAAGGGTCCACATAACATCTAGTTCTGTAAGTATATAGAGGTGTTCCTTAGTCCAAGTGTACTTCCACCCTAAGCTCAAGCCTCAACGCTAGCATATTGTTGGTAAAAAAATGTCAGTTGGGAAAATTAGGTACCTCCACCAACGTTCACGGGCTATGCCCCTCTCGTATTGAATGGTGCAGCTCCCATTATTGAATGTAACTAATCTAATCCTAAACTAAATGTTGTGGGTTGGAAAAATATGTTGAGATCACATATGAACACTCCATTGAACCTATGTCAAAGTGCTTGTACATGATACGAGGGAGGAAATTACAATTATGTAGGGAGAGGGAGAAAAATTAGGAAATGAAGGTTATTGCTCTCCGAGTAGGCCAATTGTAGAGTTCACACCCAATAACCAGAGTAGTACAACATTCAATATAGATGAAAGCAACAATGAAGGTATCTAGTGAGACGGAGAAACCCAGAAACCAAGTTCTTAGATTCATCTATCAAAGATACAAAGCTATTTTGGGATCACTATGCTTGCAAAGTGCATAAGAGATAAATAGATGAAAAATAGGAAAAGGAGAATAGAAGAAATGTAGCTTTGATTTCATGTAGATTTTATTTCACATGCATTGGTGATTCAAAGTCCAACAACAAGTCAAAATATACTATTGCTACAAAGAGATAAATTTTAAAGATCCTTTGGAATGGAGAAGCCATCCCAATTTATAGCCTTGTGAATTGACCTTTCATCTCCCTCTACATGACTCTTTATGTTCATATTCCACTTGTGACCTTTCAATTGCCCCTAAAAGAGACAAATTGAGTATCTCTTTAATGATTTTGAGAGAATAATTTTACAAATTACAAATATTGTCACTTAAGTGAACTAGACAAAATGCCATGGCTACGTATGACGAAGAATTAGAATAAACGAAGAGATGTGAAGAATGGAAGGGGATTGATCAAACTTGTTGAAGAAGATCCTTCTGATGAATAACTTTCTCGACGATGATCACAATGTCCTTTTTCGTGATGCACACACACTTTGTACCACCTAATGAGTGTTTATAAACATTGTTTCAAGACCTCCCAATGTGAGCTCGATATGAACCCAAACCTTACATGTGATGATGCATTCATGATCTTAAAATGAGAGTGAGCATCACTCTCTTATTCCTTAGGCTTTCAAAATTATCATTCATGACGATCAAACTTATTGATACTTGTATTCTTGTTCTACACATTGTGCTCCAAGATTGCAAACTTTTCCTATACTGCTATGAGATATGTGATATCTTTCCTAGCTCACCAAGCTCAAATCAACTCACTAAGTTCAAATAATCTCACCAAGCTCAAATCACCTATCTCACTAAGAGATGATGATGAATCCACTTATTGTGCCCTACAATGCTCTACCTTGCTTCTGGACTCACTTTAGCTCAATATGATGTTTCCAAGACCTATATGGAGGTTTCATTTCTCTATTTGAGATATGAGATCATAGCATAACCCCTGTGAGGATTCCAAAAGTGAGAATGGAGCCATCTACAACTTTCTGCACCCAAAATGAAAACTTTCTATTTTTAACAGGTAAGACTAGGACCTGCTATTTTGGGACATATCACCCGCTTTGCTAGAATCTAACCTTTTGAACCTTTTGGAAAATTATAATTTCCCTTTATTGATGATGTATTACTATTTTTAACATGTGCATTTTCCAAACCTACTATTGTGGGAAAATTGCTAATTTTGTGTTGCCTTCCATTTTACATCGTTTATGACTGCTCGGGTGATCGAGTTTGCAAATTGAGGGACTTAATATTTTTAGCCCATATAAGGGCACGTCATATACTATTTTTATTAAGTTTGTTGTGGGGTGTCGATTGCAATGAAAAAGGTCTTGAAAAATTCTACTTCTCACCGAGATGATTTCCTCCAATTCTCATGATTTTTTATTTTCTGGATCTTCGCGAATTCGAAAAGGAAACTTGCAGGTCTACATGTTCCTTGTCTAACATGGCATAATTCTGATGAAAAAATTAGTCCTCAATATCCCTAAAAAATATGCACTTCGTGGCATGAAAATTAGTTCACACAAAATTAGATTTTTTTAGGGATCATTTCCCCAATTTTCATGGGTTTTTCTCATCTGGATATTCACGAATTCAAAAAGGAAACTTTCAAATATGTATGTTCCTCATCTGAAAGGGAAAAATTCTAATGAAAAACTCAGTCTTCAATATCCCTAAAAATAGGGACTTCATGCCACGAAAACTAGTTCATGTGAAACTAAAGTTTTTAGGGATCATTTCCTCCAATTTTCGTGTGATTACGCCCACTTTGGAACCTTGAGAAGAGAAGAGGTGCCTCGTTTTCCTTTCACTGATTTTGTCATGGCATCCATTGATGAATTATTGAATATTTAACAATGAGAAAAATACACCATGTGCTCTTCGCCCTTGAATTGACAAGTGATGTTGCATTGGTCAACAGGAAGGGTGGAATGAGGTGAAAAGGGCTAATCATGCAT
Organism: Taxus wallichiana var. yunnanensis; assembly: GCA_018340775.1. NCBI lineage: Eukaryota > Viridiplantae > Streptophyta > Pinopsida > Cupressales > Taxaceae > Taxus > Taxus wallichiana. Next base: position 353,635,975 of record CM031235.1, read on the forward strand.
CATAGAGCTTCACCAAGGTCATATGCTGGACCAAAGGGTATAAATGAGGCTAGGAGAAATTTTTTTTCCCAATTGTCTTAAGGGGATGGGATAGTTGGTGCAATAAAATGTACCATTCTCCGGAGGTGAAAAATTCTAATTGCGAAAGCATACCTTGAGAGAGCCATTCAAAATGACGTTTCCAAAGCTACGAAGGTAATTTCTTATGAAACCATATATTATTTTGATTCCCAATATCCTTATGAAACAATGTGGTGATTCTCAAGATATAATTCTTTGTGAAACCCCCTAAAATTTCTCCTTCTTTCTCGAGACAACAGGGTGTGCCTGTAAAAATGAGTTATGGAAAGAAGCGCCTATATCTTGTGAAGGATTTGAATATTTAATCATGTAGATAATTATTCAAGACTTATAATGTGTATTTATATGCCTCTTAACTCCTTACAGAGCTCCCAAAATAATCCGCAGAAGATCGGTACTTGTTCTGACTTCCTTCTCCTTACACCTTAAGCACCTAGGGGCTGAAATCTGGGTCACATGGGGGACCATAGAAAGGGATAGGCTTGGGAAAAAAATTCCCAACTATCCCAAGGGGAAGGGAGACAAGGTACAATAAAATTTTCCCTCACCTGGTGATGAAAAGTGGCGGATGTTGATTTGTGGAGGCGGAGAGGAGGGGGCTGAAAAATGGCCTACGGAGCACCTTCTAGGGTCACATGAGGAATCAAGAGCCGGTTTAGTATGGGGCACATTTTTGTGTCCCAATTATCCCAAGGGGATAGGATAGAAGTTGCAAGAAAATTTTCCTCATTCTGGTGATGACAAGTGGCACATGTTGATTCGATGATGGGAAGAGCTGAGGATGGGAGCAAAGGGGCTTAACTTTCATGTTTGAGCCTCGTTGGGGTCATATGATGGTCCAGAGGGCTTAAATGGAGCTGGGTGAAATTTTGTGTCCCAACTATCCCAAGGGGATGGGATAGTTGGTGCAAGAAAATGTGCTTTGATCCTGGGAGTGACATGTGTCCACCTAGAAAATTGGTTTTCCTAAAGCATAGCTTGGAGAGAAGCTTAACGACGACGTATCTGGAGCATTCGGAGGTCTTTGTAGGAACTTATTTATATTATTTTGACTGGAAATAAAATTTTGAGAAGAATAAGATGGATATCATGATCCAATTCTTCCTATAACCCCCTTAAAATAGCCTTTTTATCAGGATCGCGGGTTATGCATGCATAAAACAAATTGTGAGAGGAAATTCTTGTGTCTTGTGAACATTATATAACCACCATCATTTTGAGAACTGAAATAACTTTCCAATGGTATCTTTTTTTACCTCCATTTGATTACGGAGCTCTCGGAATCACTTTTTGAAGCTTAGGTGTTGTTTTGAACTACAAGCTTCTTCACCTTCAAAACCCCGCTTTTGCTAAACTTATCTCAAAACCTTTGAAACTTTACAAAATATTCCAAAATAAATTGTAAAATGTTTCTATCTCCTCAACACCACTCCTCGATGAATTTGGGCATTCAACTTCGCTTCGAGGGATGTGTACCTACCTTAGAAAGGCTAAAAATACCCATTCCTAAGTCTCTTGAAAAGTCCACCTTGAAAGGTACTATCTTGGAGGTGCTTGAATGAAAAAAATTTCCCTAAATAACCTATAGAGAAGGTTGACACAACAAACATGAACCATTAGAATGATAGAATAGGCCTGACATAGAAGATAGATTGATCCAGGGGAGTGCTCGAGATGGCTTGCACATAGAAATTTTGACACTGGGGTTCGTTTTCATGCTTAAAAATATAAAATTTTCATGTCGCACATTTTCATGAAAACAATTGTCTCTATCTTGGGGAAATGTTGTGGATCGGGCACAATGAGGACATAGCATGCAAGAATCCCAAAATCTCAATACATTTTGTGGACCAGTGCCTTATCCATTGGGCTTATAGAGTCATTTCTTCCAACACACACACACACAGAGACAAACACATGGAAGGGAAACACGTAAAAATGGAAAAACAACACACAATGGAAAAGGGAAATTATGTTATAGGGGAGGGATATTTACAGAGGCGGGGAAAGAAATTACACATACCCAAAAACAAGTTGGGAAAAGTACACGCCATCATGGAATAGTGGGACTGAAATGTGACCTTTGAAGCAAAAAAACTACTATCTGATCATACCATGCTCATGTGATGGCTTTGCATGGCTTGAGAAGAAGAAGAAACATCAAGATTCCATCTTTGTATTTACAATACACTGATAAATTTCTTGTGTTCAATGAACACTTTGTCACCTTATTGAAACTCTTGCATCTTACGGCTTCTTCTTGATGTTCTACAATCATGAGAAGGAATTCCTCCATGCTCTCAAAAGTGTGAACATTGATCTTGTCATGAAAACATTCCTCATCTTTGAATTACAGCATGGAATCATCTCCTACATCAGCAAGGCACTCAGGAGGAGCAAGAACAAACTAATTTTCTTCCCACTCAACAGCTTCTCTAAAAATATCACTTTGTTGCTCCGAACAATTGCTTGCAAAAATAGAGTCTGCGCATCATTGAGTCGGAGGTCTTCATCATCCTTGATAAATTGTAGCAGCATGGAAATGTGTTTAAGATAAATCGGGACTCAAGAAACTGTGATTGCAATCTTATTTTGAATTATTTCACAAGAGTCCTACACATTCTTGCTTTGTTGTCTAGAATAAATTTTGACAATATCCATTCATTCAAAATTGGTTTTGGAATGATTCTCACAACAGCAATCCTTTATTTTTTCATAGAAACCTCCATTACCCTTGAGTGAGTTTTGCAATGTGGATTCTTGTTCTGCATTGGTGGAGCATCCAAAGGTGGTGAGAACAATTTGATCTTGAATACATTCACAAGTATCCCGTAACTTTTTACTTTGTTCTAAGAAAATTTCTTCTATGCAAATCTAGTCAAAAGTTCCATCACTATCCTCCTCCATGATGGAGATGTCTTTAAGATTGGCAATATTCATTATGGATTCAAGAATTGTTAGAGTAGGTATTTACCTTAGCTCATGTTCACCTAGGTACTTTATTTACCTTTATTGTATTTATCCTCACCCACTTATGTGTGTGGATATTTATTTTATCTTATTTACATATTAGGAGATATTATCTAGTTGTCGGGTATAGTTATTTCCTTGATCTATGGTATTGACTAGTTCTTTCCTTGATCTATGGTATTGACTAGATCCTTGATGTCTAGTTCTCTCCTAAATCTATGGTCTTGACTAGTTATTTCCTTGATTTATGGCTTGATCTACGACCTTGACTGGTTCTTAGATTGTTATTCCTTGCCTATTTAAGCAAGGCCCATTCTCAATGTATTACATTGAGTTCCATAATAATATATGATATTGTTGCTCATTTGTTTGCAAAGGTTTTATGTAAAGCTATTATGGCGAATTGCTTTCATCTTATTGATTGTGGTGTTTGATTAGCATCTGTGTTCTTGGCTTGGTATAATCTAGTTATCGTTCCTTTCAAGAATCTCATTCCTTCTACATTCATGATCTTCTTCACAAAGTGTGAAAGAAAAAGGCATACTTTCACATTCACTCTTGTCGACCAAGGCATTAGGGAGGACATCAAACTCATCCATTTGTTCTGTATCAAAATCAAACATGGGTGTATCAAAATGCGCAACACAAAGTGACTCATACCTATCTTGCATTTCCATAGCCTAAGTTAGGAGTTCAATACTGAGTTGAGGGTCTTCAATTACTTCCGCAACCTTCAAGATGTCTTAGATAGATGATTCTTCTGATTTTTCCATATACACATTCTCATCTTCATTGGGAAGGTCATTGTATTGAGCTTGAAGGATGTGATTGAAAATATGATCCACACATGTCCATGATTCATCCTTGTTCATCTCCTCTATGTTTCTTGTCACCCAAGGCTCACCCTCTTGCAAGCACGGGCATACTTGATTTTCAACATTTTTTGACAAGGAGAAGAGATCCATGCTTCGTGGGAAGGGCACTCCTTTGAGCTCAAAATCCATTTCATCATCCTCTTGATGGGAAGTATAGAACCATGTTGGGCAACAATATGGGAAGAATTTTCAACTTTATCTTGATCATTCATTATTGAATCTTCTTGCTCATATGGAAAATGAAAGATTTCATACTTACCGTGGTGATCAACATTATGTCCCTTGGGTGAGAATGGTGGATTCAGCTCCTTAAAGAAGTTATGCCTAAATTGCTCATTCTCCTCAGCTTCAAAAATGAAATTGGCCTCTTCCATTTGGTCATCCATGATTGAATCGGGAAGGGAACTTGATTCTTCACATATCTCCATTCCATCATTAATCGAAAGATCAAAATTTGAAAGGAGATTATCCATGATTACCTTGAACTCGTCATCTTGGGTCAGGATGCAAGACAGGCTTTTTCTACTTGGTGGAGTCTTCGGAAAGCATTGGATCATCTATTGTACAACAAGAATCTTCTTATTTCAATTTCATTGTTTCATCAACGAGTTTTGTCTCGAGCCATAATGAATTGATGAATGGAGATTCAACCATCATATCTTCTACATCATATTCCACCGTGTCAATTGGATTCTCATGAGGAGGTTCAAGGATATGATCTTCTTCAAGCATCCAAGAATCTTCTAGGGATGAACACCTCGTAGTGTGGACAATCATCAAGATCTTCTTGATTTTATTCATCCTCGACAATGTGAAGTGCTTCAAGGTGTTCATACCTTCTTTGCAAAGCTAAAGCATACCTCCAAATTTCATTATAGGTTTTGGGGTCATAATTTCCTTCTCGCTATGCTCGAAGTCTTTTCCCATATTCTCTTTTCAAAATGTTCATTTCTTCATCACCATATGCAAGTAAGTCATCTAGAGGAGGGAGATGAAAGAAAATGTCGTGAGTTTCTTGGTCGAGATGTGTGAAGTTGGAAAGATTACCTTCAGTGGACTCTACACCATCTTTTCCTTCATCATCCTCCATAGTGCTGATTTAATTTCTATTAGAAGATTCAAGGATAAGATCTTCTTCAGAAGCATCCAAGAATCTTCCAGGGGATGAATACCTCATATTGCGAGATAATCGTCGGGTCCTCCTCCATAGGAAAATCTCCTCTTCTTCCCCTCTCTAGGAAGTGCTTCAAGTTGTTCATACATCTCTTGCAAGGCTTCAACATATTTCATAATTTTGAGGTAGATTTGGGGATCATAATTTCCTTATACAATGCTCGTAATTCTTTGCACATACTCAATCTTCAAGGCTGCCATTTTTTCATTTCTATATGCAGGAATTCATCCCAAGGGAGAGTTATAAAACGACATGGACCCAAGCTTCTCATTCGGTGTGTGCAATCGAGGGTATTACCTTCAAGAGATTCTTGGGATTCGCACAATAGCTTGTATCTTTCTTGCAAATTTTTCAACATTTCCCTACCTTATTCCTTGTCAACAAAATTTGTTTGCTTTCTTTTGTCTAACTACATATTATTGCTTGAAGTAAGAGACCCTTTTACCATTCTCGAATTCTCCTCTTTGCAATAATTGGTCCAAAACCATGGCGATCAAAAATCTTCATTTCTCGATAGCCATATTCTTCTTCTTCTTCAATGTCACTCATTGGTACTTCACTCCAATGTGTAAATTTCTTCATTGTGGTGCGGGAAATGAACGTGACATGGATTCGTTCCTTAATGGAGTCGCCTTCGAAAATGATTTTACTTTGAAATTTGATCCTTTTTTTTTTGTAATATGTACTTTTTGTCTTTTTTTGGGAAGAAATATTTTTGGGTGCACTTGGGAAAATCTTTGCCCAGGTGGAGTCACCCAAAATTGTTAGTGGTGAAAAAAATCGGTTGGGAAAATTAGGTACCTCCACCAACATTCACTGGCTACCTCCTCTACATTGAATGGTGTATCTCCCATTATTGAATATAACTAATCTAATCCTAAACTAAATGTTGTAGGTTATCCAAATATGGAGGGGATCACACAGGAAAACTCCATTGAACCTATGGCAAAGTGTTTGTACGGGGTACAAGGGAAAAATTACAACGATGTAGGGAGAGGAAGAGAAATTAGGAAAGGAAGGTTATTGTTGTGAGTAGGCCAATTGCAGAGTTCACACCCAATAACCAGAGTAGTTCAACATTCAATATAGAGGAAAGAAACAATGAAGCTATCTAGTGAGATGGACAAACCCAGACACCAAGTTCTTAGATTAATCTATCAAAGATACAAAGCTCTTTTGGGATCATTATGCTTGCAAAGTGCATAAGAGAGAAATAGATGGAAAATAGGAAAAAGAGAATAGAAGAAATTTTATTTCATGTGCATTGGTGATACAAATTCCAAAAACAAGTCACAATCCACTATTGCTACAAAGAACTAAAATTTTAGGATCATTTGGAATGGAGAAGCCATCCCAATTTATAGCCTTGTGAATTGACCTTTCATCTCCCTCTACATGACTCTTTGTGTTCCTATTCCACTTGTGACCTTTCAATTTCCCTAAAAGAGAAAAATTTAGTCTCTCTTATAATTTTGAGAGAATACTTTTACAAATTACAAATATTGTCACTTAAGTGAATAGGACAAAATACCATGATTGTGTACAATGAAGAATTAGAAGAAAGGGAGAGAAGTGGGGAAGGGAAGGGATTGATTGAACTTGTTGAAGAAGTTCCTTCTGATGATGATCACAGTATCCTTTTGCATGATGCGTAGACACTCGGGACCACCTAATGAGTGTTTAGAAACATTGTTTCAAGACCTCCCAATGTGAGCTTGAGATGAACACGAACCTTACACATGATGATGCATTCATGATCTCACAATGAGAGTGAGGATCACTCTCTTATTCCTTAGGCTTTCACAATTGTCGTTAATGATGATCAAACCTCTTTATACTTGCATCCTTTTTATGCACACGATGTTGTAAGATTGCAAAATTTTCCTTTACAACTCCGAGAGATGTGTGCTCACTCCTAGCTCACCGAGCTCAAATCAACTCACCGAGCTCAAATCAACTTGTCGAGCTCAAATCACCTAGCTCATCGAGAGATGATGATGAATCCACTTGTTGTACCCTATGATATTCCGCCTTGCTTCGAACTCACTTTAGCTCAATATGATGTTTCCAAGACCTATATGAAGGTTTCATTTCTCTGTTTGAGATATGAGATCATCCCATAACCCTATGAAGAGTCCAAAAATAAGAAATATGAGTGAAAATGGATCCATTTGCAACTTTCTACACCCAAAATGAAGACTTTCTATTTTTAGCAAGTAAGACCAGGACTTGCTATTTTGGGACATATCACTTGTTTTGCTCAAATCTAACCTCTTAAACCTTCTGACACATTCCAATTTCCCTTTATTGATGATGTATTTCTATTTTTAGCCACTTTCTATTTTTAGCATGTGTTTTTTCCAAACCTATTATTTTGGGAAAAATTCCAATTTTGCATTACCTTCCATTTTGCATCGTTTATGATTGTTCTAGGTGATCAGAGCTTGAAAATTGAGGGACTTACTATTTTTATCCCATATAGGGGCACATCATATGTTATTTTTAGTAAGTGTATTGTGGGGTGTTAGATTGCAATGAAAAAGGTATTGAAAATTTCTACTTCTCACCGGGATGATTTCCTCCATTTTTCACAGGTTTTTCTTGTCTGAATCTTCACAAATTCGAAAAGGAAACTTGCAGGTTTGCATGTTCCTCGTTTGTGACAGAAAGAATTCGATGAAAACTCAATCCTCAATATCCATAAAAAATAGGGACTTCATGGTATGAAAATTATTTCACGCTAAACTAGATTTTTCAGGGATAATTTACCCTAAATTTTCATGGGTTTTTCTCATTTGGATCTTCGCGAATTCAAAAAGGAAACTTGCATGTCTGTGTGTTCCTTGTTTGAAAGGGTATAATGTTGATGAAAAAATCAGTCCTCAATATCCCTAAAAAATAGGAAATTCATGGCGTGAAAACTAGTTCACGTCATTTCCTCCAATTTTCGTGCAATTCCACCCACTTGGAACCTTGAGAAGCATAGAGGTGTCTCATTGTTGTGTCATGGCAGCCATTGATGAAGTCTTGAAGCTTTTACAGTGAAAAAAATCATCCATGTGCTCTTCACCCTTGAATTGACAAGTGGCGTTGTTGCATTGGTCAACGGGAAGGGCTAGAATGAGGTGAAAAGGGCTAAACATGCATCATGGAGCTTCACCAAGGTCATATGATGGACTAGAGGGAATAATTGGGGCTAGGAGCAATTTTTATCCTAACCGTCCCAAGGGGACGGGACAATTGATGCAAGAAAATGTGCCATGCTCCAGGAGGTGAAAATTTCTAACTACGAAAGCATACCTTGAGAGAGGCCTTGAAAATGATGTTTCCGGAGCTACATGAGGTCATTTTTATGAACCCATATATGATTTTGACTCCCAAGAGCCTTCGGAAAATGGGTTGAGTATCAAGATCCAATTCTTCCTACAACCCCCTCAAATTGCTCCTTTCTCGAGACATGAGGGTGTGCCTATCAAAAATGAGTTGTGGAAAGAAGCGCCTATATCTTGTGAAGGATTTGAATATTTCATCATGTAGAGAATTATCCAAGATTTCCAATGAGTATTTGTTTTCCTCTTAACTCCTTATAGAGCTCCCAAATCATCTGCAAAAGATCGGTACTATTTTGACTACCTTCTCCTTACACCTTAGGCACCAGGGGCTAAAACAAGGTCACATAGGAGGCCGAGAGAAAGGTCTAGGATTGGGCACATTTTTGTGTCCCAATTTCCCAAAGGGATGATACACAATGTGCAAGAAAATGCGCCCTCACCTACCGATGACAAGTGGCGGATGTTGATTTATGGAGGTAGAGAGGAGAGAGAGCTAAAATTGGCAAAGCACCTTTTGGGGTCACATGAGGAATCAAGGGCCAGGTTGGGTATGGGGCGCATTTTTGTGTCCCAAATGTCCCAAAGGAATGGGCCAAAATGTGCCTTATTTTGGTGATGGAAAGTGACGCATGTTGATTCGATGACGGGAAGAGTTGAGGATGGGAGCAAAGGGGCTTAACTTTCATGTTTGAGCCTCATTGAGGTCATATGATGGTCCAAAGGGCTTAAATGGAGCTGGGCACAATTTTGTGTCCCAACTTTCCCAAGGGAACGGGACAGTTGGTGCAAGCAAATGCGCTTTGAGCCTAGGAGTGACATGTGTCCACCCAGAAAATTGGCTAAGTCCTAAAGCATACCTTGGAGAGAAGCTTGACGACGACGTATTTGGAGCATCCAAAGGTCTTTTTAGGAACTTATTTATATGATTTTGATTGTAAAAAACATTTTGAGAAGAATGGAATGGCTCTCATGATTAGATTATGCCTGCAACCCCCTCAAAATATCATTTTTCTCGGGACCACAAGTTGTGTATGCATAAAACAGATTGTGAGAGGAAATGTTTGTGTCTTGTGAAAAGTATGAAACCGCCATCATTTAGAGCACTAAATACCTTTCCAATGGTATCTTGTTTGACCTCCAACTCATTACAGAGCTCCCGGAATCACTTCCGGAAGCTCAGGTGCTATTTTGAACTTCAAGCTTTTTCACCTTCAAAAACTTGCTTTTTATGAACTTATCTCAAAACCTCTAAAACTTTCCAAAATCTTCCAAAATCAATTGCACAATGTTCCTAGCTCCTCAATACCACTCCTTGATGAATTTGGGCCTTCAACTCCGCTTTGAGGGATGTGTACCTACCTTAGAAAGGCTAAAAATAGCCATTCCTAAGTCTATTGAAAAGTCCACCTTAAGAGGTACCATCTCGAGGCACTTGAATGAACTTGTTTTCCCTAAATCACCTATGGGAAAGGTTGACACAACAAATATGAACCATTATAATGATAGGATAGGCCTAACACATAAGATAGATTGATCGGGGGAGTGCTCGAGAGGGCTTGCACACATAAATTTTGACACTTGGGGTCCATTGTCATGCTTGAAAATATAAAATTTTCATGTTGCACATTTGCATGAGAACACATACATAGCCAACCAAGCATGCAAATGTGTTGGAAGTTCATTGAAGAATGTCTCATATAAAGCATCATACGATGTCTCTCCATGCACTTTATTGGTGAATAGTTCATCAATCGGGATATAGTTGTGCAAATTCTTCTTAACCCTTTCCATTAAGCGCTAAAGGTTATCCTAAGTAAGTTGAAACATTGTCCCTCTCGTGTCATAATGGCAACACGTTGCAATGGGTCCCAACAACATAAGCAAAATGTTGCTCTTTTTACCCTAATCCCCAATCTCAAGGGCGTGCGTGCAAGTCCAAGATACCACAATGCACTCCTTAAGTAAGCAATGCCCTCACACCGACATATCACACAAGGTCACCTTGTGCTTTCACCGAGGCATGAGAGAAGATCGGTTCATGTCAAGTTCGGTTGTGTCATGATAGTTTTGAGACATTCACATAACTATCACCTAGTGCGGAGAACACATTCACCATAAAAGTAACATTAACATAAAAGTAATTTACCATTCAATACAAATACTCTGCAATGATCAATTACCATCCACTCATCAATTTTCCATACTAACATTCAACCAACCAACTATCAATATAAGGTATTAGAAGGGTATTTATAGTAGTGGGGCATTGCCCTTCACTAGCTCAATCACTAATTACATTGGCCGCCACCAATGGCTTACATGAAAACCCCTCAGTAACTCCGCACTTGGGGTGCAAGCCCCAAAACTTTCATCCGACAATGGACACAACATGCGTTCTATGTTGATCTTTTAGAATCGCCACCTTGTCGCTTGTCTTGTGTCATGAAAATTGTTCAACCCTACTCCTCGACATGCTCCGCTCTTCTCATGAATTGTTATCACATCGGCTTGCTCTCAAAGATCCCCTGGTCTACGCAACCACTTCCCAACCGGATGTTTGATATTTTTGTGATCTTTGATGCCACCGCAGAGTTCCACATGCCATGTATCCGAAAAACACCTCGATTATTCCACATGCTAAGTGTCATGAGTCTCTCTTATTGTCGCTTGCACCAAGTGTAAGAACTTTTAGTCTATGCACGTTGATTGTCAATGCTCCAATTAATACGAGCATGCACAACTTGTCAACCTCATCCTTCCTACTATGTTCATGTCAATTCAAGGGGTCCAAAAACTCCCAAGTTTTGCACCTCCTCAAAACTTGACCAAAATGCCTTGAGCTTCGCCCAAAATATTTACTTAACCAAAATATGTGTGTGTGTGTGTGTGTGTGTGAAATCATAATGGGGGCTCAACAAAATTGTTCTTTAGTCTTGATATAGTATGATAATATAGTTTGTGTTGTAATTGATCTCTTAATGTGAAATATGAAACAATTGAGACAATATGATGATTCGAGATACAATGCAGCAAACCCAATATTCAAAAGTACATGTTTACTTGGGAGATGCAACAAGTAGTTACACTTAACTCCGATGAGATAGAATGACGACTATAAGGACACATTGTGATTGCGTTACATTGCCAACATGGTTACAAATTAATTAAGCTCATGTTTGGACTAGAACAAACTCAAAGACATCTATTCTACAAATCACATTATTGATGAGGACTAAATAAGATTGAATCTGATTCAACTATTAAGGGGTAGTTGGATATGTTAAAGTAGTGTTTGTACTAATGCTTACAAATGGTTTGGTATTGTCATGCGTAGTTTTACTTGTGGTAAAAATGGTTAAATGCAGATGGAGATTGGTTGTAGTTTGTTTCCTTGGATGTTGGAAGTATTATTGAATGCTTAGTCTTATTTAACAAACCTCCATGCAATGCGTTATTTTCCCACGCCTGTTTATAACACTAAAAATCAGCACACCAGTTGGTATCTTCTGCCTATGTTACAATACATAGTATTTATTTATATTCTATATTGCGCTATTACATCCCCACTGCTAATGTGGTAGTGAAGATTGGCATAGGTGTCAGTTCCTTTTCAAGTTAGCCTAGCCCGTGGTTCCTTTTCTATACCCTGAAACATTTTGTATGTCTTGCCCAAGAAATGAAAGATCTCTCTTTAAAAAGGAGCATCATCCTACAAATTCAAATCCCCTCAATGCACAACTAAATGTAATAGAGGTCCATGTCCACAACCAAAGGACAAAAGGAATGTTTAAGGGATGTTGCCAAATTAAAACAAAATCTCACTGGAATTATCACAAATATTCCCATTTACTTTATGAAACTACAAATGCTTCTCTAACCATGAATAAAAAAATAAATCTTCTAATAGCATACAACATATTTAGAAAAACATTTTGGGCATTTAATCTTATATATTCTACCCCGTTTGCCTCGTAACATTATTTGCCACAAAATACCCCATTGCATATGTAGAAGAATACATTATTAGCATTTCTATTTATACTTAAATTAAATTTAATCATGCAGAAAACCTATCTCATGACTCAAAGTTACAATATCAAAATCTTGGATCACAGCCCTAAGCATCTGTTAACATGGGCTTTTGAACTTGTTTGCAATATAGCCATCATTTATCCTCCACACTTTCGGAACTTGGTTCTTACAGTTCTTTTGACTGTAAGAAAAATATAGCAGCAATGGTCGTTATCCAAGACTCAAAAAGTATAACAAGAAAGTCCTGATAATAAGATTCATCTTTATGACAATGCAGACAAGATTACTTTCTGATCTACATAGCATTGATCTGGCATGTACATAACATTGATGGTACTGATCTAACTAGCCCACAACCTGGTATACTTTCTTAGACAGAATATGAAAATTAACCATCTTCCTGTATTTCAAGTTTCCAGGGATTTGCCCTTAATCATACAATCCTTCTTGCTCCCAAACATCTACAAGAAAGTCAACCATTTCCTGCAACAAAAACGGTGAAGTTAGACCACAACTAATAACATCCAATTCATAGGGTTTAAAGTTGCTAAAAGCATTTGGTATGAAGAAATATATGGGCAAAAGAAAAAGCGAATCTGAATAAACTTACTGACAGAGGGACGACTTGTGGGAATGGCCTGTGGCTTCCAAGTAAACTATCATACGTTGCATTCCAACTAGAAACATCATTGTAGAGGCTACATTAGCAATACCATTAAGACAAAAGAAGGGCGAATGACTAAATTCTCATTCTAAAAACCCAATCAACATTAAGATGAATATAAGTTTTCCACTACTGAGAGATGGACATATAATTGTCATACACCTCTACAAGAATTATAAAATGGATACCTTAAGACAGGTTCGCGCGGCTGCCTAGGCTGATTCCGAGGTCGGTCTCCAACCCATTGTCGCCTCATTTCATTCCACGAGTTGAAAGCTAATATAAGATCAGGGAAAACAAATTATAAAGAAAATTAAATTTGAAAACAGAAGCAGATTGCATAATATCATTATTGTTTTCCACTATCATCCACAGCCACAAAACATCAGTAATGACAATTAAATGAAATGAAACGGTAAAAATAAGAACATTTACCATGGTTGACAAACTCAGTGTTATTTGTGTTAGAATTTGCTCCCCGCATATCAGCATTCTGGTTTGAACCACTTATTGATGACACGCTTCTCTGTGATGGTGCTGTGCTATTGTCCATCTCGTTGGTACTTGAACTCCAGAAGTCTTCAGAGAAACCCTTCACACTTTGTCCCTGAACTTTCAATCTCTTTGAGGGCTCATCCACAGCAATAATTGGTGTTGGTCTTGCACAGCCTCCAAGACAACCACTGCTCTGTTGCAAAGTAGGTTTTATAAAAGACCAGCAAATAAGATTAGAAAAATGATAGCAGGAGAGTCAACGTAGGATGAGAATTCATATGCATACAAAAGAGAATGCAGAAAACATTAGAACACACCAGAAAAACTTAAAAATTATAAAATTGGAAAGCACAAATTGCATGATTTCCATTAAGTTATTAATAGATTTAAAACAGATTAAAATAAGACTAAAAACTCCAGTCTTAATGCCCATCCTAGTTGTTAACCATACACATTAATAAATAAACAATAATTGGCCACAGCTTAGTAATTTAACAAGGGAACAACGTGTTAATCACAGTGTGCATATCATCTGTAAAACTCATCCACTGTGACAGCCCCAATTTATAATATATAACAAAGTTTAAACCCTAGACTGTTTCGGTACCGCACGGGTACGGGTTCAGTATGCTGAAACGGCAATTTTTAAAAACCTCGGTACGGTACACTTTTTTGGGTACGTTTTGTGTGCATGCGTGTGCGTGCGCGTGTGTGTGTGTGTGTGTGTGGGTGTGTGCGTCGGTGTGCGTGTGGGTGTACGTGTGCAGTATGCGTGTGTCTCAGTGATTATAAATTTAAAGAAGCATTTGCATATTTATTGAAATTTAATACTCATACAACTTAAAATCATTCATAGAACATCAAAACAAATTTCCAATACTTTGAGAATTGAGACTTGAGTTTGTATTGATTCATAATGTTCAAAACATAATAGTTAATAACATAGACTGTATTATAGATTTGATAATTCATTATTAATGCCTTAAGCTTGAGTTAGACGTCTCATTGGACATTAAAAAAACATTTAAAGTTTGTCGCTTGTAATATGTAACTAGCCTGGAAACCATAAGAAATTGTCCTCAATTCTTCTAAAATTGTGTTGTTATGTGTTCTCTATGCCTCTGCCCTGGCATTGGTGCCAAAGATTTACCAAACAGTTGGACCTCCATGCCGGCAAAGGGTATTCCAAGAATCCAAACCCATTCTTGGATAACAGTTTCTTTTTTCTGGATTTAATTTAAGTTTTTCAATTTCTTTGTTTTGTAAAGTTGGAAGGTTGTTGCATTTGAACTTTTCCAAGTTTATATATTGTTGAAGGTTATACGCGTTCGATGATAAAGTTATATTATAAAAGAAGGAAAAAATAAATCTCAATTATTTCTGTTGATCTAAGTTATTCCACAAGCTTACATTCCTGGATTGATAATGAGGGGTTCGGAATCTAAGTGTAGCCTGAATTAATACACAAAGGAAGAACCATCATTTTTGGTATCATTTTTAAGTAAAAGTGTTTATTTTTTTATTTTTTTGAGTTACATAAAAAAAAAAAATGTTTTTGCCTGGGGTACGCTGCAGGTAAGTACCCACAGGCCCCGGGTACAGTTCGGGTACAGTTTTCCATACCCGAAGCGTACCCTGGACCTGTGGGTATATACCCACAGCGTTTCCGTACCCATACCGGTACCAGAAACGTTTCCATCCTGGTATAAAGGAGGAGAGGGAGGGGGGGAGGGGAGGGGGGGGAATGTTTCTGTGCAGTCTAGTTTAAACCTAATGTTGCACCTTGGAAACTAAAAGAAATGGAATTTCTAAAAGCTGGGACAGCTAGATTCCTAGTTTGATTTTAGAAAATTGATTATACAACCTAAGGAAGTAACAGTCAAGGGAATAGAAACAGATATGAAACATGGAATTGGTAGAAAACATCCCTTAAAAATCCTAGCCATGTTGTTTCATCAGGATCAAGAAAAGGATGTATAGGAAAAACATCACAAAATGGCTGAATATGGTATCACCTAACAGATAAAAATAATATCGTGCTCAGTCAAACGAAGGCTGAAATGATTTTCCCGTGCAATCACAAGTATCTAAAAGTTTGTACCCTACTACAAACCAACTAAATTGGAATGATCAAAATCCGGCATGTACTTGTAAGAAAAGGACATGTTTCTCCATTATAACAAGACACAAAGCAAGAAATTATATTAATGTTCATGAATGACCATTGCAGGTTAAAGGGACGTGTATGACCCTCCAGCTACAATAGAATGGTACTACAGTAAAAAATAACCCTCGGAGCTCAAAATCGAGTAAGAACTTAAGCATTAAAACAAAGCTAAAATTTGTTAAAACAATTACCAGGCACAGAGAAACAGGTTACAACACCATTTTAACTCCAATAAAACAAATGGATATTTCTAGCCACTCTGATTACTCTATGTTATATGGGGGCTCTCTCAACTAAGGTCACCAATAAATGCTTCTCACAATCAGCCACTCTGGAATCAGTGGCATCCACCACACTGGTTCTAGAGAGTAGATAGTAGGGTGCTTAGGGGTATTCTTATTAATTCCAAAGGAGCCAATTGAGGAAGGGAGGAACTGTTGAGTAGCCAAATGTTAGCAAGTTGAAACTGATAGGCAATAGACTATTATCCAGGGGATATCTAGAGAGCACATTTCATTTATATCATGCAGCAAGGGCAAAGTTACCACAAAGAGAAATCAATATAATTTTGAATTGAATGTATGAATATCTGCCCAACAATGCTGCGGGCAGGCTGATTCAATGAGTTCCATGTCAACCAACCAAGCATATATTGCTTTTTTTGAGTACATGGACAACTTTGATTCAAGATTTAATGCTCACAACAATCTATGCTGCTAGATGTAATCGCTTGACTCTCTGTTTCAGTTTCTGTTTTTAAAATATCTATGAAGGTGTTAAAAAATATCTATGGGTGTCACCTTTGAAGAAGTAATGCTCTAACAAATGTTAGCATATGCAAAGAGAAGAAAGAATACAGAGAAGGCAAACTGCACTGCTCAAATGACACGGGCAGAGGTTTATTTAAATGTGAAGAGGTGGTTACAGATTGGTTGAACAGTTACCAACCGGACAACTACATAATTGCATTACATGCTATATAATGCTCTATATTTTAACACCCCTCTTAATGACTAAACTGGGAACAATACTAAGTTTGTCCCGAAATTTTACAAATGTCCTAAAACCCATATGTTTAGTCATTACATCTACAGACTGTGCCATAGGTTGTACTTCAAAATCAGCAGTCCATGATTGTGTTGCGGTTGTCGAATGGAGAAGAACCGCAAAACAAAAATCTGGTCGTGTGAACAAAAGATATGGCAAGTGGTCCACTAGTTCTTTGTTACGTGATTCATTGACCAGTGATGAATCACCAATGGCTGAGAGTGTCAGCCCCATCTCCAGAGTGCTGAAATCAGAACCTCGGAGAGGTGGATTGAAAAATTTGTTCCAGGCTTGTGTAGCCTGTTGGAGTCTGTATAGAGACTCAGTTATCCTGCAATCGAAGTCACCTCGATCATGTCCTTGCAACACCATGTAGTGCTCATCCAACTTTCTCAATAAGAGAAATGTGACCATCTATGCAGTAGGAGTTAGAACCAACTCCACAATAGTAGGAGAAATAACCATCTCCATCTCATCCGTCTCAGTAGTGGGAGAAATAACCATCTCCGCAGTAGGGAGTGAGAACCAACTCCTCATCCATTTGCTCATTTATCCCCCTCTGTTGGGAAAGATCTTTCACAACACAATGAGCAAATTGTTCATGCTCTATTGTCCTTCGAGCAAGTACCTCTGAGTGAGTGGCTGGGCATGCCATCTCACCATGCACCGTCAGTGCATCTGGAATAGTGGAGTCTCCATCCACAACAAATTGTTCTTCAAAATGAGGAAATCCATCCTCCCAAGGCATGTCCGCCTCCCGTACATCTGGTATAGTGGATACTCCCTCCACAATAAGTGCATGTATTGATTGTATCCAACCGTGAGGAATGGCTTCCTCCCAAGGCATCAGTAGCCTCTGCACATCCCGTATGGTGGAGTTGTCCTCCACACGTGCACTCATGTTGATTGCAGCCGGATCAACAAGCCAATACGACCACCTTCCCAATACCAAGGGCAATTATCCGTCTCTGTTTCACATCGAGACAACACACTTCTTCCCACATAAATATTGGGATTTTCGATCAATTGAAAAATAGATAGAAGATCTTTTTGTAAAGAAGGTACATATCTAACATTTCATACCAACAATTTATGAGCATTATTCAATAGAATGCATATATCGACTATCCCTTCTACTCAAGTGATTCTCCATCAGCTAATACTACTAATTCAAAACAGAGATATTTGCGAGAAATGAAACATACCAGGTCCTACGACATGAAAAGTGTGTAGACGCACTTTTGAGTCAATGATCCAAAGAATCGGTATCACTTTGTCATTTGAGCATGATGTCGTAAGACAATAAAGAGCATGCCCATCATCTGAATCCCGTTCTTCTGCAATTGCTGCCACATGTTCCTCATTACATGGCTTTTTGTTCTGCTGCGAAAGATCATACTTCCGCTTCCGGCAATCCTTCTTTAGGTGCCCAACCTTGTGACAGTAATAACATGTGACCTGATACCGAGTGGAAGACTCACCAGATTGACGTTTCCACTTTCCCTTTGACTGAGTGACAAGAGCACTCTCTGAATGGTCACAATTAGATTCTGCCTGAAGTTGTCTCCGCTCCTTTTGCAACAGGTAGGAACTCACCTTGTCAAACGTGAGTGTTTGACTTTCAGCCATTAAATGGAGTGCCTCCACAAATGACTCATACGAAGAAGGTAAGTTGTTCAAAACCAGAGCCACCATATCATCGTCGTCCACCTTTTTGTTGATGGAAGATAACTAGTCTCGGAGGTCTTTCATCCGAAGTAGGTGCTCAGACAATGATCCACCTTCTTGTAACTTTACGGAAAATTGCATATTTTCCAGGTATAAAACCCGACTCTTTTCTGACATCTGATATTTACCCTTCAGACTGGCCCACAACGTGCTTGCCACAGTGGCATTCTCGCACTTCCAAAGATATCATATCATCCGACACCGACAACTTGAGAAGCAATAACGCTTTTCTTATGACGTTTGTCATAATCCTCGAAGTTAAATCGCTGTCGACTTTCATCACCCTTGATTATTTTATCACAATCACAAAACTCCGCTGATGTTAAAATCTTATGGCTCCATACATTAAAATTAGTGCCCGTTAATTTTTGTGTCTCCTAAGAAAGTCAAGTGTGAAATATTTGCCATTTTATTATTCCAAAATAATGGAAATAATTTAAAATAAAATTTTGCCCACACTTAATAAATATTACTTTTTCCAACAAATATTATTTAATTATGGAAATCACCCCTCCAACTATATTTGCTTGTATTAAAAATTATTATTACTTATTCCTCCAAATTTGATTATTCAAAAACAAGGTAAATACCTTTGTTGGAAAAATGAATATTATTTCACCAACCTTGGATGAAACGAAACGATTCTGCCTTTGCCTGTCACGATTTTGCCTGCCACGATTTTCAAAGCACTCACGTTTTCCTCCAAAATTGGATTTGCGACTGGGTATTTCTACAGTCAGATGTCGTGTTTCCTTTGTCCCTCCAAGAACCCACGATTTTGTGCAAAACCGACTGTATTGCTTCACGTTTTTCGCAAAACCGACTGTCTTCACGACTTTAGGCCCTCGTACCACGTTTTCTTGGCCTCGAATGGAGGAATTTCTTCCTTCTTTGCCCTAGCGTCTGGTATTTTTCTCCAAATACCCCACGTTTTATCAAATTCGTGCCTTGTTAGGGCTTCCTCGAATTTTAGTTCGTACCTCTTGGAGGCTTCCTCGAACTGCAACCTTGGACGCTCTGATACCAATGTTAGCATGTGCAAAGAGAAGAAAGAAATAGAGAGAGCAAACTGCACTGTTCAAATGACACAGGCAGAGGTTTATTTATATGTGAAGAGGTGGTTACAGATTGGTTGAACAGTTACCAACCGAACAACTACATAACTGTTTTACATGCTATATAAAGTGCTATATTTTAACAGTTTGGACAGTGTGGCCCTGTGGGTCATCATTGAACGTTCAGCTAATCCCCATAAGCTTATAAAGCAAGCCCTCACTATTCACAAATGAAGTCAATTTTGAACTTAATTGCACAATAGAAAGCGAAAATAAACTGATAATTTTAAAATTCTACTCACAAGATGCAACATTGACACCACTTATAGTTTTAAAGTGACAGATTTCAGGTATGTGGCTAAAGGAATAAACTATTTCGCAGTGCACAAGATTGTATAAACTCGCATTTATAAAATTTCAAGAACTGCAATATATTTACAAACAATAACAACCTACTTCCATCGCATAACTTGCCTCTCCATTTGTACGATAACAAATACAGAAATCCTCAATTCCCCAAACAATAATAATAAGTATCAGACCCTAATTTGCAAATTCCACGTTTAATAAGGTCCACTTTTGTATAATGATGTTCTGTAATCTTAATTTTGTTCATTTCAATTTCCAGAGGTTGGGGTGTAATGTCGCAGGTTCAAATCCCCTTACCACAACATGGCAACTTATAGCTCAAATTCAATTGCGTGGGGTTCTACTGTGAAAGTTATGCACGTGACCCATGTTTACAAAATCATAAGAATGTAGTCCAGGTTTAGAAAGCAACCCATAACCTTACCCAAAATTTACTACAACAATAGACAATTGTTCTGGTGAACCCCTTGATTTTGACATGAAACCCTTTACCCTGTTTATTTTTCTATTTGAAGCTGCCCTTAATTCAATTATGATTGCGTCAAAGCGGTTGCCACAGACTGGGTAAGGGTTCGAATCTAGAACCTCTCAGAAACCACTACCATATACACAATCTGAAAACGAACATATCCATACCAAGTAAAAAAATGGAGAAAAAAATCAAATGAATAGCATACTCACCCCATACAGGCAACGATTTGCCGAACCCAAGACTTAAAAACCCTCGAAATCAGCATTTAGTATTGTGAATCCGCTCACAGCTCAAAGGAAAATCCCAATTCTTTTAGGCTACAAGATCCACAATCCAATCAATGTGTTTTTACAGCAACTTCTGTAACTGTAGTTGGGTGTCTGCATTTTCAGACATGCTGCTTCAAATTCTATGGGGCTATAATTTTTTATGGATTGGGGTGAGCGAGATATGATGATTAAGACAATGATTGAAAAGGGCAATTCTGCTTGAAAATTGCGAGGAAACGACGGGAGATGGATCGTAGTGGGGGCAACATTGGAGTTAATTTCAATACGGCCACCGACTGAGATTGCGATTGTTGGGGCGTTTTGGCACTTTCCTCATACAGTATTCCCCATTTTAGGATTTGCCATTTATTCTTGGAGTCTCCATGCATCTTAGCATCAATCCATCTTTCTTTAATATTCCATTCATTTTTTATCATGTTGAAAAGTAGTTTTCTATTAATCAAACCTGAAATACAACACCTCATTTTTCTGCACATGGATAAGGACTAGGGAGGTCATTATTTGTAGAATTTTAAAAGGGCACAAGGTAAACTTTAAAAGAGAAAAGGTTTTCACAATAATTAAATTTGGAATTTTGGTTTACAAAGTTGGTGATGTGAAATATATTTTATTTAAATATTATTTTCTATTAAAGGTTAAGAATGGTTAATGGGATTGAAGAAGATATCACATGAATCTGTACATAAAAGGAGAGTCAATGTATCTTTAAAAGAGAACGATTCTACTATTTGAAGGTCATAGATGTTGAAACTATAAAAATGTATGTTGTCTTACCAATATGAACCATGTTGTCTTACCAATATGAACCATGTTATCCGAGGTTCTTGAAGGTTGTTATTTAGAAGTAAGAATTAATATTCCTATAAGTATATGTGTGTAAAGATGTTGATTTGAGTGTTCTTTGTCGCGATTGAAGTGTCTTGCAAATCAACAAGGTTAAATATTTATGGTAACTTGTTCTCATACCAAATAAAGCTTCTCAAGGGTCAATGGGAATCTCTAAGAAGACAATGGTATCTTCCATGAATCTCATAATAGACAAGGCACATGAATACAAAATGTTCTTGCTTTCGACCTTCTAAAAAACACAATAGGCATATATGCTCATCATGTGAGAGGTTCTAATCAACTTTTGTTTGGAGTTGATGAGAACAAACATGAAACTGGCCTAAAGGGATCCTTACGCATGATGGCAACATCTTCTTCATGTACTTGGGAATTTGACTTTGTTTCTCATGAAAGCGGGAATAAAATTAGAAATAATGAAGAAGTTTTAGTTTCAAAGGCTCTTTTGGATTAAACCATATAACTTTCAAATAAGATTATTGATCTCTTCACACATACCTCTGTTGAATTCATTTTTAGTGAGTTAAGGAGCGCTAATAGAAAACTCAAGAAAAAAATTATATCTATATCCAACATATGGAGGAGAGTTATAACTCTTACATACCAACAAAAGTTGCATCCTTGTTAAGAAAGTTGTAAAGAACGTTGAAGTGCCAAATATGGATATCGATTCTAACCAGAGAGAAATAATAAGACATGCATCGAAACTTATATAACATATCGATAACATGGAAAACTTAAAAGATGAGGAGTGGAGATGCCCCAAACACTAAAAGAGTAATTGAGTGAAGAATTGTTCTTTTGGCTCAAATTTTCTTTGATAACATGGAGATGAAAACTATTTCCATATGTTTGAAATCATTTTGTCTCAAGTATGGGCACCAAACCTACATCCATACAATAATGTGGGAGTAATTAATGTATGAAAAGCTCAAAGTTTTATTTGCATATTTTGAAGATGGAGCTAAAAGCATTGTATTTCCAAGGATGTCAATGTTGCATATTCATTACTAAATCTTGATTTCATTGCGGAGACAAGGCTAAAAGGCAATCTCGAGAAAAACATACCCAAGTAGGTGTAAGAGCACACCATCTTGGCATGTTTTGCTTTGTATGTAAAATCGGTTGTAGATTTTAATTTATTGGTTATTTTGAATGTCGTGACTTTTGTCTTTTCGAGATTTACTTCAAGGCCATTCTTATCATAAAAATTACTAAATGCATCAAGCTAATCTTGAAGACACGTGAGTGAGTGTGAAAGAAAAATAATGGCATTTACAAACAATAAAATAGCAATGTATATTCCAAAGAGGTTATATACACTCATACCACCAAAATTTGTGGAGATAAGATCCTTTAATTCCACAATATAGATCTCAAAAACCATCATCTCTTTCTTATATAATGGCTTTATAAAAATTTACCCTTGAGTTGATGACTCTCAAATCTGCAATGGGTATGTATTCTTGCATGATTTTTTTGTATGCGGGCCAAAATGTGTCTCTACAACATGCACTCTTACTCATCCATTCAACTAGGGTATTCGAGGCAACGAGTAGGAGACATCAGCAAGTACCAACATACAAGGGGGTAGATTTAAAGGGGCTCCATTGAGTGTTAGGGTTACATATCTAGAGGGAAGTAACCCTTACACTAGGTCAACCTAGGGTTTTCAAGGCTCGCAATCAAGATAGAGGAAGGAATCCTACTAGGATATCGGTGGTTGGGTGTGGAGAAGTATAGATCAACAAATAATAACTGAAAGAAGCATGCACATAATTGAAATAGAAGTAATCGATAAGAGTGTTAAGCTAACTAGCATCAAGCATGCATAATACTAAGCTAACATAACACAATGAAGAGGAGCAATGAACTAATCTATACAAAGTGACAAAGAAGGGTTAGAGCACTTACTTTGTACATGTAGGGTGGTTGGTGATGCATATATCTCCCCTGAGAAGTAGCACGCAGAGAGAGTCATTATTAGGTGGAGTAGGGGAAGACTACTCTTGTCCTAGACTCACTATATGTTGACCCTATAGTGTAAAGCAATCATCCACTTGAGAGAAGTGTCCAATCCAATCCAAGCAAGATGCATGATGAACCAAAAGCTAGGTGAGCAAATGTGAAGATGGCACAAAAGAGTAGAGAAAATGGAAGTTTTGATGTCTTGGCTTCATCTTCCTTTTGAGTGTCAAGTGAAGTGGAGGTATATATAGGGTGGCATTGCACATGGCGATGGCATCGGCCATGAGAAAATATGACACCGGGCGAGAATCTCCCAAGGGCGATGTCGACCAAGGATGCAAAAACAAAAGTATCGTACCATGAAAATTAAGAACAATGTGTCGCGGGTCATGAAAGTGAATAAACAAGGTGCAAAATGGTAGAATGCAAGCAAGAAATCATGAATATGATATGCATGAGACTTAGGAGGACAAGGATACCTAATGCAAACTAAGGCCAAGACCAAATAACAACACTCTCTCTGTGTATTGTCTCTAACCCATAATGATTACATGAATAACCATTCCCCATTCCCAGGTAAGCCCCTTAAGGCACCCACTTAACAAATAGATGTATCAACAACCCTTATCTGCACAAGAACAATTGTTAGTAACATGTATGAAAGATGAAAAGTGAAAAGTGAAAAATTAGGTGTATGCATATTCCCCAGTCGTTGATCATTGCATGTTGCAATAGCTCTACATGGGGTGGACAATGGGAAAAGATGGTTCATAACATTGATACATAAAGTAAGTACATAAAGAAGTGTTGAGAGGACTAGTTAAAATGAATTGTACCCACCAATGCATACCTGATAGTGTCACTCATCTTGCCACGCGCGGGAGCAATCCATGTTGCAAGAACCCTGGAGAAGCAAAATTGAAAGGAAACACTAGAGGATCATCATTAAAATAAGACATAAATCACCTATTCGGGGGACCATGGGTTTGATGTAGGGATATCGTGATGGTATAATGTCAAAAATAGGTCAAAATTGAAGATTATCGATAGTAGACGTGTAATAGTCGAGAAAAATGGCATGAGATCATGATCAAGATGCAACAAATGGCACGAGCGCAGAGATCGAGAATGAAAATGACAGAGATTTAGAGATTTAGGCTGATCATGATCAATTTTGAAAAGGAATTAGATATTTAAATTGGAATTTTGATTTTTATTTACTTATTACTATTTTGGAATTGAGATAAATGAGATCCGGAACTCCAAAATACGTGGTGAAAATAGTTGGACAGGGCGCTGAGAGAGACAGGGGGTGCATGTGGGTGCCATAGATATGTTTTTGGGTTCTGGATCTGCGAGAAAAGGTCGATCCTCGGTTCCGATATGGTCATTAGGGCTTCACACTTGTTCTCTTTTGGTCACCTATATGTCGCACTTGGATCACCGAGGTACCTATAAATCTGCACACAAATATCCTCCTACAAAACCCTCAAAAAGACATCAAATCCTAAAAAGAAAGATGCAAAATGAGGGGTTGGATTGTCCTCAGCTATCACAATAGTGAACTTACGACTGAGATTTGCACTACATCTCAGACCCAACGTAGTTATATGTTCTTGTGTGTGTAATAGTACTCTAGGTCGACCAATGACGCCAAGATAGTAGGTGGTAGCTAGATAGAATGCAAATGTGTGCGTGGAATAGAATGAAATACCCTTATTATGTAGTGTGTATACAAAATAATGTGCCCAAATGTAGTCCCTTGATGTATGTAGATAACTAGCCCTTGATAAGAATTGTCTGCCCTTATAATGGTATGTATGTTGTGTTTATATAGGGATCTCTTGCTTGAATTTTGACACTAATGACCCGACATGCCAGCCTAGTACCTCGGTATATGAGAGGAAAAACTAAAAATACTGACCTCAAATGTCAAAAATAAGATCAAACATAAAGAGGACACAGCGCCCAGGATGGACAGGAGCGCCTAGCGCTTGTGTCCAGTCTTGGGTGCTAGTGTCCTAAAATAAGCGGCACAAATGAATGAAGACCTGGCCGGTGAGGAGGATACTTATGACCCGACCAAAAATGAGTGTATTAGTGAAAATTCAAAAGATAAAAATAATATAAACCAACAAGGCAAGAGGATGGAATAGGAAATGGGTCATCAGTGAATACTTTTCTTACACAAGATCCATATATAAAAAAACATACTTGGCGGTATAGTAAATAGTAGTAAGTGTGTGATTTTGTGTCTACATTTGCCCCCACTTTATGTTGTTGAGTGAAAGCTTGGTAACATAAAGTAGATAGAGATGCATACTTAAGAGAAGTCCGGAGAAGCCCATGTTGTAGAAGTACGTGTAGATGTTGCAAGAAGTACATGTAGAATAAGAACATGTAGCATGGCAAACCATGGATCAACGTGTCAATCCATGTGGCGTAACGAGAGACATGAGACCGTTATGAGGAGCACTAAGCGAGATTGATGATTTCGATATTGAGTGATTGGAGATTTTGATTTTTTCGCTGATGGAGATGTGTTGGGGTAGGGAGTGATCAGTTCCCAACTGATTTCATGTGTATGAAAAACTAAGGATTTTGGTGTCATGCTACCAAAGGAAGAGTGTAGGGAGAGAGGTCTAGTTTTACTTTCCAACTTTAACTACGTCCTTAAAATTTATAGCCATTTTAGACAAACAAATACCGGATTTGGTTGATTTGGATCCATTTTGATCAAATGTGAATAACCCATATAGGAGCAGTATAAGAAAGCAAATGACGTCTCATTGCCCCCACTCCATGGGTGTCACTACAATGTGTATGTGATGGCTTCCATGTTAGGTCATCTGGAAGCAGTTGTAAAACATAGAATAACTTCCCATGTTAGGTCATCTGGGGAAGTGGTGATATAACTCCCAAGTTAGTTCATCGGGGAGGATAAATACGTTGTGTTCATGTTGATCTGATTAATGTAACTCAAGTAGTAAAATATTTGTGTTGTTGAGATTTGAATGTGTGTGATTGATTGATCGATTACTCATGGAGAGATTTTACGCTTATTGCCCCAGAGATTAGGTCATTAGGGAGAATCACTAGAAAGTTATGTGAAATGTTACGTAATCTTCGAGCAAATGTTCAATAATGATGGGTTATAATGTAAATATGATCACGTAACAGTGTGAGGGGATTATAGGATGCCCCAATTGTATGCCCCCCTTTTGGCGAAAGGGGGAGTGATGACGAGAACAAACATTGAGTCAAAAGGAAGCGTGTAATGTTGTAATAGCGAATGTATGATAGATATCATAAAAAGTGTGTGTTTATCGTGAGAAAATGATGTCAAGGAGGAATGTAATGTGTATGAAATGTGTATGATATGATAGTAGGTGAAATTCTAGAAAAAAACAACTTGAATGGGACAGGAATCGAAGTAAGTATGCTCAAGATATGATTGAAATAGTGCAATGTGTATTAATTAAGGGAACGTGCACAAAAATGACTATAGTAAGGTAGGTAATGGAAAGTTACTATAAATAGTAATATGGAAAAGTGAATAGGCAATTCATTTGATTATTGCGTGAGTGTGAATTTGAGCTCTGGATGTGTGAAGATGCCTCGAATGAGAGTATCTGCGATTGAGTTGATTTGAGATGATCGTGTAGTTGTGGTGTCACGTATGACAACTGAGTTTGTAAGTTTGATTTTTTTCGAAAAATGTGTTGATATTTGTCATTTTTGATGAATTTTTGTAAAAAAATATTTTTTGAATTTCTCGGGGTTTTGGACCTGGACAAGAGCGATGAAGGTGCTAATGACCCTCAAGACACTAGCACCCAAGCATGGGCGCCCCCTGTCCCGTTCTAGGCGCTAGTGTCCCAGAAGACTTGGGTTGAGCCTAGAGTGTTGTAGATGTGAAAATTGATGTGTGTTGATGTTATAGGTAGGTGTGTTTGCATATGTATGATGTAAATGGGTTGTTTGTTGTTGGTTTGCATTGTGCAGAGAGACATCCATTCAAGAGAGTTTTGTAGTGGCATTCATTTGAGTACATTGTTAGGATTGGGGTTATCAGACGATGAGTGGGATGTTCTAGACCATGCCGGCTGTGGCACATAGCGAGGATGGGGATGTGCCCCATAATATGCCTATGATCATAGCTTTGTACAAGAGGTGGTGTGTAGATACTTGCACCTTTTGGTTACCTACAGGGAGATGACATTGACTCTGGATGACGTGTATCGCATACTGCGATTTCCTATCATTGGTGAGAGGGTTTAGGTTATGGCTATGGATGATGCACAAAGATAGATGAGGGCCACTAGGTGGTATTTTATAGGGACTCGAGTTCATACTAAGGTCCATATTAGTCTAGATGTTATTATGAGATCAGGGGTTCCGTGATTGCGGAATTTTATTGATGTTGTGATTGCTTCTTTGATTGCAATGGAGGAGGGTGGTGGTGTAGGAATTTTATATAAGATGCATGACATTTGTCATTAGATAGAGGAGGAGAGCACAAGGTATGCCTAGGAATGATGTGTATTGGCTCACCTGTATAGGGATCTATACAAATTTACACATGAGGAGCATGGGGTGGTATTGGAGCTACCACATTGTTACATGTATGGTCCTATGAGCATATTCCAATACTGAGGCCACCTGGTGGACCACGAGGAGAGTGGGTGAGGCTAGATATATTTGTTGGGATATGGGTAGGTGTTTGTGGCAAGAAAATGGATACAGATACCTATAGAGCGATGTTAGATCACATGGGGCCAAAGGTCATGATATGGAGGTCATACTAAGACTACAGGGATGGCTAGAGGATGGAGTAGAGATATGGTGAATTTGACATACTATGTGGCTTGAGGATCGGTTTATAGGGGTGACCAAGTTATTTCAGGTGGAGCGCATATCAAATAGTTTGGTATGGCCCAGGATGTGCCCTTAGAGCCATATGTATGGGTGAGAGCCATTAGGGCACCAAGGAGGGTCTGGAGCTAGACCAAGGCCCATAGGAGTGCAAAAGTACCTCCTAGGCTAGACGAGGTTGATGCAATGATAGAGCCATAGATGTGGATGACGCGAGGTGTACAGAGGCATACCGTGCATGGTGGGCATCACATCGGGGTATTTTTGTTTCCATTTTTTGTGGATGCGGCGGGAGCACCGCCGAGTGGAGGATTAGAGGGTCAAGAACATGCCCCAATAAGCATGGAAATACCGATATGAGAGCACGAGTATTTGTTATAGTGATACTTGTGATTTGCTATAAGGTTTATCAATTGTTTTTGTTATCTAATGTGTTGATCTATGGATGCAGGTGATGTGTATTAGTCATTGATTGTGGACACATCCATCCACTCATTAACGTGTAATATGCCCACCGATGTACTCATGAGTGGAGGTGTGTTAGAACATGTGGAGGCTATTACGGTCGAGCGTGCCCATTTGTTCGAGCTAGTGATGATAGCAGCAATGACATGTGTCATTCTACTAAGCGAGAGGGATGAGGTGCGCGAGAAGACACGATAAGCTAGAGAGGCTACTGGTGGAGGTCCTCTAGCACATGATTTATTTGTGTGGTTCATTCTATTATAGGGTCACTTTGCAGAGCGATCATTGAGGTGACACTATTGTACGTAGGCAGTGGAGAGATATAGGAGCCATGATTAGGTGTAGAGTGAGCGGTGAAGCTTCTAGTTCTAGAGCTCTCATAGTGGCAGATAGTGATAGTGATGACGAGATATGATATGTACTAATGTATCGATGTAGGGGAGTTGCCCCCCAATAATGAGATGTTTTGTAACTATGATTGTGAATGATATATATATATATGGACTTATTGGTGTATGATTGTTGTATTTGATGTTTATTAATGTGATGATTGGGACTTGTATCTTGATGTATGATGCATTGATTATTGTTGTTATATGTGATGTTTTGAGTATTGATTTGTTGAATATTTTTGCAATGGGTAGTTGTTGATATTGAGTAATGTGATTATAGATAGATAAATGATGAGATAGTGTATATGATGATAGATGATGTATGTAGTGTGATTGTGAAAAAGTGGATTGTATGTATGAATAAAGTTGTGATGAATGATAAAGTAAAAATGAATAATGTGTAAGAGAGATGGTCGTAATAGTGTAGTGAAGCACGTGTTAGCATGATGATGAAGAGGGGGATAATAGTGATTCCCCTAGTGTATGGATGATAAGGTTAATTTATATAAGACCCCTCAATAGTCAAGAATGAACCATAAAGAAAGAGTGTGTCATCGGGAAGTGATATGGTAGTGTATGCTAGATAGATATACCGATAAAGCACGTAGCATAAAAGTGAAGAGAGGTTATTATTGTAACAGATCCCTCAACATTCGTGTAAGAATCATAAGAACGCAAGTGCATCATTGGGGGCTAAGGTGATAGAAATCACCTACCAAAGACCAAGCCGGTGTGGAGCGGTGGAAGCATGTGGAATGAAAGCAACATGAGTGTATGATCCAGAATTGAATGTCATGTGGAATGGTGCCAATAATGGGTGATGCAATGGTGGGAAGTGGAGATGTAAGGGCTATGAAATCCAATGTGTAGTAGTAGCATGACACAGTGGATGAGATGGTGCAGTGGAATGGATGGATGAGATGGAGAGCACGCATGAGCAACAACCTGTGGTGGTGGACGAATAATGACCTTAGAACTAGATGAAGGAGATAAATCAATCGGAAATAACAACATGCCTACGTGGGAGTGGAGACATAGACCGCTCACGAGAGTGAGAGCTAAAGGAAATGACACCCTTATCTTCTAATTATTGCAAGTGATCATGAAGGGCACAATAGTCATTATCGTGATGACCATTGATATGATGATAGTTGTAGTAAGGTCTATCATGTTGGCGTTGCAAGCAATGAGGTGGATGATGTTGATTAGAAGGTAAGCGGATCAAATGCTTATCAAGCAAGATGCACATCACATCATGAGGTCTAGCATGATGAGAAAAGTGTAATGGCTCCCGTGAAACAGGTGTAGAATTCTGAGGTGTAGCCTGACATGGAGGAGGAGATGAAGGATGTTTATGCAATGGAGAAGACTAAACTTGCTTGCGAGGTGGAGGAGATGGAGACCATGGAGGATGCTCAATAGATGGGAGTGGAGAAGAACTAGATGATGCAATAGTAGCAATGATAGGAGGAGGATTTATAACATGTGCAACAATGAGATCTTGTTCTAAATCAATGACCTTATAACATAAGAGTGTGAATGATTCACATGTGTCATATTGCAATCATTGTTTTAAAGCGGAATCAAACCACAACAAGAAGATGAATTGATTTTCTAGGTCAATGGGTTGAAGACTAAGTGATGCATGTAAGAATTGAAGCATAAAATGTAATCAATAATGGGTTCTATTTTTCCTTGATGCAAACCAAGTAGATGATCATATGTGACTCTAGGGCCGTTGTTGAGTATAAAGCGTTGAAGAAAGGCTTCTTCCATCTCACCATAGGTACTAATAGATCCGAAGGGTAAATGTGTGTACCATTGGAGAGTGTCATCAGTAAGACTATGGCAAAATGATTTGAGCAGAAATCGATCATTAGAATAGGAATCCATAGCTAGATGATAATGTTTAAGATGCAAATATGGATTTCTAGTACCATCAAAGCATGAAAATGTAGGCATAATGAAATCCTTCGGGAATGTTGAGTTGTGGATCTTTTTAGAATAGGTGTTAGTATGTAAATGAAAACAAAGAAATTAACCAAACTAATTCCTAAATTAACACTTCTAATTGTTACCTCATATAGAGCAAGATGGAAAGGAAGGAGAATATAATACCTATACTTACCTACAAGTTGCAAAGCTCCTCCTTTGATGTGTTGGATTTTCTCTTGGATGGGAATTGAACTTGATTGTTTGCTTGATTTTTATACTGTGGATGCACTTGGGCAACACCTCCCCTTGATCTTGATTTCTAGATGCTTGATGAAGAGTGATGATTGATAGATTGGATGATAGAGTGATGATATAAATGGATTGATTGGATGAATAAAAAAACAAATTTTTTCTATGGATTCTTAAGATTGGCTCTCATGGAGGAGGAGAGCTTGATTTATAGCTTGTGGGTGGAGGATTCAATGGCTAAGATTGAGCCAAGTTGGATTGAAATCAAGGGTGGAGGATTCATGTGAGGGTTATAATTATCTAGAATGGAGAATTCTAGAATTTGAATTCAAATTCTATGGAGGGAAGAAGCTTCCATTGAATTAAAAATTCAATAGAAGGAGAAGGTTAGAGAGGCTTCTAGATTTAGAAACCTCTAGATTTAGAGGTGTGAGGATGTGACAAGATTAGGAATAAATTCTATTAATAAATGATGATTAGGGGTGAGGTTACATGGAAAGGCTAGGTGTAGGGATATGTATGGTAGGTGGTAGGTGAAATGTAGGAATATTAAATTCCTATAAATGTTAATGAAGGATTATAATAGGATAATAGGATAATAAAAGGGATTAAGGATGAAATGAGATAAATGATAAATGATGAAAGGGTAAATGTGATCAAAGGGATTTTTATTGGGATAAATGATGGAATGACGAAATAAATTAGAATAAAGGTATTAATGATGAAATTAATATCTTGCGATTAATAATTATGATGTTGTGGGACATATTAATCGTAATTAAGCATTGTCGACATTTTAGATGTCTACAAGTTGACATGTAAAGAATTGTTATCGATAGAAGCATAATAGGCTTTGCTTTCAAGTGTGAGAGATTGAACCTAAGATTGTAATTGGCCAACAACATGCATGAGTGATAAGATGTCATGTGAAGGAATGGTAGAAGATGTAAGTAGTGTATTAAGTGGTTGAAGCTTTCCATTATGAGTAATCGTAGGGATGTCAAGAGAAGAAGTAGAAGATACCGATGCTAAGGGCACACTAGATATAGGTGTCGATGAAGTAATGGGTGGTGAAGTAGTAGGACTAGCATTGGAAGTGTTATTAGGAGATGATGTAATAGAAGGAGATGAATCATGCATGTTATTAGAGACAATATCAAAAGAAGATGAAAGCGGAGTGGGGATTCACATTCAGCAGTATGTAAAGAAGTAGAATCATGACTATCAGGTGCCTCATCAATATCGAATAAATATTTCATTAAGTGTATCATCAACATATAATGAAGGAGGAGGAGAACTAGTATGTGATGCATCATGGGAAATATTTCCACAGATGCAAGAGGAGTATGAGATGCAACTATAGAATCATCCTAACTAGTACTAAAAACAACATCATGAGCATGTGTATTGTTGTCTTGTTTTTAGCTAAAGAATTATCATCGAGATTAAGCATAAAACTAATAATAGCATAATCTAAGTTCTCATTAGAAATAACAGGAGGAGTGCGGCTAACTAGATAACAAGGTCTATAACCAGAAAAGCTTGCCGGATTAGAAACAATGTTAATGGTAGAATGATCAAAGCTAGTAGGCACATTGCATTCATTAGCTAAGAGTTGTCTTTGAGTATCATCTGGAAGAATAACGTTGTGATATAGAGTAGTGATTTTAGCTATGGTTGTTTCATCATAGATAAGATTGATACTCACATGAGGCATGACTAGCCAAGAGGAGAAGAGTTATCCTTAGCCATTAGGGTTTGAGTGGATCCTAGGGAAAGTAGTTCTAAGCTACGGGTTCACTAAAAATGATTTAATAAAATCTAAATATTTTATTAAAATTTGAATGCAAATATCTACTATAAATGATATACAATGGAATATAAATGTTAAACAATTTATTTAATTTTAACTATGAAAGGAAATGAGAGGGGTAAGGTACTTATCTTAATTTTGCTTATCCCAAAGTGAGTCTAGAACTAGAAAATATGATGAAATAGAAACATTGAATGTCGCAATGAACCATAGAAAAATGTAGCAAAGGTGGAACTAGATGGATCAGGGGCGCTTGAGAGAAATAGGGGCACTGCGGGTGCCCTATATCTGTTTTGGGTGCCTAGGTTTGCAAAAAGGCCAAATCCTAGTTTTGATATGGTCGTTAGGGCTTCACATTTTCTCACCTTTTGTCGTATGTATGTCACACTTGGATCGCCGAGGTACCTATAAATCTACACACAAATATCCTCCTACAAAACCCTCAAAAAGACATCAAATCCTAAAAAGAAATATGTAAAATGAGGGGTTGGATTGTCCTTAGTTGTCACAATGGTGAACTTATGATTGAGCGTTGCACTACATCTCAAACCCAATGTAGTTATATGTTCTTGTGTGTGTAATAGTGCTCCTAGGTCGCCCTCGCACCAATGATGCCAAGATAGCGAGCGGTAGCTAGATAAAATGCAAATGTGTGGATGAAATAGAATGAACTCCCCTTATTATGTAGTGTGTATACAAAATAGTGTACCCAAATGCAGTCCCTTGATGTATGTAGATAGCTAGCCCTTGATAAGACATGGTTGTGCTCATAATGGTATGTATGTTGTGTTTATATAGGGATCTCTTGCTTGAATTTTGACACTAATGACCCGACATGCTGACTAGTACCTTGGGATATGAGAGGGAAAATTGAAAAGACCGACCTCAAATGTCAAAAATAAGATCAAGCATAAAGAGGACACGTGCGACCAAGATGGACAAGAGCGCCCGACACTTGTGTCCAGTCCTGGGTGCTAGTGTCCAAAGACAAGTGACGAAAAATGAGTGAAGATTGACTGACAGTGATCCCTGTGACCTAACCAAAAATGAGTTTATGAGTGACAAGTGTGAAATATAAAATATATACCAAAAGGCAAGCGGATGGACTAGGGAATGGGTCATCAGTGAATACTTTTCTTACACAAGATCCATATATAAAATAACATACTTGGTGGTATAGTGAATAGTAGTAAGTGAGTGATTGTGTGTCTACTGTGTGTGTGTGTGTGATGATTTTTGATGATATTTGGGTATTTGGTGATTTATTTATCATTTTCCTTCTTTCCGCATGTATGTATGTGATAATATCATGGTACTTAGGAATAATGATAATGAGATATATAGGTAAATTTGGCGAGAAGGGGATCGATAAGATAACCCAATTCACATGATGTGAAAAAGCCAAGAGGCGGAAAAAGGCCAAGACATCCAACGGTAGGATGTCAGGGTGCGAGATGGTGATGAATCCAAGTGGAGTAAACAACCAAAGCAAGGATGATATTTTTGAGATATTGGAGATAATGTGATAAACCTAAGGGGTGTCTATATCCCAAGAAAAATTAGAGGATGTTTATGTAAAACCCAAGTGGGGGTCAAGAGCCCAAACGAAGGCCGGGGATCGGAAAAAGAAATGAAGTAAGATGTGATCAACGTATTTCAGTAGGGAACTAGCCACGAGGGGCAAAAGATCGCAATGTATCAATGATAATATCATCAACTTGTGCGAATGTGGCTTTGAGAATGGGTCAAGAGGTCCTTGATAGCATGCTTTGTAATAGCTACATGTCGATGGACTTCGAGCCGTGTGGAAAATAGGGTGTCATCTATCCGGTCCTCCAACCGAGCGAGGATGCACGTGCAAATGTCATCAAGATCGGGGCGAGGCTCGGGCGATGTGGAGGCCCATATGTAGGTCATGGTCTAGGTGGTCTAGGGGAAGGTGGGCAGATCCGAGAGGAATCAATCCTATGCTTCCGAGTGCGTGAAGAGTTTTCAAGGATATGATGCTTACTACTCATAACCCAACAGTCAATGTTTATATGCGCCTAATACCCATGATGAGATCATAAGAAAGGATTTGAACTAGAAGGTTATGTAGCCTTTTTGGTTTGGTCACATTTGACCTTGCCTTCAAGCTTCTTTATGTTGTGTTGATAGGCTCTACAACCGAGAGACATCATGCCTCGGAACCTCTTGCCACATGTAATATGGCCCGAGTTATAGAAGATTGAGGATCCATAAAGGAAATAGGTAGGGGGAAATGTCTCCTAGGATGTTGAGAGTGAGTGGGAGTGTCTAATAAGGGTACATATGTGATGGGTGAGGATGGTGTCGATGGGGCAATGTTTCGCTAAGTCATCAAGGCACAATAAATAGGATCATCACCGATGAGATCATTATCTTTGTAGTCAAATTTGGCAACCCATTCATCTGTTTATGTTAAGGAAAATGTGTCACTAAGTTGATGTTGGTATGTGAGAGTGTATCCAGGTGGAGCAATCGAGGCTTGGACACCAGTGAAGAAGTGTCAATAGTGTTCGGGAATTCCTTAATGATATCGGCCTGCGAGTTATGTTTTCACAAGGGTTGATATAGTCTGTAGAGGCATTACCAAATCTAAACGCCATCGAACCTGCAAAAATATATTCCATAGGGGCCAATGATGTCTGGAAAAGGAGGATTTTTGTCTTGGAAACATGTTCTTTAGGTACAAAAGGATATTGAGGTGTTCTTAGGAATCTGTTGTAAGATATGTCAATGGTATTGGTTTTAAATCTAGAATACCTCATTTGAGCCAAGGTACATTGATAGTGTGAAGGCTCTATGGTTCCCATGATATTTTTCATGGGGCTTATATGGTGTTGAATTTGACAATTCAAATGAGGTCTTTCTAAGGACCGATAATGTTGATTTTGGACATTTGTAATATATCACTGGATTGGTGGAGGAGGAATAGGATTCCCATGCACACCTACCAGTGGGGGAGGTGTATGAGAAGGCATGTTAGGCACCACATTTTGAGATATTAATTGTAACATATGATTATGCATCTAAATCATGCTACTGTGGTGGTAGCATGAGATGATGGCATTCGTTCTAGGAGTTTGATTATTACTATGTTAAGGTCCATAGAAGAAGAGTGACCTTTAGAGGTGGGTGCTTGTTTGTGATTATTATTTTCATTAGTGAGAGTTTTAGGGACTTGTTATGATTAATCCTATAGGGAGGAGTCCGATCGTGACTAAGTGCTTCTTAATTAAAATGCGACCTAGTTATTTCCATGGCGCTAGAAGGTATCCTTCATAAACTTACATCTTTTTAGGTGTTAAAAAATCATTAATGTTAAGATTCTTAATGATGGATCTGGGATCAATTTTCCTAACCTCAACCATGTTACATTCTACTGAGTGACCCCGATCTAATTGATCGGAGGGGCAAAGTTGTGACAATAGAGTTTTACAAGTGGGATTGATGCATGTAGGAATATTAGCACTTATAGGATGGGAATTAGATTATTTGGGAGCATGAAGAGGAGATGCAGACACTAAGGAATATCCCTTAGAGAGGTTCGGGTAGTACAATTGTGCCAAAAATATTCTTAGAGATGATTTTTTTTTTGAAGTTGAAAATAAGGCTCTAGAAATCTACACTTTAGATAGAATTGACCTTATAGAATGTTTACATAGGGGTCGATGGTGTAAGAAGATAGATTCAAAGGGACGGAAAAATTAGTCGAAATGTGCACAGAGGTTAATGGCATCTAAGAGTAGATTGTGGATTACATAAGGGATCATCCATGCAGTGGGTCTACAAAGGGGGTGATGTAGTTGTAAAATGAATTTTTGAAATAGATAGGATCTCCCACGGGCGATAGTGTCTGTGTAGACTAGTTTTTAGGTTTTTTGAGATTTTTTAGGTTTTAGATGATTGGGTCAAAATTGATGATTGGGTGCTTTTAATGAGTTGTGCTCGATCAGAGGGTTTGTAAGATTCACCTCGATTTGAGAAGATAATGTATGCATGCCAAAATGTGTCTCAACAACATGCACTCTTACTCATCCATTCAACTAGGGTATTCAATGCAACAAGTAGGAGACACACAAGTATCGACATACAGGGGGATATAATGAAAGGCGATATAATGAGCACTAGGGTCACATATCTAGAGGGAAGTAACCCTTACACTAGGTCAACCTAGGGTTTCCAAGGCCCGTGGTCAAGATAGAGGAAAGAACCCTACTAGGATATCGGTGTTTGGGTGTGGAGAAGTATGGATCAATAAATAATAACTAAAAGAATCAAGCAATAATTGGAATGGAAGTAACTAATAAGAGTGCTAAGCTAATTAGCAACAATCACTAAGCTAACATAACATAATGAAGATGATAAACTCGAACTAATTTATACAAAGTGATAAAGAAGGGTGATGCAGGAGCATCCATGAAGAAATATTCAATTGTCAAATTCAATCTCCTGGTGTCAATCTCTCATTTGTGCAAGAGCTCTAGAGTTCTTAATGAGTCATACAAGTCATTACAAGTCATCGGTGGAAATGAGAAATTCAAATTGCCCTTCCTTTGTGTTTTCCCTCCAAAAGGGATATTTGAACATCCAAATGTTTGTAATGAGGCATATGGACTCAAAAATGGTGAGTCAAGTATTATTAGGTGTGGTTAGAGTCTTCTATGTGTTATGTTAACATGAAGGACATGTGTGGAGTCTTGTGTGTGTAAGGCATCATTTAGATGCTTAGAATAATGTTAAAAATGGAAGTTATAGGTGTAGGAAGTAATGGAAGTTGAAGAGTCGTAGTTAGAAGGTCAGATTACATTGTTTGTGGCGGATGCATGCATGAAAAACTCGAGTATAGGATGAGTGTGGAATAGTGTTTGCAATTGATCCTCGTGGAGAGGAAGTGAAGAAAGATGGTTTGAAGAAAAGACAAGTTTTTGTATGAAGGTCTTTAGTAAAAGATATGCATTTTCTCTGTTTTTGATGACCACTCTACCTTTTAATTGTATTTTATGAGTTGGATGTGATTGTGTGATTGATAATAAACCTTATAGAATAAACAAACAAAAGTTATTGATTTTTGTAATAATATTGTTTGAATGGTTTGAAGCTTTATACCCTACTTTAGTACATAATGTAGACACCTATAATTTAGCTTGAGCAATTTAAATACTTAAATTACACTAATTATACCATTTCCGCAAATTGACAACATATCGTCAATATGGCACACTTCCTCTTCTATCACCATTAATTAGCTACATTACGCTAGTTAATTAACCCTTCTATCCAACAATGACACCAATTAACGACCTTCCATTAATCAGCTCCCCTTTCTATCTAGATTAATTAATTATTTATAATTAATTAAGCTCCCCTTTCTATCTATATTAATTAATTATTTCTAATTAATTAATCCCCCTTTCTATCTAGACTAATTAATTATTATTAATTAATTAGCTTCCTCTTCCATTAAATCAATAAATCATCATTTATTTGATTAAATCCCTCTCATAGTCTAAATCATGCTAATTATTCCTCTAAAAAGCTTCTATAAGCTTGCACACCTATTAATTAATCACTTTGGTTAATTAATAAAGCCCCTCAAACCCCATGGGTCACTAAAGGACAAACTAAACTCTCCTAAGGTTGACTTAACCCTTTCTAAACCTCCCTTATCCATAACTAACCCAACCTCTCCATTTATCCCACATGAAGAGGGATGTAGAGATTCTTCTATCCATTGGGCTATATAAGGAGCCCTCCTCCTACCTTTCTATTTACACCTTACATGTTTATAGCTAATTTAAAGGCATTTCATCTTAGAGCATCTTTCATTTGGACTAATAGCCAAAATTCTTGCATTTTATCCATCCAAGATTTTGATTCATATGGAGATAATAAAAATGGTCTTGTAGCCATACTTTGACGAGCTTCCATTCCCAAACCCTTGAAGATCAAACAATCAACTTTGATTGTCATGGATCTATCTAGGTTCATTTAGTATTTGGTGATCTAGAGAGTAGAGATTTTAATACTTAGCATATTAGTTTGATTTCTATTTCAAATTTTTAATGCATAATGTTGGTGTTTAGTCTTGTTTAGCTCTTAGCATGATGATATTTTTTTAGTTAGTTCATGTTTTGAACTATTAAGGTGTTGGTTTCAATTCTCTTTGCATAGCTAATTAATACATTAATACATATGGCACGCACAGGGGGACGGGTCCTTAGTCCCTTAGCATTGTAGTTCAATTTTTGTTGTTATTTCAATATTTAGCTAACCCTTGATATGCACATGTGTGAAATAATGTTAAATTTCTTATGATTTTGCTAACATTGCATGTGTTGAGTCTTGTTTAGGGGTTTAATTTTGATGGGTTGTTGTCAATTTTGAGCTAACGTATCAAAAATTTGATCTTTTTGAAGTTGTTTATGTTAAAATGATGTATTTTTTACGTCACCCAGGAAAGGGAGAGCACACATCATTTTGTGAGAGCAGTGTAACTCTCACCGTGTGTTTTTTACATAGGGTAGTGTAGGCACAAAAATCCTAGCGCATGCACCATTATGTTAGCGCACACACCACTACAGTATTGTACCTTTTTGCAAGACCAGCGCAGGCACCCATATGCTAGCGCAAGCATCTCTCAAGTAGTGCACACGCACTATCATAGCTTTTATACCTTCATGGCGCACGCACACGCCGAACTATGCTCATTAGCAATCTTCCTGGAGGCCGTAACTTTTACTCCCTTGGACTCAAAACGACTCCATTTTTATTGTGTTGAAAAGGTATTGAAGCAAAATATGCAATAGAAAAATAAATTTGTGGTTTTGAGTTACCAAAAATTTTAGGTTTTCATTTTGTAGAAAACTAGTCATTTCTAACATGTCCAAATGCTTTGCAAAATTTGGTCTTTGATGTTCTAACACCTTCTAGGGTTTATTTGATACTAATTTCTATTTTTGCATAGTATATTTGAAGATTCTTTATGCTAATTTTGCTTGATTAAAGTTAATGAATGTTGTATTTTTGTTTAGGAGGCTAGGATCGCGTATGCTTTTCCTTGCACCTTTTGGGTGATCTTGGGAATCGAAATGATTCTACACCTTGTTTATTCTTTAGAAAAAAACTCATTTAACTTAATGCTTGTTCTTAAAAGGATGAATGTAAAAGTTGGTTAAAATGAACAAATATTGCATTTGAACTAAGTGTTTTCCATTTTTGATTTCATAGTTGGATTCTACGTCGCGTATGCTCTTCTCTTACATCCTAGGATGATCTTGAGAATCGAAACAATGTTTTATCATCTTTTTGTGTTTTTGGAAAATTACTAATCCATTGTGTAGGACCAAAAACACTTGTCAAAGAAAAGATGGCGTTGAAACAAAATTAAACTACTAATACAGTTTCCATGCAGGTTGCCAAAAGGTGTTCAAGCAAACCACATCCAATTAAAAAGATAAAAAAACACACCACAATCAACACATTGTATTTGCAAGTTCGGATAAGGGTACATCCCATCCACTTAAAACTAGGACATAACCCCTTTGGCATAAGCCTTAAGCTACAACAATGGGGGTGGTCCTAGGAACCCCAAAGTAGTCCACGCAAGAGGGAACCTTGTGGATGAAATGGGAAGTGCTCCGCACAACCTACTTGACTAGTATTACCATTTGTGAGATTTAGCATCACAAGTCATCGTATCACAACCCCAATGAGAGTACATGATGGACACATTTATTTTCCACTGTGCTTGAAGGGGGTAAAGTAAAGCCGAGATACTCCCAAATTAGTCAGTGTGACTTTTGGGTAAATCAAGCTCGCTCTTAGATGACTTGTGACACCTAGTTGAGTGAACCACCCAGGAAGCTATCTTTGACCAGGAGCCCACTTGGACCACATCAAAGCCAATTTGAGTTGAGAGCTATTGTTCATCATGAAACGTGTGAAGCGTTACTTTTGCTTAGTTTTTCACTTGCCCTAAGGCAAGGCGAAACTCTGCCAAAGTGAGGCCAACATTTTTCAACCCCAATTGATCTATTTCCTTCACTTTATTTTGACACTTTGTTGATTAAAAGAAGAGTGACTACCCTTGTGTTGCTAATTGATTGTATTTGCCACTTTTGTGTCCATTTACGCTCATCCATATTTGCGGTGAGTTTGTTAAATGTCTAAAGTGTGTGGAGATGTTTTCATATCCTTGGTAGTCTTTTCAATCTTGATACCCAAGTCAAGATCGTCGTCATAGTTAGGCTTGATTCGTCACTTTAATCTCCTTTGAGGCATTATCTTTCTTGTATCATATTGCCACAATTTTGATACTTACATATTGTTTCTTACAAACTTGAACTAAGTGTTTATATTGTAATGTTATGCTACATGAATTAATAATTCCTTGGTATACTTTAGCCTTAGTTTGCCTTCAAACATTACCTTGATTTTGGAAAGTGTTATTGTTACCTTTGTGTACATCGTAAAAATGTTATTTCGATACTAATACCTTACTTTTCCATAAATTTTGGTTAACGTATCTTAGTGGTATTGTTGCATCATTCATGTTTGTAACTTCTACTTTTTTGAGATTTAGGTCTTGATTGGATCTAAACTCTCTTTTAGTATACCTTGTTTGGAAATTGTATCAAATCCTTGTTGTTACTTACGCCTTGTTCATTTATTTGAACTTGACATAAGTGGTTACATTTTGTTGATCATCTTAAAATGTCAACTATCATTTTGAAACAAACATAGGAAGTATCTCATTTGATTGATTGGTCCTAGAAAAAACATTTTGTGATTATGCCTTGTTTGTCATTTGTGACTCATTCATTTAGGACAATCACTTTGATCCATTGATTTCATTATTCTTTGGTCATTAATTTGGCTTTGTGTTTTGAACTTGCGTGATTGTTCCTTGTGTTTATCCATCTTATAAACTCATTTCTAGGAAAATCCTTTGAGTCTTTGATCCTCTTGATATTCTTGTTTTTGCCTAAGTTCATGATAATTTTTTAACACATCTTTCAAACCTTGGCAAAAACATTTCCTATCAAGCAACTTTTGCATCAATAAAACATAGCAAATATTTCCTTTGTATCCTTTATGTTGCTAAAAAAATTTATCAATCCTTTGACATTTATGCCTCTAAACATTTTTGGATAATCAATCTTGAGTCATCACGATGTATGTTTTCCTTAGCTTCCCTTTTGGAAAATCACACAAGCATCTCCATCTTTATGAAATGTCTAGTTGGTTGTTGTTATGCTTCCCAAATCAACATGAAACCTTCGTAACTTTGAAGAATTTTGATCATACAATATAAGTTTAGGCCTTTGAACCCAACACACACCGAAAATGACTGATTATCGTAAGGTACCTTATACATATGACAATAAGGAATCAAATTTTTGGCGTTCACATCAAAATACACCCATCATGACCAAACCTCATTTAGTTCTTCACGCTAGAGAACCTATTCGGGTAACCCGTTCCTCACCTTCATCTCATAGTCGGTGGTATGGTTTGGAAACTTCTGATCCAAATTATTATTCGGGTTCCCCCACTCTTCTTTTGATTCTAATCCAAACATTTCCTCTTCTTATGAGGATTCCAATCCAAATATTTCCTCTAACTCTTCTGATGATTCAAATCCAAACTATTATTTAGATTCATCTAATTTGACTCCTAAGTCATGGTCCTCCCCTTCTTCGCAGGACCTCTATTATCAGTCACCTAAACAACGTTATCCTCCTCTAAATATTTGTGTCACCACAAATTATCTTCATGTTAGGAAATAAGGGATAAAATATGCGGAATAATCCCTCACGAGAATCGCAATGAAGAGTGAAACTAATATGCAGAAATTATTATAGATCTCAAATAAAATTGCAGAATAAAATAACACAACACAAAGAGACAGTATTTAACGTGGTTCACCCAATTTGGGCTACGTCCACCAAGAATCACTTGCTCAGATTTTATTACAAGCCACCGCTCTCTCAATACAATACCCAGATCCGTTTGGAGCTATGCTCAACAAACTCTACAGAATTCACACCCGAATTCAAAACACATCTGCAATACATTTGCTTGTACATCTATCATATGCATAAGACCATATAAATAGACAATTGCTTAAGCAGTTTTACAAAACCGTGGGTATCAAAACCATGGGCAAAACCCATCCCATAAACCTATGGGTCAAAAAACTCGCCCATATGAGAAAAGCACATTTCCCGATATGTCGGGTGCATTTTTCGAGGCCAAAAATTTTACGCC
Organism: Taxus wallichiana var. yunnanensis; assembly: GCA_018340775.1. NCBI lineage: Eukaryota > Viridiplantae > Streptophyta > Pinopsida > Cupressales > Taxaceae > Taxus > Taxus wallichiana. The sequence goes on from CM031235.1 coordinate 353,679,562, forward strand.
TAAAAAAAAAAATTTCGGGCGAGGATACATGAAAAGTGTATAGTACTCTTAGTGTACAGTCTTCAACACTTTCACACATGAAAACAGGCTCCACAACCTAACACTTCATCATTCATCTAATGCGACTCCCGCATCGTGTTCCTCCCTATCTTCATAGGATCCTCTTCATCATACATTTAATATGACTTCGTCGTCGCAGTCCTCCCTTTCTTCGTAGGACCCCTTTATCACCACCTCAACGACGTCTTCTTATTTTGAAGATACGAGTGACTCTAAATGCCTCCAATAAAACATCTAATATAATTCTTGAATCGTGGTCCTCTCTTTCTTCGCAAGACCCTTGTTATTATTCATCCAATGCGATTCTTGAATCATGGTCCTCCCCTTCTTCGCAAGACCTTCTTCATCAATCACCCCCATGAATTCTTCCTTCTTTGAAGATTTGTGTGACTCAAAGTCCTTCTAGTCAAAATTTTGAATCGACCCATGTGTCGCAATCTATAGACTTTGGACTTAATCCTACTAGTTTACAGATGATATACCATCGTATAGGTGGGTCCACACCACCTTCTTCTACTCCCGAGACATCTAGCTCCACATCTTCTTCATCCCCCATGTCATATTTTTCTATCAATCATCATCAAACATCTTCTAAGTCTTCCACACCAATTGAACCTCTTTCTTCCAATCAACCCCTAGTGGTCGATCAACAACTCATATCGATTGATCTCTTTCAGAATGAAGAAACAATCATGGCCTTTATAGGGGCACACAAAGATATCTCTTTAACAAATTACAAGAAAGGATTCTCTTTAGACTTTGATGCGTCCACGTATTGTGAGGAAAAGGTTGATTCCTTTTATCAAGAAATAAAGGAAGAGCCTCAGATCATGCAACTTGATCCTCCTCTTATTCTTCCATCTTCACAATATTCATTACGTGAGGAAACTCCTAGGTCTTGCATTAATCCATGGCCTATCTTCTCATCACCCAATCACTCTTTTTATATCATAAGTATTCAATCACAATATCTTATGGGGTGAACACCAAGTAGCCCTTCATCTTCGTCTAGGTGTGGGTCACCTTCTAGAAGCCCTCCCTCTACTATTTGTATGATATTTTCAAGTAGTCCACTATCTTCTATTCTTGGGGCACATCTAACTAGCCCGTTGTCTTCTATGTATGGGTCACCCCCGAGTAGTCCATCATCTTCTATTCTTGGGCCACATCCTAGTAGCCCATCATCTTACATCTATGGGTCATGTCCTAGTATCCCTTCTTCTATTCTTGGGTCACCTCCTAGTAGCCCTTCTTCCTCTATATTGGGGCCACATCCAAGTAGCCTTCCATCTTCTATCTGTGGCTCGCCTCCTGGTAGCCCATCTTCTTCAATTATTAGACCATATCCTTTTCATCCATCACATTTTCCTTCTACCAATGATTATGGAAAGCCCATCATCATTTCTCATATCAATTCTAAATGTCCACATTCTTCTCCCACTTCCCGGGATCAGACAAGTCATGCATTAGCTTATAAAAAACCTAGATAAGTTCTTTATCAAGCCAAGATCAAAAATCCGAAGATCTCCAAAGCTCCCAACAACTCAAATGATCATAAAATCCAAAATCAAATGCAATTCCAGAATGCACACCAACGTACCCATCAAGTATGGCACAAAGTGTAGAAACCTATGGATAGGGAACTCAAACTCCCACATATGAAACCCATGTTTCAAAACAAATCACAATCATTTGTTGAGTGTGAACTCACCACAATCATCGAGATTGGGGATAATATCACTCTTGATAAACAAACACACTTAGTCTCCCTTATCAAGGAATTCGCACACATCATTGTTGGATCCTATCACACAAAGTGACATTGTTGGTCCTAACTTCCAAAAAAAAATAATATTTAAAAATATATCATAAAATGGTTCAAAAATGTATATAAAAAGGAGAAAACATTAAAACATTACAAAAACAAAATCAAAGGTACAAAGATCAAACATCGTAATCAGGTATTGTGTACACATGGATGTTCTTTCTTCCCTTTATTTCATATTCCTCTACAAGTCATCCACCATTTTCATCCCTTCGATGATATTCTGGTTAGCTTATTTTGTACACATTTTGTGACATTTATCTCTATGGTATCTGTTTGACCTTGGTCTTTCATAACCTTGGTAAATTAAAGAACGCCTGACCTCTTAGAGATCCTATCACTATCTACATATAATAAACTTGTTGGGAAGAATTTTTGGGCGTATTTGTTAACACTAGCCAATGTCTTCATCATAATCACTTCCACATCCTTCCATTAATCCAAAGGGTTTTTAACCCCTTGTTAAATAAGAGAGCTGCAATAAGTTTTCAGAAAGCAAAAGAATAAAAATCAATTAATAGAAAAGCAAAAGCAAATTGATACATAAATCTCTCTTGGGGTATTTCCAATAATCTCTACCGGGCTATGGATGCTTGATTGGCGGTGAGAGCAATGTTGTGATTAGAATGAAATGCATCTCCATCGGGGCTATGGACACCGGGTGGGCATGGCGGCGAGTAATGTTGGCTCTCCTTCCACAATCCATTCACACATCATCTTTCAAACTAAATTATTCTGAAACATTGGCTAGTGTATTCACTTATTGTCTATCAACTCTTTCCTTCAAGAGGCAATTCATTTCCATCTACACACACGGGATATCGATGAGTAAACAGATTAGTATGTTACAAAGTGTTACTTTTTGGACCTTGTTGAAACTCTTGCTTTAGCGCATGTCTTGTCTCAAGATTTGTACCTTGGTCTAATCACTTTTTCATCGACCGCCTTCTAAATATTTTCATAGCATCCTCTGTTCTTCAAAAAAATTAGAACATCCATGTGTATAAAATGGCCTTTTTTCTATGTTTGTGGACACCTTTTTCCCCTTTAATAAATCAATCACCCACTTCCTTTCTCTCATGTGTTTCTTGGCCAACTTACGCTAGGGGCATCCTTGCTCCCTCATGATTGAACCTATTTTATATTGGCCTTGATCCCCTTCTATCTATAAAAGTTTTTCTTTGAATAATCCCACCTAATCATTGGGGCATATCGCATCTTCACTTTCTCGTATGCATGGCATTCTGCCCTTGTACATCTCATCTATCATTGGGGCATCCATGCATCTTTGTCTTCCTATACATAGCTTCAAAAACTTATAGAAAATCACAAAAACATTCAAATATGTTTCGTGAAAAATAAAAAGCAATATAAATCATCCTAGAAAACAATGCTCTTTTGTTCTCACCTGAGCTTGTGTGCGACTCACGATCATCTTAATCTACGTCCATCAACAAAGTTAGTTTGCTTACTATATATGTACTTTCAGGGCACAATGAGTTTCTTGGTATTGTTTCATAGTGCACTTCTTTTCAGAGGACCCAAGTGTCCTCCGTTATTTCCCTTGCATGTATCCTTGTTTGGGGCACCATCTTTTAACCCTTGTCATTAATTCATACAAAGGTTGAAATCAAAGCTTGATAACAAAAACATTGCATTATGTTTCTCTGTTAGGTTAGCTTGTTTACTTTCTCGTATTGCATTGCATTATGTATGTTGCAAGGAGTTAGGCATCATTTACTTTCTTGTATTGCATTGCATTTTGTATGTTGCATAGAGTTGGTATTTTTAGTAATGGACAATTGTTCGTAGTATGGCTTTTCATGTCATTCTACTTTTGTCGTATGATTATATTTTTAATAAGGACCGATGACGTAGATCTTTGGCTATATGATGACACTAAAGTTGTTTCAATACACTAGATGAAAGCTTGTTATTTTCTTTCCGTATATCATTCCTCTTCTACATCATTCCCTATCAACACTATTCTTTTGATTCACCTAGTGCATCCTACCCCCACCCATTCTTTTACCCATTTCTCTCACCTTTTTCAATCAATCGTCGATCGCCTTCTTTCATCACCCCATCGACACTCGAGGGGGCATCCCTTACTTCTACTAATTTTTCTTTTATGCCTTCAAAATTTATCTATCTACTATCTTTGAAGTGGCGTCACTTACGCCACCCTAAAGAGGGGAAAATGTAGACACCTATAATTTAGCTTGAGCAATTTAAATACTTAAATTGCACTAATTATACCCTTTCCTACAAATTGATGACATATCGTTAATATGGCACACTTCCTCTTCTATCACCGTTAATTAGCTACATTACGCTAGTTAATTAACCCTTCTATCCAAAAATAACACCAATTAATGACCTTCGTTAATCAGCTCTCCTTTCTATCTAGATTGATTAATTATTTCTAATTAATTAAGCTCCCTTTCTATCTATATTAATTAATTATTTCTAATTAATTAATCCCTCTTTCTATCTAGACTAATTAATTATTATTAATTAATTAGCTTCCTCTTCCATTAAATCAATAAATCATCATTTATTTGATTAAATCTCTCTCATAGTCTAAATCATGCTAATTATTCCTCTAAAAAGCTTCTATAATCTTGCACACCTATTAATTAATCACTTTGGTTAATTAATAAAGCCCCTCAAACCCCATGGGTCACTAAAGGACAAACTAAACTCTCATAAGGTTGACTTAACCCTTTCTAAACCTCCCTTATCCACAACTAACCCAACCTCTCCATTTATCCCACATGAAGAGGGATGTAGATATTCTTCTATCCATGGGGCTATATAAGGAGCCCTCCTCCTACCTTTCTATTTACACCTTACATGTTTATAGCTAATCTATAGGCATTTCATCTTAGAGCATCTTTCATTTGGGCTAATAGCCATCATTCTTGCATTTCATCCATCCAAGATTTTGGGTCATATGGAGATAATCAAAATGGTCTTGTAGCCATACTTTGATGAGCTTCCATTCCCAAACTCTTGAAGATCAAACAATCAACTTTGATTGCCATGGATCTATCTAGGTTCATTTAGTATTTGGTGATCTAAAGAGTAGAGATTTTAATACTTAGCATATTAGTTTGATTTCTATTTCAAAGTTTTAATGCATAATGTTGGTGTTTAGTCTTGTTTAGATCTTAGCATGATGATATTTTTTTATTAGTTCATGTTTTTAAAATATTAAGTTGTTAGTTTCAATTCTCTTTGCATATCTAATTAATACATTGATACACATAAATGCACGGTATTGATTTGTGATATTGATAGACTTTGATAGTTTTGCAATGCCTTTGATGAGTGGAAAATGATGCATATAGTAAATGAGTGTGTTATTTGGGAGAGTTAAGATTGTAACTTTCATTGTGTTTATGATTCATGTAAGTAGGCAAAATATGAGAGTATGCAAAAGGATGACTCAATGGTTAGAAGTTGTAATGGAGTGGGCTTGAGATCACATGAATAAACCCTTTCAATCTCATTCATTTGTTTGGGAGAAGATTTTTGGTGATATCTCATATTTTTTAGTTAGTATGAATAGTTACTCTCACGTGCATATATTAGAAAGTTTGAAGACTCTGCATTCACATGATTATCTCAGTTACTAAGGGAAGGCATTAAGGCATTAAGGTATGTTCAATAGATACATGTAATCCTATGGTAAGCTAATAGAAATACCTTCTAAATCCTTAAGATTATATACCCCGATCATACCCTTGAAGCACCTTCAAACCCTGTTTTACCAAAGAAGTAACAAGAAAGTTGTGTCAATGAATGATTTGAGACATTGGGAAGAAGCTAATGGTAAGTTTATTAGTTGAGGCACATTAAGACTACCCTTCATTTTAAATTTCAAGCTTTAGATCAAAGAATTAGAAAAGATATAGTTAAATAACCCTTCTCATGTTCACTAAGAAAGTTTCTAGAGGTTTGAGCTAGGGTTTGTTTATAGAGGCATCAAACCAACTCCTTTTGACCTGAAAATTTCAAGATACAATGATAAAAACCCCTATAAAGATATTATGAAATAATTTTTTTGAAACTAATGGTTAAATATCCTTACATTTGCGATAGATCTAGCAGGAGAGATCAAAATACAATCAAGGGCTAGTAAAAGGAGATGATTAAAAAAGGAACTCTAGTTTTGGTTGTGAATTAGTTTATGGAACTTTTAGGGAATGATAAAGGGCTTATTGGGTGTCCAAAAATCCCCTTATTGTGCATTGAAACTTTCTACATACTAAAATAACCTTGATTGTTGCTTTGGGAAGACCTAGTAAGGTATATACAAGCTAATTTGCAAATAGTGCAATATAAGGAGTTCAATGAAGAGTTGGACCCTAAGATTTTGCAAGCATGGGAAGAGAACTAGTAGAGGTGATAACCATTAGTGGGTAGTGCTATAATTTTTCTTGCATGAATGAACCAAGGAACCTTGTCTTAAGGGCATAAGAAGATTGTTTTGGCAAGTTTAGTAATAACTTGAACTTTGGAAGTTTTTGCATCATTTCATGAATGTTCTAACAATGTTTAGAGTGGAGGAATGTCATAGGGTAGTGGAAGGATCATAGTGCCTAAGGAAGACCGGAGGTTGCAATCTTGAGCCAAGAGCTAGTTAAACTAGTAGTTGACCATTGTGGTGAAATTGGGTAAGTTAGTGGTTTATCCTCTTTTGAATCATTAGGAAAAGATTCTTAATAGTTAGTTGAGGATGATGGGGAAAAGTATGATGAGGATGGATCCTTGTGGGTGATTTTTGTCCGATTATATAAGGTTTGGAGAAAATTTTGACAGCTTTTAGCCATTATAGGCTTGATAGATGATCCTCTTATGCAGATACGGTGATTAGTTATGGTTTGAAATCTCTGGATAGTCAGATTATATGCATGATATGTTCTTTTCTCTACATCAAAGGGTTATAGAAATTTCCTTATACATGTAGGGTGGTTATTGATACATTTATCTCCACTAAGAAGAATCATGCGCATGAGATAAAGAGAGAGAGAGAGAGTCACTATTATGTGGAGTAGGGGAAGACCATTCCTCTCCTAAACTCACTATATGTTGACCCAATAGCACAAGAAATCATCCAAGAAGAGAAGTATCCCACCCAATCCAAGAAAAATGCAAGATGAACCAAAAGCTAGGTGAGAAAATGCAAAGATGGCACAAAATAGCATAGCAAATGGAAATTCGGATGTCTTAGTCATTAGAATAAACTTAGGTTAATTCATCATTTACTAAGTTGTAATGTTAAAGTAATTAAATTTATTACTTTAACTTAGCTATTAGTTAGCTATTATCTAGTTGTCACATCCCTAGATTAGTGGGGGTTATACTATTGTTAGTTTACTACTTTGGAATGTTCCTGGATGTGATTAGTTAGGGGCAATATGTTATTTCTGCATATTTTCCATAGTTAGTATATTTGATCCACTTTTCATGGATGTTGTTATAATTGTTCAATGTCTATAAACATTGCAGCTTCTTCATTTGATAATATGAAGGGTTTCCAAAATATTACATTGTCAAGATTTGGTATCAGAGTTGGTTGATCCCAGTCTCTGTGAGGATCCCTCATCCTCTAAGGAGAGTGTGTTGCAGAAGGTTAAGGGTTCATTGCTGCAAGTTTGAGCTTGGAGGAACCATAGTTGTCCCCGACCTCTTGGAAGCACCTGCCCGCTTCATCATCCCTAGAGTTCTGCACATAGTGTTGCAGACTCTACAGATTCATTTGCATCGCATAAAATCGTAGTTTTTTTTAAATTTGATAGTGCAACGTGTAGCGAATGTTGCAAGAGTGTGCTTTACTCTACATCAAGATACAAGCATCAAGTTGGGGTTGTAGAGCTACATTGACAACCAAGTTGGGAGTATTGGTGAGTTATTGTTGGAAGTGTTGGTGCATTGGCGTCCTCACCTCAACCAATCAAGCCAAAGGAGAGTAGATCGACCCTTGTTTCAAGTCGTAGGCGAGTTTCGACCCCTGAATCCAAACCAGAGGCGTCAAAACACTCCACCAAAGTGACTGCAAAGTACTTTCGATTTGGTCGCCCTATCTCTTTGAAGACCTCCATACCTACTAAGCACAAACATAAGCAAATAAAAACGTTTCAGAGGCAAAGCAAAATGATGGAAGGGATTTAAACAAGTCATAACTTTCAACTGGTACCTCGGATTGAGGTGCCATTTTTTTTTAAAGTGTATGATTTTAGATCTCTACATCTTGGTCCAGATTTTAATAAGCTTTGTCTTGAAAAAAATTTAAAAAAATTCAAAGGCTGAAATAAGCTAAAATATATATATATTAAATTTGCAATTTTGTACTCACAATGTATCCCAAAAGGGAATTTTTCCATAGAAGAAGAGACAAAATTGTAATCACACTATCATTATAAAGTGCCAAAAAAATTCATTCTCATGGAGCTAGTTGTCTTCGCTTTTCACTCAGAATTTAGGGGGAAAAGATGAAAGACTTGCAAATTCTTCATTGATCGCTCAACAATGGTATTCCTTGTGGATTAGAGCAAAGTGAATGGAGGGCATTTTTTTGTGTTAGTGCCAATTTCGAGCTACGAGCCAACCCAAAGAAAGGTTTTATTGAGCTAAGAGCCAACCCAACAAAGGTTTTCAAAATGTTCAGAGCTACTCGTTTATTTTTTGAGCACATGTGCCAACCCAAAAGAGGTTCTAGACATCCAGAGATAGTTCCTGAGCCTATTCCATCTCTTGCACACCGTTCAAAGGAAGTACCTTCATCCAACTACTCCTGATTCAAATGAGATCCAAAGAGACCATACTGAATTAAGGGGGGAATGATAAAGTCATTTGATTCACCTTAGAATAGGTTTCTTTTAGCATGTGTGTGCTAATAAATGTTTACCTCATGTAAACATATTTTTTTTTAGAGTTTTTTTCTCCCATATTCACTTCAGACCATGATGAATTAAGGGGGAATGTTAGGAATAAACTTAGGTTAATTCATCATTTACTAAGTTGTAATGTTAAAGTAATTAAATTTTGTAACAAACCGTTACACCAAAACCTTGAGGCATTAGTGAAATCCACACATGAGGATCATAACATCCCACCACAGCCCAGTAGAGCCCGACTCCAGACCGGTTTGCACCCGCACTCCCATACATACAAGCCCCGCTTCATCGGCGTTTAGGCGCCCCACAGGCCTCGACTACACGACGTAACCAACCGAATGGGATTCAACACGGGTGGTCACTCTGATACCAAATGTAACGAACCGTTACACTAAAACCTCGAGGTGTTAGTGAAATCCGCACATGAAAATCATAAAATTTTCTATCCAACAACACGTCTTATAACAACACACTCACCCCACATGGGTCAAGATGTGATCCATGGTTCACCACACTATGATTCTTATTATCATTATGCTCCTAAGCTCTGAACTCCTTTGACAATTTAGATGTATGTGCTTCTTATATCCTTTATACTATAGAATTTCATCTAAATAGAATAAAGGGGGCAAATGTAGACAAAAATATTACTTGTATTAAGATATGAGTAATGCCATTTGTGGTTTACCATATCATTTTATTATATCATTTATACTACCTATAATCCCCTATATATACTATTCATATGCTATGGTCATCACCAAGGTGACCTATTAAGCATGAGAAAGTATAAATGATATAATAAAATGATATGGTAAGCCACAAGTCGGCTTACTCATATCTTAATACAAGCAATAGTTTAAGGGCGTAGTATGCCCTTCCTTCAAACCAACGTTGTCCTCAACGTTGAATAATCTGGATGTTGCTGCAGAAAAACCTTCATCCTCCCAAGTGGCGTCTTCTATGCTCGATTCTTCCACTTGATCAGATATTCCTTAATGTCTCTACTTCTCACCTCTTAGTATGTGTTTCGAGAATCTTCTCTCGGCTCCAAAATGATTCTTCCTTCCTCGTCAAGTTCTCGTAACTTTGTCTGGCTTCAATTTTCTATCCAATAACCTTGTTCAGGCATGAAACATGGAATACTAGGTGTATGTGTGAAGATGCAGACAACTCTAGTTTATAAGTAACACTACCAATTTTCGTAGAACCCGATAAGGGCCATAATATTTATGAGCAAGTTTGTTTTCCTTTTTCTGTTGTTTTAGGGACATCTGTTTGTAAGGCCGGAGATGTACAAAACCCAGTCACCAATTTCAAAATGTCTTTCACTACGATGTTGATCTACTTATTGTTTCATCCTGTTTTGTCTAATGCTAAATTCTCCTTCAAACTAGCCAAAACCTGTTTGTTGATGTTGAATGTGTTCCTCAACATTTCGACCTTAGTTTGCACCCTCAAGGAGGAAGTGATAGAAGTTGGATGGTAACCATATAATGCTAAAAATGGGGTCATTTGAGAAGAGGTATGAAAAGATGTGTTATACCACCATTCCGCCAAATGGTAGCCATTTAATCCACCTTTCCCGCTTATCTCGATACAAAACAACGTAAGCATTTGTTGACCACTTCTATTTGCCCATCAGTTTGAGGATGATAAGATGAACTGTGAGCTAGCTGAGTACCCAAACATGAAAATAATTCTGTCCAAAAATTACTTTTGAAAATAGGATCACGATCACTTACAATTATCTTTAGGGTTCCATGTAGCCTTTGAACTGTCTCCAAAAAATATCTCAGTAATCGTATTAGTCAGAAATGGATGTGATAGGGCACAAAAATGGGCATATTTTGTGATCCTATCCACAATCATGAAAATAACATTCTTACCCTCTAAACAAGGCAATCCGGTGATGAAATCTATGGAGACCTCCTCCCATCTCTAGCTAGGAATTGGTAAGGGTTGCAAAGCACTGTGTCTTAATTGTTTCCCCTTTGTTACACACACACTAAACACTCGATACAAACTTTTGTACATCCCCTTGAGTCCTTCCCAAAAGAATTCTCTTTTTATTCTATGATATGTCTTCAAAAACCCAGAGTGTCCTCCAACAGTGAGGCATGTAGCTCTGCAAGAATCTTATGCTTCAACTCATAATCTTTACTCAAGTATAACCTATCCTTGTACCATAGGGCATTACCTTTCCACTCAAATTTGTTAGATGTCATAGATCCTTGTTTGATATTATGTATTAGAGATTGTGTATCCTTATCTTGATTACATTCCAATCTTGCTTCATCCACCCAATCGGCCGTCAACATGGACATTCCACATAGTAAGGCATCTACGAATGTATCCCTTCCTGACAACGCATCGCCTACTACATTTTCTTTACTCTTTTTGTATATGCTTTCAAAATCATAAACCAACATTTATGTTACCCACTTTTGTTGTTCCTCGGATGATAACCTTTGTTCCAAAAAGTATTTGAGACTATCATGATCAGTTTTTACCTTGAAGTGTCTACCCATGAGATAGGGCCTCCATTGCTTGACCGCATGAAGAATAGCCATCATTTCTTTCTCATAGATAGGTTTGAGCAGATATTTTCCTTTGAATTGGTGACTCTCAAATGCAATTGGTCTTCCTTCCTGCATTAGAACTACTCCCAATCCTGATCCTGAAGCGTCACATTCAACAATGAAGGTTTTTGAGAAGTTGGGAGTAGCCAAAACTGGGGTGCTACACATGGCTTCCTTCAGCTGCTCAAAGGATTTAGTGGCTACGTCTATCCAATGGAAGGCATCCTTCTTTAGCAATGTAGTGAGTGGGGTTGCTATTCTACCATATCCCGCACAAATCTTCTGTAGTACCCTGTTAGTCCTAGGAACCCACGAAGATTTTTGAGATTTTTGGGCCTTGGCCATTCCACCATAGCTTTGATCTTCTGAGGATCAACTTTGATGCCTTCATGGGATACAATATGACCCAAGTAATCTACCTCTTATACACCAAAAGAACATTTGGATGGCTTTGCATACAAAGTATGTTTCTCCAAAACTTCCAACACATTATTTACATGTTGTAAGTGTTCTTCCCATGTCTTACTAAATCAATATGTCATCAAAGAAAACTAATACAAATTTCCTTAAAAACGGCCTAAAAATAGTGTTCATCAAGCTTTGAAAGGTTGAGGGTGCATTTGTAAGACCAAAAGGTATTACCAAAAACTTATAATGGCCCTCATGAGTCCTGAAAGCCGTTTTATGAACATCTTCCTCTTTTATCCTAATTTGATGGTACCCCAAACAAAGATCTAATTTTGTGAAATAAATAGCACCATGCAATTCATCAAGTAAATCATCAATTACTAGGAATAGGAAACTTATCTTTGATGGTGTACTTGTTGAGTTCTCGATAATCTGGACACATCCTCCATGTTTCATCCTTCTTACGTACCATGACCATTGGTGAAGAATATGCACTCTGGCTATGCCTGATGATACCTGCCTTCAACATTTCCTCCACCATTTTCTCAATCTCACTTTTCTGGGAATATGGGTATCTGTATGGTCTGATGTTAGGTGTTTGGCTCCCTGGAATCAACTGAATGGGATGATCATGATCCCTAACTGGTGGTAGTCCCTTTTGAATTGCATCAAAAATAGATGAGTGAGCATCCACAATCTTCTGAAGATCGGGTGGCATTGAAGACTCTATATTTTGTACTTCTATGGAAAATAGCTTTGTTATAAAGCCATCCACTCCTTTTCTGAGAACCTTCTGCATCTGATGAGAGTTAATAATCTGTGGAGACTTAGCTACCATCCCATTCAATTGTATTGTCCTTCCCTCTGAATGAAATCACATGAACAATTCTTGGAAATTCATCTTTATAGTACCTAAGGTTGTGAGCCATTGGACCCCCAAAACAATATCTGCCCCTCCCATAGAAATAGCAAACATAGGTGAGTCTAACATGTAGTCTCCCAGGGAAAGCTTGATACTATGGCACTTTCCTGTGCACTTGACTGTGACACCATCCGCAATCATAAATTGAATTTGTGGACCTGGGTAAATAAAACAATTGAGGCGAGCAAATAACTTACTATTTATGAAGTTATGAGTACTCCCCAAGTTAATCAACACTGCCGCCTTCTATTTTTGAGATAGCTAATAACCTTGAGTGTTTGAGGAGTACTAATACCTGACAATGCATGGCAAGAAATTATAGGTTGGTGATCCTCTACTTCAACTTCTACTGGTTCCTTAGCCTCACCTATAATTTCAGCTTCCTCGTCATCCTCATTACCTCTGTCAATATAGAACAACTTCTTCTCAGCACATTTATGTCCTGGTCCATATTTGCTATCATAATTAAAACATAATCCTTTTTCTCTCTTTTCTTCCATTTGTTGAGGAGTCAGTCTAATTGGCCTAAGAATGAAGGGGAAGAGATACTATGGTCTCTGGTGTTAATGAAAGGTGGCCTCCTACTACAAATAACTTTTTCCTCTACTCGACATGCCATGATAATAGAATCAGAAATCTTGATTGGATTAAACATACGTACCTCATGCTCGATGTGGTCCTTAAGACCCCAAGAAACAGGTCATTCAAATTCTCTTCTGGAATATTCTCCACCCTTAAGGATAGGTTTTGGAATTGATGCACATAATCTTTGACTGATCCTATTTTCCGTAACTTTGCTAATTGACTAAAGTAGTTCTCTGAAACACTGGAACTATAGTGCAATTGCAACTCCTCGGTAAAAATTGTCCAAGTGACACCTAGACCATTCTTCTGCCTCTGAGCACATAACCAACGATACCAAACAAATTGGTCGGGTTCAAGATATAGGGATGCCAATGTCACCTTTTTTCCTAATGGTGTTTGATGTAACTCAAAGAATTTCTCCATTTGATTTATCCAATTCAGGGGATCCTTACCATCAAATTTGTGCATATCCACTTTCGGCATCATGTTCCGTGGTTGTGAATAAGTTTGATTATGATGGGACTGGAAAAGTGATCCAATATGGTTAGTTTTTCCATGATTTTGAACTGAAGGTCCTCCTTGGTTGATATGGGCTAGATTTGGGCCATATTGGTTACCCTTTACATGTTGCATGATATCATCCAACCAACGATTGATTTGGGCTATGTCTCCTTTAGAGGCCATCTCAGATTGTACATTTCGTAACTCATACTCAAGTTGGCTCACCTTATGATCAACTGCGGTAAACCCTAGTACTAAGGAATCTATATTTACCCCTTCTGACTCCATCTCTTCAATCACTACCCCATCTTTATCCTGGGATTTTACCCGAGTAACCGATTCTTTCTTTTTGCTCTTGTGGAAGGCCTTGCATGATGTCAAACCTTAGGGTTTAGGGTTTCGATACAATTTCGGCCAAACAAGAAAAAACATAGAGAAGATACTAATACTATTTTTTTGAGAGATTTCCGAAAATGTAAAGAACCTAAAAAATTTCCACAATTTTCACCCTAGGGAGGGGTTTTATGAAAAATCCTAAATTTGTAATAACTTTTGCAAAATAAATGAAAAAAGTCTGAAATTTTTAGGGAAGGTTACTTGAAATATTTCACAACTCGATAAAATTATCTCCCACCAATTTTCTTTGGTTCACAATATGTGGCGGAAACAAAAAAATTAGGGTTTTTACCCTAATTTCGGCCCAGATCACAGCTCTGATACCACTTGTAATGAAATTACTTGTATAATTCAAATTAAGAGAAACAATAGAACACCAAATAACACAATATTTCAGAATAATGATCTCAAGATTAAATTAGAATAGCTTTGCCACTTCGAGGGGGCAACCTCCAAACCATATAATAAGACTCAAATGCTCAAATGATAATGAAATACTACCTATAATCCCCTATATATACTATTCATATGCTATGGCCATCACCAAGGCCGACCTATTAAGCATGAGAAAGTATAAATGATATAATAAAATGATATGGTAAGCGACAAGTTGGCTACTCATATCCTAATACAAGCAATATTTTTTGTCTACATTTGCCCCTCTTTATGCTAATTAGATGAAATTATATAGTATAAAGGATATAAGAAGCACATACATCTAAATTTTCAAAGGAGTTGAGCTTTTAGAGCATAACGATAATAAGAATCATAGCGTGGTGAACCATGGATCACATCTTGACCCATGTGGGGTGAGTGTGTTGTCATAAGAGGTGTTGTTGGATAGAAAATATGTTAAGGAGATATAGAGACTTTGAAAATTGAGATTCAAGTCCAGCACAGTAGCTACGTTGGCATTGCAGTGTTCACCCGAGGCTCGTATAGGGCAGGGTGGGGTCCCGCTATACGGGTGCAAATCTAGCCCGGGGTCTAGGCTACGGAAGCGTGGTGGGATGTTATGATCCTCATGTGTGGATTTCACTAACGCCTTGAGGTTTTGGTGTAACGGTTCATTACATTTGGTATTAAAGCAACCACCCAGTCCAAGTATTGACATGAGTAGCTAAATCAGCATTGCAATTTTTGCTCGGGGCTCGTATAGGGTAGGGCGGGGTCCCGCTATATCATACAGCACAAATCTAGCCCGAGGTCCAGGCTACGGAAGCATGGTGGGATGTTATGATTCTCATGTGTAGATTTCACTAACGCCTCGAGGTTTTGGTGTAACGGTTCGTTACAAATTTATTACTTTAACTTAGTTAGTTGTTAGTTAGCTATTATCTAGTTGTCACATCCCTAGATTATTGGAGGCTATACTATTATTAGTTTACTACTTTGGAATTTTCTGGATGTGATTAGTTAGGGGCAATATGTTATTTCTGCATATTTTCCGTAGTTAGTATATTTGATCCACTTTCGTGGATGTTTTTATAACTATTCAATGTCCATAAACATTGCAGCTTCTTCATTTGATAATATGAAGAGTTTCCAAAATATTACATTGTCAAGATTAGCTTCATGTTCCTTTTGAGTGTCAAGTGAAGTGGATGTATATATAGGACGCCATTGCCCATGGGAGATGGCATCATCCATGAGAAAATATGACATCGACACAATCACCCACGGGTGATTGTGTCGACCAAGGATGTAAAAAAATAAGTATTATGTCATGAACTATAAAAACAATGTGTCGTGAGTCATGAAAGTGGATGAACAAAGTGCAAAATGGTAGAATGTAAGCAAGAAGTCCTGAATATTATATGCATAAGACTTAGGAGGATAATGATACATAATGTAAACTAAGGCCAAGACCAAATAGTGACACTCTCTCTATGTACTATATCTAACCCATAATGGTTACATGAATAAAAATTCACCATTCCCTCCGGACCCCTTAAGGCACCCATTCAAGAAATAGATACATCAACAACCCTTATCTACACAAGAACGATTATTAGTAATAGGTATGAAAGTTGGAAAGTGAAAAGTGAAAAATTAGGTGTAATACATTTTCCTTGATTCTAGAACCTAATGTATCACATTCGAAAATGAAAGTATTTGAAAAGTTTGGGGTCAAAAACTAGAGTAGTGCACATGACCTCTTTTAGCTTCTCAAAGGCCTTGGTGGTTGTTTCATTCCAGTGGAAAGATTCATTTTTAACAAAGATGTGAGTGATTTTTTTATGCTACCATAGTCTTTTACAAATCTACAAAGAGTAACCTATTACCCTAAACAACCACAAAGGTTTTAAAGGGTTTTGGCACTTTCCATTCTAACATAGCCTTGATCTTTTGAGGATATACTTTTACCCCTTCATGTGACACAATATGTCCTAAGTATTCCACATCTTGTACTCCAAAAGAACACTTGGAAGGATTTGCATAAATTTGATGTTGTTCTAGAGTTAGCAATATTTGGTTCACATGTTATAAATTTTCTTCCCAAGTCTTATTGTAGACTATGATATCATCAAAAACACCAATATACAATTTTGCACGAAAGGCCTAAACACTTTGTTCATAAAACTTTGAAATTTAGATGGTGCATTAGTGATACCAAAAGGCATTACCAAAAACTCATAATGGACTTCATGAGTTCTGAAAGTTGTCTTATGGACATCCTCATCTTTGATCTGAATTTGATGGTAGCTAGAACAATGATATAGATATGTAAAGTAGACCACATCGTGTAACTCATATAATAAATTTTCGATTACTAGTGTAGGGAACTTATCTTTGATGGTATACTTGTTAAGTTCTCAATAATATGGACACATCCTCCAAGTATCATCTTTTTTATGCACCATGATCATTAGGGATGAATATGCACTTTGGTTATGTCTAATAATACATGCCTCTAACATTTCTTGTAAGATTTGTTCAATCACACTCTTCCGATCATATGTATATTTATATGGTTGAATGTTTGGTTGTTAACTTCTTAAGAGTGGGTGAATGGTATGATCGTGATATCTTCTTGGTGGTGGTCTTTATGGAGTTTCTCTAAAAATGACTTAGTGGTCATCAATAATCTTCTATAAATCAGGAGGTGTAGAAAGTTGTGGGGTGAACTTCCATGGAGCATAACTATGTGATAAATCCTTCTGCCCCCTTTTTAGGAAATTTTTACATTTGATGAGAACTAACCAATTGGAGTATTTTCCTGCACTCCTTTAGTTCAAATGTCCTTCCCTCATAATGAAAATGCATAAACAAATCCTGGAAATTCATTTCTATTGTTCCCAAAGTTGTAATCCATTATACTCCCAAAACAATATCTATTCCTCCCATGGGAATGGAAAACATAGGGAATATAATGTGTAGTCTCCCATTGTTAGCTTGATTTTATGGCATTTTTCTAAACAATTGACTATTCCACCATTTGCAATCATAACTTGAAATTATGGGGTTAAATAAATAAAATAATTCATATGTGTCGTCAACTTAGTGTTTATAAAGTTATGTGTACTCCCCGACTGAGTCAATCAACGTTGTCACTTTCTTTTTTAATGAAACCCATGACCTTAAGAGTTTGTGAAGTGTTAATACCAACAAGCAAGTGACATGAGATTGTAGTTTGGGAAAAATCATATTCAGATTCAATCACCCCTTATGCATCCCTTTCCTCTTTATCTCCTTCTTCCTCAGTGGACCCTTCAATGTAGAACAATTTCTTTTTAGCACATTTATGTCCCCTGCTCCATTTGCTATCACAATTGAAACATAAACCTTTTGCTTGTTTCTCTTCAATTTATTGAGGATTCAATCAAGTAGGTTTAGGTAATGCTTGTGTTGGGCCCATGCACTCTTTATTAGTAATGAAAGATCTCATTTTTACTAGATATATTTCCTAATCTTTTGATGCAAATATCGTGGATTTAGATATAAAACTTGGATTAAACATGTGTAGATCTAGTTGGATATTATCCTTGAGGCTTCCTAAAAACAAATCATTCAAGTTGTTCTCAAAGATATCATCCACAAACAAAGATAGGTTCTAGATGATTTTTAAAAAAATCTTAATCAAAGGACTGAGATCAAATGAATATAACAATAATAAGCAAGATCTAACATGTAAAGTACAAGTATAAACAATAGTGAGATAAGAGTGAATTAGCTTGTATCGAGAGATCTAGATTGAATATGGGATGGGAAACAGGATGAAAAGGATGGATATGGACTATACAGTGTTCATCTCGAGAAACCATAGTTTGGAACTTCTTCGAATAGAACCACCCAAACGGGGACATGACCACCCCGGGTGCTAGTGTCCGAAATGGGTGCTAGTGTCCTAGCAAGTGATCTACTTTTGGTCTTTTCGGGGTTTGAACTTAGCTTCCTCCTTTCATTGTTTATTGCATCCAATTCACTGTAGGGTTCCTGTTTCACACATGTTATTGTAAAATAAACCCTAAATACCTTCACAAGGCTCAAGCAAACATTAGATGAAATAAATAATGCATATGCTTGAGTCAAACTGACCTCAACAGTTACCCCAATGTGATTGTCACTTTGAGTGTTTCACTACACTTCAAAATCCATGCAGCTTCTAGCATGTGTGTGATTGAATTGTGCTTCTTGAAACTAAATTTCCCTTATGCCAATCACACCAAGATAACATGCTACAACTACTTTTCCCTCAAGGTATATGTGTGAGATGGAATTCAAAAATATCCTCTCTTATGCGGTGAATTAGGAAACTTATAACGTGAATATTCGTAATTTGGAGAATAGTAGGAATTCTGGAATATGAATTTGGCTATTTTTTATGACAATGGAAATGCTCATGTTTCGCCCAAAAATCCACAAACAATAATTTGTCCTATACAAATAGCCAAAAATATCCAATCCCAATGTATATTTTTTAACAAATCGCCACGTGATCGATTGTCAGGGGATTTCAAAACATTCTTGGATCACCAAGAAATCTATGGAACCTTCTTGGTCCTTTGGTCTCATTCGCCAACATATTTGGGATTTTTTTAAAAATTTATTCAATTCGCCACACACACACACACACACAAATCTAGATTGTAGAAACTAATCACTAAGAAAATTTCAAACATTTTTTAATTTTTTCCGATTTTCCAATTTTGTGAATTTGTGAAGTAATAGAAAAGGATTCAACATATTACAATTTTCTTACAAAAATCAAATAAATCAAGGTCTTTTTGCTATGTACCTTGGGATATGGTAATATAATATATATGGGTTGATGGAGATGCCGACATGTGGCACACATCCCCTTAGTTAGTTATATGGGCTCACATAGGAATTAATTATATTGGGGAATGGGTCGGCTTACATTGGGATTAGGTGTTACCCATCCTATTTAAAGGATGTGAGTATCATTATGAGAAGGTATGTATGAGTTGAGTCTTCTACTTGGTAGAGGTATATTGGAGGTGTCCCCTCAAAGTGGATTCCCATCTTGGGAGATTGTGGAGTTACTCCTTCCTTAAGGAGCATTGTATGGTGTTGCCCTACCTTAAGGGTATTATTCTGAATATATTGATATTAGGGCATCTTGGCCCCCCATATATCTGGTGTTTTGTTACCTTCTACGATTTATTGATTTATTATATGCAAGGTTCTTATCACTTTTCATCTATCGCATTGTATTTTACATCCTACAAGCACTTAATGTAGGTAAATCTATCGTGCTTGAGTATGAAAAAAATTAACTTATTTGAATCATGTATTACCACAAATATTTCCAATCTTTTCATCTTTAAAATTAAGTCCCATTAATTCCATGTGACAAGATTTGATAGCTTCACATGTTCTTTTCCTTTGTAAGAACCATGTCAGAGTATGAAAGGTGAGCCTGTAAGAAGGCTCCACGTATGTACAATTATTACAAATTATTTCTATTATATGATCTTTCTATCAAGTATGTTTCATTGTGAAGTGAAAACCAATAAGAAAACACCACGTATGTATGGATTTCACAGTGTCAGACTCTACATAACCTCTATTAATCACCACAAAGTGCAAACTAATAAGAAATCTCCATGCTTATAATGTTTTCACAATTTCAAACTTCATTTCTTGGTAGGTATTGCTAGTCGTTGCAAAGTGTGAGCCAATAAAAAAGCTCCAAGTTACTTCGTAATTCAAAATGTTAGTCCTTTGATAACCTTGTTGGTTGTTAACCAATAAGAATATTCCATGATACTTTGTATTTTGCATAATCAATCTACGCTAAGATTTTGTCGAAAATAGTCAAGCAAACCAATAAGAGGACTCCATATTATTTTGCATGTTATTTTCCTTTGTAAGAACCATTTCAAATTGTGAAAGGTGAGTTAGTAATAAGGATCCACGTATGTATAGTTCTTATAGATTTGTTTATATTATATGATATTTCTATTATGTATGTTTCATTCTAAAGTATGAACCAATAAGAAAACACCACATATGTATGTATTTCGCAATGTCGACTCTACATAGCCTCTTTTACTCATCGTTGTAGACACCCTAAAATCACTCACTCGCTCCCAATATTGTCCCAAAGACATCTTATTATTCACCCATAAGTGATTGATTGATTAAATCAATTAAATCATACACATTGTACCCCTTTGGATTAATTAAATTAATCCTTGTACCCTTATTAGTTAAGTTAATTATCACTTGTTAAAAAAATGATTAATTAATTAGTGTGCACATTATAACAACCACTTGGACTCCACTTCCTCATCCCACTCAACTCCACATGGACTCCACTTCACCAATCTAGTCAACTCAGACTTCTAGAATCCTAGAAATGTGGGGGCAATTCAATTTCATGTATAACCACCTTTCTTATTGGAACTTCTGCAATTAAATCCCTTTACTGACCCTAAATGGAATTTATTCTTCCCGCAATTGGTTGGTCCCCTCAAATACTATTTTTAGCATGTGCATTCAACCAGTTTCAACCAACTTCCAATTAACTTAGCCTCTATAAAATGCAAGCTTACTCTCTTACAAATCCTCTTAGATTCACAACACAATAACTATGTTAAAATTTCTCTAGCTTATGTTATTCTAAGAAGCAATAATCCAAGCTAAATCTGCTCGTAGCATGGTCACAATCCATGTTTGGAGGTCATTCAAGAGCACCCACATTCATTCACAAGATTCCACAAGCTAAGCTTCTACAATCTTACATGGAGGTTTCTTTGGAAAGCTACATGGAGGTTTGCATTATGTTTTGTTTATCTCGCCATTTATTGTTGTTTTCATATTCTTCAACCATGAAGCGCAAAAACCAATAAGAAATCTCCACACTTATAATGTTTTCACAATGTCAAATTCAATTTATTGGTAGGTCACGTCGAGTCATTGAAAAGTACAAGCTGATAAAAATCTCCAAGTTACTTCGCGATTCACAATGTCACTTTGATAACCTTGTTGGTTGTTAAGTAATAAGAATATTCTACGTTACTTTGATTTTTTCATAACCAATATCTCGGTAAGACTTTATCGAAATAGCTGAAAGCAATCCAATAACACATCTCCACATTCTTTCACATGTTGTTTTCCTTTGTAAGAACCATGTCAGAGTGCGAAAAACGAGCCAGTAAGAAGGTTCCACATATGTACGATTCTTACAAATGTTTATTATATGATCTTTTTGTCAAGTATGTTTCACTACAAAATGTGAACCAATAAGAAAACACCTCATATGTATGGATTCAACAAAAGGCATTCACCAAACTAGTTTTATGAATTAAATAAATAACACTGGATTCGTCATTTGATATGTAACTCTTTTTTATGGTTTTACCATTTTTATCACTAAATCAAGGCCCAACATTACTATATTCGCCAAAACTATGAAACTAGTTACAATAACATTCCCACAATTTCTACTAGTTTTTTTTCACAGTTGCTTAAAATTTTCCCTGCAGTGAATAATAAATCCTATATGCAGTCCTTGAATGTTGTTCTTTTCCGAAGTACTAGATAGTAAGTATTAGCCAAAGAGTGTGTAGTCCCTAATAATAGTTAGTAAGTTGTGTATATATATGATTTCTTTATTTGAATTTTGACACTTAGTGACACCAAAATCTGACCCAGGTCATGAAATAAAGATAATAAAAGGCCCAAAGTGAAGAAGAACTTGAAAAATTAGAAAATAAAGTAGATTGGACAAAAACACCCAGAAGGGACACTAGCACCCAAGTGGTAAAAAAACGTATCCTTATTGGGTAAGTAATATCCCAAAAGACAAGAAACCAACACAATATCAAGAATGGGGATAAGGATCCCTATGACACCACCAAAATATGTAAATGCAAGCCTTAAAATGAAAAGTTTTAATCAAAATCAGTCAAAACCATTTAAAGGACTAAGAAAAGGTGTCACCAATGTCTAATCTTCACATTTGGAAATCATGCATATAACAACATACTAGAGGCATAATGTAATGGTAATAAGTGCATTTTTTTGTCTACATTTTCCCCCTTTATGCTATTTGGATGAAATTCAATAGTATAAAGGATATAAGAAGAACATACATCTAAATTTTCAAAGGAGTTGTAGCCGGAGCATAACGATAATAAGAATCATAGTGTTGTGAACCATGGATCACATTTTGATCCATGTGGGGTGAGTGTGTTGTCATAAGAGGAGTTGTTGGATAGAAAATATGTTAAGGAGATATAGGAGACTTTGAAACTTAGAGATTGAAGGAAGGGTCAAGAGTGATCAATTCCCAAACCGGTGTAAAAATTCTATGGATTTGAGCATCCCATCACTAAAATCTATGGATTTAAGTGTCTTGTCGTTAGAGAACAAGTGTTGGGAGAGTGATCACTTTTTCTCTCCACCATGACACTTCCTCAAAATAGGTTCCACCATTATAGATGGGAATGAACCAATGGAAACTTGTCTACTAGTCACAATGAAACACTTGTAAATTGGTCTAGGAAAGGAAATGGTGTCTCATTTCCCCACTTTCCAATTTTAAGGGTTTGAAATTGGTCAAAATGGAAAAGTTCTTGGTTTTATTGGATCCTAAGTTAGGTCATTTGGGAGAAATATTGATAATGTTGGAATAGAATCGAAGCAAATTGCATTTATTGAAACATAGTATTTGATTGAACTTGATTGATTTGAGACTACTTTAAAAGATTTAATTGCCCCCAAATTAGGTCATTTGAGGGAAAGTTGTGAGAATATGAGAAAAATGTAAAAATTATGAGATTCTTTGGCACTTGACATAGATTGAAACTGTGTTTTGCAGTAATAACTTTTCTATGATTTAAATATTGCTTTGTAATTTCTTAAAGATGATAGTGCATGACATGATCATGTATTGTATTGGAGATTTTTCTTATATTTTTCTAGGAGGGGTAATAGGATAACCCTAAATATTTTCCCCCTTTTGGTGAAGGGGTGAGAGGTGAGTCATCAAACCATGAGCCAAAAGAAAATAGATACACAATTTGGAGAGAAATTGAAGGAGTATAGAATAATATAGTAAGGAGTGAAACATGGTAATATCATGTAACAAATCCTAAGTAAGTATGCTAGTGAATAGTCAATACAATAGATGGTGCGGATATGATTCTAATGTCACTAATGGTACTGAAAATGTATAAATGAAGCTCAAGATATGGAAGAAACAACAATGATGAATTAGTTTTCGTAAAAGATAACATAGTAACTATAGTGATTGGAGTGACAATAAGATTTTACTATAAATAGTAAGGTTAGAAAATTCAATAAGATCCTCATTTATAAATTGGAGTCCTTTTATTTTGAGCTCTCGAGATATGAAGATGTTACATGCACGAGAGATGATCTCGACTATATTCAAGAGGATTATGGAGGCAATGTCAACATAAATTGTAGATCAACTAGTAAACAATGTATTTTGTGAAGTATAGTAGGTAGTAGCCATTAATTTTCAAGTAATTTAATATTTTTCACTTTTTTGAAAATTTGGGTGTTTCGTCCCAAGATAGTGCCGGTAGGGCGATTTTTTCCTAGGACAATATCATTCAATTCTAGATGGTAGTGTCCAAGTTACGAGTGGTACTGTCTTAGGGTCTTGGTGTTCTTTCCAAGGATCTGTTGGATCTTAGTAGTATATGTTTTCCTAGTTTGAGATGCTAACTTGTGATTGTTGTGTTTGTCTATGTTGTGTAGAGAGACATACATTCGTGGGAGTTTCATATGGGAAGGAATTTGTCTACATTGTTAGAATCGGGATTAGACAAAGTCTACATTGTGGGAGTTTTGTATGGGAAGGATGAGTGGGATTTATTGGACAGTGTTAGGATGTGACACATCATTAGATTGGAGGAGGTACCCAATAATACGTGGTTGATGACTGTACTCTACAAGAGATGGTGTGCAGACACTTATACCTTTTGGTTTCCTCCTGGAGATATTACGGTGACCCTTGAAGATGTATATAAGATACTATGGTTGTCAGTAGTATGAGAGAGGGTGCATGTGATGCCCCTAGGTGATACACAATGACGGTAAAGAGATGCAAGATATTATTTTACATGGTCACATACACATACAAAGTCATCGATTATGATGGATGGAAGAGTGAGATCGGTGTTTTGCGATTGCGTAAGTTTATTCTAGTGGTTATGTCCTCGTGTGTAGTTGTTGATGGTGAGGAGTATCAATATCCTATAGGATGCATGAGATATATATGAGTATTGAGTAACATGGGACTCGGTATGCTTAGCTATGTTGCGTGTTGGCTCATTTGTATAGAGATTTGTACATATTTACACATGAGGATCATGGTGGTGGGATTGATGTTACTTCATTGTTACATGTGTGGGCATATGAGCACATAGCCATAATGAGATCGTTGAGTGGTCCACAAGCATACTTGGGCTCGACTTGATATTTTTGTAGCTAGATGGGTTGGTTCAAGGAGTTGTGGGTTTGAAATTTTGACCTATAAGTCAATTTTGGATAGATGGATTTGTTCAAGGAGTTGTGGGTTTGAAATTTTGACCTATAAGTCGATTTTGGATAGATGGGGCTCGGTGTAGTGATTTAGAGGTTATATGGGGACTATGGGGTATTGTTTGAGGATCATGTGGAGCTAAGATGCATTCGGCATACTATGTGGATGGAGGAAAGGTTTCCATGGGTGGCCAAGATTTTTTAGTATGAGCGAGTGTCATGATAGTTTGCAATAGTGCAATATCTACCTCTAGAGCCATATATATGGCATAGATCTATATGAGTGGTGAGATGGGTAGAGGTTCTACAAGTTCCTAGTTATACCCACTAGGTGCAAATGAGGCCAATGCGTAGATAGTGCCTATGTGATTAGACGATGTGGGATGTACCCCAAATTATACACAATGGTGGGTGGAGCATCATGGGTTTTATTGTTTCCGGTGGTGGTAGATACGGTAAGAGATCTACCAGGGTGATCATGCATGAGGAGGAAAGATAGAAGGTGGGTAAACACCTACCCCCAAGGAGGATGTAGTAGCGAAAAAGGGTGCATGACATGAGTATAAGTGATTTTTATTGTTTGTACTTTTGAAAACATGTGTTTTTGTAATTATGATGATGATGTACTAATATAGGTCGTGTGTTGCAAGTGATGAGTATTTGAGGTTGATTGTGGATACATCGGTATGCACATTGACTTGTAATGTGCCCCTAGATGTCCTCGTAGGGAGGGATGTTTGAGATAATTGACCACATTATCGAACATGTGTATTTGTTTGATCTCATGGCGGTGGAAACATCTATATGTACAATGTTGTATTTGGATTGAGACAAGGTTATGACGAAGCTAACACGAGTGAGAAAAGGTGGTTAGAGGAGATGGCCTAGCTTAGAGCATGTTTGAGAGGTATCTGGAGCTTTAGGGATGATATGTGTACGTAGTGGTTGAAGGAGCATCACTATAGACCCGGTTAGAGGAGCAACGATCTCGATTGTAGAGGCGGAGATCTAGTAGCGAGGCTTCAAGTTCGAGATATTTGATAGTAGCCTCCAGTAGTAGTGAGGAGGATGTATGATATATATCATAGTGGGCATTGAGCCTTTATTATGTGTTATGCAACTTTTAAGAGATGTATATATGACGAGGCCATTTTTGATATGATGATGTAGACATTAAATCACACACTTAGGGTATTATTTAGTCTCGGTCTCATACTACTATTGATATGGTTTTTGGGTGACTAAATTACTAATTAACCCTTGTCTTTGGGCTATTTTTATTTAATTTATGTCGTGATTCCCAACCTTCACCGCATATATGCCTAGTTTGTTTTTAGCACTTTCCATCATTTTAGCCTTAACTGGGGTGCCTGTTCTTGTACTAGGGCACCCACGGGTTCCCTAGTCCCATTCGGGGTTCCTTGATCCTTTTTACACTTTCCCGCCACTTTTTGGGCACTTTCTAGCCATTTGATCTTCTTATCTTTTTGGTGGTTGGCCTTTTCGGGGTTAATTACAAAATTAGAACAAGAGAACCATATAAATATAAAGTTATGAGACCATAATGAGGGACCAAACACTAGGCACTACTATCATCACCTAAGGTTGCATCTATCAAAGTCTTCATTTAAACATCCATCTAGCTCCATCACAAAGGGAAAAGGTGGTTCATCTACATCACACATCATAGGAGGGAAGTTTATTCTATTCCATCCACCATTCTATTACATTTTCTACACATAGTTATAGCTCACTACTTCACAAAGTGTGACTAACACAAGAGCACCTAGGGCATGATCACACACACATTCACATAGAACTACATTAGGTCTGAGATGTAGTGCAATGCTCAATTAGTAAGTCCATAATTGTGGCCACTGAGGACAATCCAACTCCATCATTTGCATTTTTTTTTTTTTTTTTAGGGTTTGATGCTTATCTTGGGGTTTTGCAGGTCTATCTTTCATCATTGATCATTGGCGACATTCGGTATAGAGCAATGAGTTACACGAGATAGGTAGTGAGGGTTTTGCATCATAATCGACCCTATAAGTTTTGTTTCTGGACCTCTTGCATAGACCAAGGCACCTAGTTATCGACCGGGCATCTACATGTGCTCGATCCTCTCCCAGATGCCCCAGTCCAAACAACTCATATATGTGTCTTCTGGAGCTCCTGTGTGGTCATCTACATTTTTTTATCTAGTTCATCCTACAACACAATCTAAATCAGCCGCCGAATCAACTAAGCTCCTCCTTCCAACCCTAATTGTTAATTAGGGTTTCACATTTGTCATTAGTTTAGTTGCTTGGGTCACTTCCTATATTTATTTACCACATTTATTCATTTTTATTTATTGTTGTTCCTAGTTCGATTAACTACTCTAATATCCACAGTTTAGTTAATCATTTTGGTGAACCCAACTTTCAAATCCACTTTCTTTCTAGGGTTTATTCTCCTTTCTTCATGGCTCAATCTCATGAAGATTTTACTAAAGCTCATCTTAAGGCCATTAATGATCACATTGTTGAACATCCCCAAGATCTATATTTACTTTTACATGTTTCTCGTGAGGAAGCTACTAATTTGGCAAATTTCATCGCTTCATCCGCAGCCATACCCACTTTTGTTGCTACTCAACTACTCACTTATACTCTTCCACCTATTTCTACTATTCCCATTTCTATCACTACTCCTACTAATCACTTTACACTACCTTTAGTTTCTCATACACGACAAGTTTCATCCATTGGTACTCAAGACTTAACTACTCTTTATCAAGACCTTCAAGCTCAAATTCATAAGTTGCAATAGGCCACTTCACATGTGTCGCCATCTTTAGATTCCACCTTGTTATTACATACTCCATTCACACCAACCATCTCCATTTACTCACTTCTTCCTAGTTTTGTCACCCCTAAGATTCCCATTTTCAAATATTTCCTTGCAGTCTCCATTATTTTACAATGCATTGGTTTTATGACCTACCATGTTCACTTAGAATTCATTCACGCATCTAGCTGATGCCTTTCTTACTCATTTCTCCATCAATATTGTCTCTAAGAGCTCTTACGCTCAATTAACACAACTTAAACAAGGGTCTAACGAAAACTTGTCAAATTATGTCTTGTGCTATAAAAACAACTTAGCTAAGATGTCTAATGTACTTGCAGACGTTGAACTCCAATATCTATTCATTCAAAGTATCTTACTACCACTCTAGGAAAGTGTTCTCTTCGAGACCTCTCCTTCATTCGACCAACTTTGTCACATTCTTAAACTTCATGAAACTAAACTCTTGTCCATAGGTAAGCTTAAGTATCAGGAGCAAGCTTCCTCGTCTACTTGTTTTCAAAATAAGACACCATTCAAGCCATCTACAACTAAGCCAACCAATGTAAAATTTATTTTCAATGCAGTCACTACAACTCTCAAAGAGGTTCAATCACCACCGCCTAGGTGATCATTTGCTAACTTTTCTATGGCTCCACATCTCATATTGCAAAAAATTCTTGAAAGAAATCTTATCATGCTCCCTCCACCACTCGAATTAGATCCATCGTGACCAAAAGGTAGGAATTACAACGAAAAATTTATATGTGACTATCATAGATGTGTGGGACATTCTACAAATCAATGTTTCAATCTCTACACAATCATTCAAGATCTTATTAATAATAACAAGCTTGAATTTCTAAAATCCACAGACTCTGCACTAGTCAATGACAAGGGTAAACTCAAATTATTCAATAATCAATCCCAACCAAGTGACAAGAAAGCATCCGACTCTTCTGCTAATCATACATATCATGTAGTATCTCCTCGCATCATCGGGGGCTCTTGATTTTTAGTTGCACATCATACCGAAACTTTGCCACATCATCTCTTTCTCTAACCACAATTATCATGTGAACTTCATGGTTAATCACTTACATATTAAAGCATATGTTGGTTCGACCTCCATCAATAATACTAAGGTTGACCCATCATGGCCCATTAGTGCATGTTATATTCCACTTCTTAAGGCTATCATTTACCCTCAATTTCAAATTGAATACCCTTTCAACAAACCCTTTGGTTTCATCAAAAGACATGTTATAGTTGGCCCTCTTACTATGCTTGTGCCTTTCCTCATTGGAAACACAGTTCACGGGTGTGACATGCTTCTCGCTCTCAATTGGATTCATCGGTCTCAATCTATCATCTCTATGAATCATTTGCAACTTAAATTCATTCAAAACAATCAAGTTATCTCTATTGACGGTGTCCCTCCATCTACTCCATGGTCATCATATCCTTGAACATCAGTTAGCAAACCACCTAAATCATCTAGCACATTACACTCTATGTTGCTCAAAGCACAATCTACTCCTAGTTCACCTACTTGTGTATTTTCTACACGACCTCATCACTCCGACAATCCTACACATAGGTATAGGCCCATTCCTAGGATAGTTACTACATCTCAACGTCGATCACCACCTCGATTTATTCCACGTGGATGCCCATCACCTTCATGCTCCGCATCACGTAGATCTCTATTGCCAACACATTTTGTTACGACACGAAATCCATCATATATTCATCCATCACATGCGCATGGACTTCATTCACTATCACAACATTTGTCTACTATACCACCACTATTAGAGCATGGTCATACACTTTTTCACCACAGGCATCGGATGAAGGACCTTCTTCCTTCATTGTCAGTGGATAGTTCATTCCTATGTACACACTTTTGGGGGCATAACATCTAACACATCCCCCTATCATATTAACATCAACGCATCTCTCATACTTGCATTATCATTCATCAATCTTATTACATATGCATACTCATCACACGTCTTATCGTCATCATAACCCGATGACACACTCTTGTGCTTTGGTTCACACTTGACTATTAAGGGCATACTACACATGAACCACACACACTGCATAATAGGTCTTACATACTGCATCTATTCATACATCTCGTGTCATACATCCTACATACTATATTTAGTCTACATCATTTCAACCTTTGTGCATCTATACATCTTACATCATACATCTTGCATTTAGACTACATCATTTTACACATTTGCATATCATACATACACATCATATTAGTCTTCATCATACATATACAACACTTTCATGGTCTACGACTCTAGCATTTTACATACTACATCGTGCACATCTTACACTCGTTATTCTACATCGTACATTACATCTTATACATCGTATATTGCATCTCACATTACATCTTATACATCATATATTACACATTCTAATCATCACATGGCCGTATTTCATCATAACATATAATATATCATCTTCTACGTGCTTCACTCACTACCCTACAACATACTTTAGTTCCTCAGTCCATACTCAACTACTGAGGGTTTACACATCAAATGGATTTTATCATACTTACACATTTATCATTTGACCTTTCATCATGCGACATTACTAGGTTAGTGACATATGTTATAGGCTAAATGGTCAATTGTTCCTGCATCTTGTAGTGGTATACGCTTTAGGCTACATCACCACTCCCCCTATTCATTTTATAATGACATGTGTTGGGATACATCATCACTCCTACATTCATCTTATTGTGATATACGCTTTGGTATAAGGTTCACACACACATCATTTCTAGGTCTCATCTCATCAGCACATACATACATACTCATCATAGTGTGTTAGACACAACACACACTTCGACCATTTCCCGATGACGCACTCTCGTTTATGGTTCATTCTTGACTATTGGGGGAAATCAAATGAACCTCATTGCATACATCTCCATTCACTTAGGGGGCACGTGGCTCCTACCATTCATTTTGCATTCCATTCCATGCATACACAATATATGCATCTTATGGTTGCTTTTACTCTTGTTTGCATTTTATTTTTCATGGTTTTTTTATTACACAGATAGATTTATCTCTTGTATGCCATTTATCTATATCATCCACACATGCATGTTCACATCTTTTCCTAGTTTTGATCATAGATACAGATCTTTTGCACACATCATGGATGCTCACCTTCTACCCTTCCTACACTAGTCGCTAGGGGCATCCACATTCATCTCTCACAAAAAAGTGTTATTGTTTCATTTTGTACTTAGCACTTTTATTATTTAGTTATACATGTTTTTTACATATTAGCTATCTTTCTAAAATGTTAACGGGTGCCTCATGTGCAAAATTTGTTATGCAGAGATATTTGCTTCCATACTTATTTGTTACATTGTCTCGTTATTACTTGTTTTTGTATACGGTTCTTGCCCTACGTTTTGTGTGTACACTTGTTTGTTGTATGCAGCCATGATAGCCTTGCATGTCTTGCGACATCGTGAGTGGTGTCCCATGTTTGAATTCTCGCTTTGTGCATATTAGTTTATCTTTTTCGTGTTTACATTACTATGTTTCTTTCTAGCTTACACATTATTTGGTAGCTTACACTTGTCTTATACATGCATGCTTGTTCATACTAACATTTTTCTTTATCTAGCCTCTCGCTTTTTGTGCACATTGGTTTCTAACACGCGCTTTCCCTTCCCCCTAGTAGAGTTGAGTTACGAGTTCATGTGGTTGGTCCTCTTTTGGGGCCGCATTCTCCTATCAAAGACATTGTATGCACCCCCAAAGAGGGGGGCATCATTTGGGTTTTTTTACATTCTACACAACGCTTCTACACTAGTTCAGTTCCGGTTTCCACCCTTGGCATTGTGGGTTACATACAACGAGTGGGTTCAGACATCTATGAACCCTGTACACAGCAGATTTTATAGGACATGGTTTTCCTTAGAATTCTAGGGAGTAGTTACATGTTAGAGGATACAACGAAATTCCTCTCTACACTACTTCAACCAATGGCGTTGGATCACCCAAAAACTAGGTAGTACAAAGATCTCTTCACACACATTTAGGGAAGCAGTTACAAAGTTAAAGGATACAGTGGAATTCCTCCTAAAACTTCTTCTTCCTATGGCATTAGATCACCCAAAAACCTAGGAATGGGATATCCTCTTTCTACACCCTTTCTCTCATCATGGATCAAGTGCACATGTTCCTTTTACACTTTTCATACTTTCATTTCAGTCTTTTCATTACTATATACATGTGTTTTTACATATATACATGTGTATTTGACTATGACTTAAATCGTCTTCTCCTTGCAAGTTTGATCGTATGAGAAGAAAATAGTCAACAACACAATAAAGGCAACAACAACACTTTTGTGGTAGTACACACCATACAAACCATACATTTACATCACACATCAATAACTACACATGCATTTCCACCCTAGGTTCACTCTCATCACTTTTTTGCTTTTTTGCATCTTTAGTTTCCACACTCCATCATTTTGTCACTCCATGCTTTGTCTAGTACTTTAGCATGCTTTTTTGCATCACTCTATATCGGCATCGTGCACGCATCTCTATCTACTTTATGTTGATGAGCGTTCTGCTCACCAACATAAAGTGGGGGAAAATGTAGACACTAAATCATGTACTTTGGGTATTATTTAGTCCCAATCTCATACTATTATTCATATGGTTTTTTAGTGAAGAAATTACTAATCAACCCCCATCTTTGGGCTATTTTTATTTATTTTTTGTCTTAATTCCCGACCTTTGTTGTAGATATACCCAATCTATTTTTTAGTAGTTTTCGTCATTTTAGCCTTAACTCGGGTGCCCAGATTGTACTAGGGGACCCACGGCACCTCGGTCCCAGGTTAGGGGTGCCCCGATCCTTTTACACTTTCGAGCCATTTGAGCTTCTTATATTTTTAGTGGTCAGCCTTTTGGGGTTAATTATGAAATTAGAACAAGAGAAACATATAAATATAAAGTTATGAGACCATAATGAGGGACAAAACACTAGGCACTACTATCATTTCCTAAGGTTGCATCCATCAAAGGCTCTATTTACATCCATCTAGCTCCATCATAAAGGGACAAGGATAGTTCATCTCGCATCACACATCGAGAGGAGGGAAGTTTATTTTATTCCATCCACTATTCTATTACATTTTCTCGCACATAGTTATAACTCGTTACTTCACAAATTGTGATTGCACAAGAGCACCTAGGGCATGATCACACACACATTCACATAGAAATACATCAGTCCGAGATGTAGTGTATCACTCGGTTAGTAATTCCATAATTGTGGCCATTGAGGACAAAGTGACCCCATCATTTACATTTTTCTTTTTAGGGTTTGATGTTTGTCTTGGGGTTTTACAGTGTCTATCTTTCATCGTTGATCATTGGCAACATTCGGTATAGAGTAGCGAGTTACACATGACAGTAGTGATGGCTTTTCATCATCATCCAACCCTCGTAAGTTTGGTTTTGGACCTCCCGCACGAACCAGGGCACCCAATCCGAGACTAGAGCATCCACATACGTGTTGATCCTCTCCTGTGCACCCCACCCAACCAAACAACTCGATTTGTGTCTTCTCGGAGCTCCCGTGTAGTTGCATCTACATTTTTTTATCTAGTTCATCCTACAACACAATTCGATCAGCCGCGAATCAATTAAGCTCCTTCCAACCCTAATTGTCAATTAGGTTTCACATTTGTCATTAGTTTAGTTGCTTGGGTCACTTCCCATATTTATTTATTGCATTTATTCACTGTTATTTATTGTTGTTCCTAGTTAGATTAAATACTCTAATATCCATATTTTAGTTAATCGGATGATGTGTACTTGTGTTTGTTATATGAGTTTTTATTATCTTATTTGATTTAATACGATATCTTGTTGCAATGGTGCCAATGTAACTGTAGATATTGATGTTATAGAGTAGATTATATGTGTTGATAGCGTAGATAATATTGTGATGATAGTATAATATATAGTATAATGATAATAGGTATGTATTATAAGATGACTATTGAGTAG
This sequence comes from Taxus wallichiana var. yunnanensis, assembly GCA_018340775.1. Taxonomy (NCBI): domain Eukaryota; kingdom Viridiplantae; phylum Streptophyta; class Pinopsida; order Cupressales; family Taxaceae; genus Taxus; species Taxus wallichiana. Next base: position 353,713,652 of record CM031235.1, read on the forward strand.
GTCCTATAGTAAAAGTACTAACGATGATAAAGAGAACAAAGGAAGAATAGACCTCATGAAGTGAGAGAAATAGTGGCATACATATAAAGAATAGGCATGAAATCATGTAGCACTAGAGAACATATAACATCTAGCTAGAGAGAAGGTGATGACTATGCACAAGTGGCTCAAATGATGTAGTGTCATGAGAATATGTACCGAATGATAAGCCCAAAGTGATTGTAGCAACACTAGGAGGATGTGAATCATATAATGGCAAGTGGTGCTCCATCGGGACCTAATTAGGTCTAGGGTGAATTAAAAGTGGGGAAGTAACTCATGTGTAGTCAAAGATGTTTTTTTTTGCTAGGTGGGGACAAAAATAGCTTGGGAGGATGAGAGGTGGTCAAAGTGACAAAAGTTGGTGTGTGGCATCGCAAAACATGAGATTGTGATCTATTAACATGTCGTGTATAAAAATTAATGAAACCCTTATCCTCAAGCAAATGAATCCTATTATGCAAAGCATAATAATCATTATCTCTATGACCATTGATTCCTAAAAAATTATAGAATGGTTGTTACAATTATGTTGTAAATAATGAGGAGGAGGATTCTCATTAGAGGCTCACCTAATCAACATGTACTTAATCAAAGTGTATAGAATATCATGAGGCCTAGCAAAATTTGGAAAGTATAATGTATTTCACTTATGAGGGGAGTGGAACATGGTGGAGGTCAATGAAAATGTGGTGGATGATCATGAGTATGGATAGTAGGAGATGGAGAATGTGAAGGTTATGCAATAGGAGGAAGGGAAGATGTAGTAAGTGGAGTGGTAGAAGAAATAATAACACGTGTAACAAATTGTTCATTAAACATCTCTTTGCTCTAAATCTATAACCTTAAAACATATAAGTTTGAAAGATTCACATGTATCATATAATAATTTTTATTTCAAAGGAATAATCAAGCCATGACAAAAGATATATATTGCATTTCTAGATCAATAGGCTGATAAAGTAAATGATGTATGCAAGATTTGAAATGTAAGATATAATCATTAACAAGTTCATTATTTCCTTGATGAAAATAAGGAAAATGCTCAAAAGTAACTTTATGGCCATTATTAGAGATAAAACGACTAAGAAATGCTTCTTCCATATCAAGATAAGTACTAATAGATCCACTAGGAAAATGATGAAACCAATGAGAAGCAATATTGATAAGACTACTAGGAAATGCTTTGAGAAGTAATATATCATTATAATGTGAAGCCATAGCTAATATAAATCCTTAAGATGCATATAAGGATTACCCATTCCATCAAAAATTTAAAAGTAGGCAAAGTAAAACCCTTAGAAAAAGCTGAATTGTAAATATTTTAGGAATAGGATTGCCATGAAGTGAATTATTATCATTGCTAGCATAATAGGCCCTACTCTCAAGGGTAAGGGTGTGGATCTTATTTTGTAAATCACCTAAAACATGCATAAGAGAAAGGACTTATTATGGAGGAACGCCATAAATATTAAGGGTTTTATTAAGGGGCTAAATCTTGCCATTATAAGTAGTCATATGAACAATATTGGGTTGAAAATTAAATTTTGGATCAACAAGTGGAACATCAAGAATAGGAACATGGGAATAAGAATTAATAGGAAAATAATTTTGCACACTTTTATCAACAAGTTCAATAGGAGAAGGAATACAAGCAACATGCATATTATCCTTATGATCATCATTATGTACACTATCTTTGGAAACATCAAGAGTAGAAACACATGCATCATGAACTTTTATAGATTTTAACACATCATGAGAAGAAAATGAGTACTAACATCATTAGGAAGCACACAAGAGGTGGAGGAAGAAAGATATGACTTTTGAGGCACAATATTCAATGAAGAAGTACTTGGTTGAGAAGAATAAGGGGGCCAAATATCATTAACAACAACTAATAGAATCAGCTTTAATGCTTTGTGCATATGTAAGTGGAGTTGTAGGGGAGAGAGATATTTATGATAGCATCTACAATATCAAAAGAAGTATGAGTATCACAAGCATCATTAATAAGACCTTCCTCATCTAAAAAATTAACCAAATATTCAACACATGTATCATTTATAACAATAAAAGCAACATCACTACTAGATTCACAACAACTATTGGCCTTAATAGGGGTAGGAGTACAACATCAGACTAGGGTTGAAAATATTTGTAAAGACATGAGGAGTTTTGGGATGACAAGTAGCAAGTAATATGTGACTTACGATAGAAGGCCACTTCCTCTTGGGAATTTACAAAAAATGTTGAACACTAGTCATAGGAATAGGTTCATACTTGGGGGAAGGAGGTTTGGGATGATGGTTTTGCAACACTTTTTGATAAGCCATGAGGAAAATACAAGATAATGGATCCTAGGGTAGGCTAGGGTTTGATCAATAAATGGGTTCACTAAATGATTTCAAAAATTAAATCTTAATGAGAGGATTCGATCAAATGAATATAATAGTAACAAGAAAGAACTATCATGTAAAGTACAAGAAAGTATTAACAATAGTGAGATAAGAGTGAATTAGATTTTATTGAGAGATCTGGATTGAATTTGAGCTAGGAAATAGGATGAGAAAGGTTAGATCTAGACTGTAAGCTCTGTCTAATAAATTAGAGTTTGGAAATTCTTTAGAGAAAACCGCCTAAGGGGGACAAGACTACATTGGGCGCTAGTGTCTGATCTAGGTGCTAGTGTCCTAGAAATTTCTCTACTTTTGGTCTTTTCAGATTTGAACTTATCTTCTTCCTTTCATTATTTGTCGCATCCACTTCATTGAATGGTTTTTATGTCACACTTTTTCCTACAAAACAAACCCTAACTACCTACATAAGGCTCAAGCAAATTTTAGATGAAATAAATAATGAATATTCTTGAGTCATACAAACCTACGTGATCACCCTTTCAGATTGTTATGCAAGGATAAATACGAAACCTTGTGCACATTGAAAAGGTCACACTTCTAATGGTGTCGTGAACACTCCTAGTAGTAAGCAGGAGATCAAATCACAAATGAAATCAAGCATGAAAGAAACAGGTCTAGCATTCTCATAGATAAAAAAATAAGAGGTACATATAGGAGTGATGTGTAACTCATGTGCATGACACATGGACACAGACCTAAATAACCTTGATGACCTATTATCTCACTAAGTGAGATGACTAACCATATATGGTGGACAAGATACCAATGGATGACAATACAAGTCATATACACCAACACCCCCTTCATCGAAGTTGAGGTAGAGGTCATGGAAAGTCATAATAGAAAGAGAAATCCCATAGAAAACTAAGAAATATGTGTCAATGGGTCCTGAAAACTAAAGGCTTGATAAGGTACCCATGTACAAACAACATCTCTCTGAAAAGAAGAAGAAGAGGAGAAAATGGGTCCCAACAACTAGGCTTGATGAGGTACCCATGTACAATAAGGATCTCAAGTAATGGAGGAAAACCCCTAAGGGAAAACATCCACTTACAAGAGATAAAATACTCCCCTAAACAACCTAAGAAATATGTGTCATATGGGTCCCAACAACTAAAGGCCTAATAAGGTACCCATGTACAAACTGCAATCTCTCTGGAAGAAGGAGAAGAGAAGAGAGGAAGGAGACAAGAGAGAAAAGAGAAGATGAGAAGTTTTAGTGAACCTCACCTAAGACTAGCACACAAGTAAGGATACTTGGCCTCAGTAAAGGGTTAGGTGAAGAAGCATGTAATGGATCGAAAGTCTACTATTTCACCTGATTCTAGATTGTTTCTTTGAAGTATTGACAAAACAGATAGGGTAACGGGCGTAGGAGGAATACATGTTTTAATGTTGGTTGATGAGTTGTTGCGTGCGTATGACTTCTGAATCCACAGCTGGTTGTGAGAGATTTCTTTTGGCTAGGAGGAACTACCTGTAATGAAAAGCAAGACCACCAAAAAAAGTTAAACAATATGCGCAAGAACTGCCTAGTGTGTGCTAGATCCGAGAAGTGTGATACTTCCTAGACGGCTATCACCCACTATTTTAAACAATTTAATGTGGTAAATAAGGTAGAACCTATTATAATTCGAAATGATTTAGGTATCTCACTTAAAACACAATAAGAAATAGATCTAATCTAACAAGCTAGGTTAGAATAGGATCCAAAGGTCAAGTAATTGGTTCTGGGTCTCTGCAAGTCCGCAGAGGTCTCAAGCGAGATCACAAGTGAATGAGGGTGAGAGGGCATTAGGTGGGTAGGTCACTATTCTAGGTTGTATGGGAAAATACAGAGACCAATGTCAGTTAAGGGTGACTGACGATGGTTAGGTGTAACCGGTGCCGGTTACTGTGAAAAACTGGGAATGCCACAGAAAGAGATTTAGGTCTCCTTTGTGATTGCACAAAAGGACTTTGGTTGGTCAAGATGAGGTATTGGGTGATTTGGGAGGGATTTTGCGAGGTTTTAAATGGGTATATGGATGGGGAATGTTGAAGGAGGTCAATGGGTGGCTAGGTAAATAATATATGATAATATAATGATGAAATGGAATCAACCAGAGAAATATAACGTTTACTTGGATTCTAGTCCCGACGCCTTTGTAAGTGAGGGATGGAGGTGTTGATGAGAGGTTTGAAGGCTACAGTGATCACTAACTCAAGGAAAGCTTTGCATGGGCTGCATGTACATTCCTCCTCACTTGGTTAGATCGATCATTAAGGGGATGACTATGCAGAAAAGATGCTTGATCTCCTTCCTTGCATGCATGCTCTTGCTAAAATTCTCTCTCGTAAGATGCGATATCTCTCCTGAATGTGCTAATGTTTGCCAACTTTTCCCATCTTTTTCTAACCTTCTTCCAACCTTGAGAATAAGGTTGTTTTGGGGTTAAAAGGGTAATCGATGGCGGTTCCCGCTTAACAAGGTGACGCTTAGGGGGCAACCGACATCGCTTAAGGCAGATTTCCTAGGTTTACTAAACTAGGAGATCCTCTTGATTTCCTCGGATCTCATGTCATAACCCATGGATTAGACTCGGGAACTTCTTATAAGCATGCAGGAATGTGGTTAGAGAGAATGTAGGCATTGATTTTTAAGGTTTAGGTAAGTCTTAGTTAGTTATGACAACTTACTAAGAATAGATTTTAAGGTGAGTTGGCTTGGTGAGGTGTCTAGGTGAAGTGTATGTGTGGATATTATTTAAATTAAGATATTTAAATAATAAATATAGTGAGGATAATGAATTAATTTAATTTAATCAATTAAATTAATATTAGTGGGGTGAAGGGGGCCATGGCTAGGTGAATATGATGAAGGGTGCTTGTTTTTGAGGACCAAAGGGGAGTGTGACCTAATTTTAGTGTTTACATCTATAACTCTATGAAATCTCTAAGAAGAGTGTTAATGATGTGGTCTTCTGCATATAGACTAAAAATATCCATCTACATCAAACAATGTTCCTACCCTTAGGAAGGACATAAATGGAGTACTGGAAGTCCACCCACTCTGTGAAGGAAACTAAAGGCAAAGAATACGAAGAACTTTGAATTTGGTCCACTGGAATGTGGCATAGGTCTATCAAATGAGTGCAAAGAAACCAAAGGTAATGTCATGAGTGTAGAATTGTCAGAGTATGAGAGAGGAACATCCATCAAAAGGATGCCCAAGTGAAGTGAAGGAAAAGCAATAACCCCCACAATAGTAGAAAGAGGATCCACAAGAAAGGGTGGATCGGAATGGTCTCCAAAATAGTGGAAGTGATAAGAGTCCCAAAAGGGGCACTCCTAATAAAGGAGATGAAGGAATCCTCTGAAACACTTGTAAAAAGATGAGAAACTCCTTGTACTACATCACAAGTATGCACTACGAAGAGACAACTAAGGTTTGGCAGATACTCATTCCAAGAGGGTGGATTGACAAAAAAATAAAAATTTCTAATAGTATGAATCATCAACACATGAAGGAGGAGTGGAAAAGGCCTCACACATTGGAAGTGGAAAGGAGGTAGATGTAATGATGGTATGAGGTTGGGAATAAGACTGCTTGATGTTTGATGGGAAGGTAGGAGTGTCAACATTCTCTGAAAAGTCACGAGAGGAGGAGACAATTCCTCATATGTAATCTCATCATCATAACTAGAAGAACAATCCTTGTCATCACGGATAGAAACAAACGATTCTCTATCAATAAAAATATCATCACATGAAGAAGGAGAGGAGACAATTGTATTAATAGGAGAAACAACAATGACAATCTCTTAAGGGTCTCCAAATAAGGAATGAAGAATTCTCTAAACAGTGCAAGGACACTCTGTGTGCACCACATGATGGTGGAGAGGCATAGAAATGTATATCAACAAATGACCAATGACCATGTTACAAGTGTCAAGTCAGTCTTCAAGATGATCAGGATCACTGGGGTAGGTACTCATCCATACAAGTAGAGATAAAGGTCATCATGAATAAGAAAACATTCCATGTTCAAACACCACAATGCATAGTTAGCCCTACCAAGAAGAAGAGGCAGAGGTTGTAATATAGAAATGGTCCTATGAAGTGTAGGGTTGGGAAAAGAAACCTCCACGGTGTAAACAAAAAAAGAAAAATAAGTCCAGGAGAGTCAAGGATGATAAACACACACTCAAATGGACGTCGAAATCAGCCAATAATGTGTCTAAAATGCAAGAAAAGAAAAGTGTAAGAATACACACAAGGTTGTAAGATATCTGACTCAGCCGAGAATACATCTGCATGTAATACAACACCTAAGAACAATGATAACCCCCTGTTTGTGATACTTTATAAGTATTTTGTTTATTATAATAAGGTGTGTTTATGCAACATGGGACAATCGACCACTCACCTTGCAGTAAGTGATGAATCACACAAGAGTGGAGGTCATAATAAGTCTCAGTTAAAAGCAACTAACAACATGTAAACAAGCACAAAAAAGGTGTAAACAAGGAACAAGGGGACAACACAAAGTTCAAGCAAGAGAAAAAGTGTCTCACTCGCAATAAAAACCCCCTTGCTATAAGACTGTGGCGGACACACTCACTAGTCTCTGCAAGCAATAATAAGGGTGATTACAATGAAAAAATGGGCTCAAGACGAGTCCTAGAGACCTCCATGATGTGGAAAACACTCCTAGAAGGCAAAAAAAATCTAGGAGGGGCGTTACACACTCCAACAAATAGTTAGTAGCAAAAATTGCCAATAATGTTATAAAATTGACTTTGAAATTGCCCAATTGTTCTAATTTAGAAATCAAAAAGGGAAAACATGACAATAATGCTAAATTAAATGATAAAATTGAACTACTAATTAATAATTAAGGAGCTAATTGAAATAATGTTCCTAATTAATTTATTAACCCCTAATTAAATAATTAAAGAGCTAATTGAAAAAATAATGAACCTTAATTAACCAATTAAACACCTTAACCCCTTTTAATTAAAATGTTAGACCTAAATTAAACAAGACCTAAATTTTTAATGACAAACTACCATATAAATCAAACCAACCACCTTAAATTTAAACCAAAGCCTCATAAAAACAAGACCCTTCTTTAATTCAAAAGACCACCTTTAAAATTAAAGCAAACATGCCAAATAATTTTTTTAACAATGTTATTAATGGAAAAAGTGAAAATGAATTCAATTGGACTTGGTTAAGGAGGTCGGAGAGTGGGAGCGAGTGAAACTTGGGATTCGAGGCATTGAGGAGCTCTAGAGAGCTAGAAAAGGCGGAATGACTCGAGTGACTCAAGTTACGATCTGTTTGAAAGGCTCGAGGGAAACTCGAGATGATTCAATGGTTAGTTGTGAGAAGAGGTCACCAAAATTTTCCAAATGACAGGTGGAGGCACAGATCGGGTGTAGATCAAGGGCTCGGTTGACAAAGGATCTCGGTGGAGGGTTATGAAAATGCATGAAATGGAAACAGCTTTACAATATTTGCAACGCAATGAGACATTTTTTAGCAAGGAGGACTCGGTGTAGGGAGCCGAGGTGGATCATGGAAGGATTCCACATGTGATTCAGGGAAAGCACAAGACACGGGCCAAACACAATGGGTGAGGTGGGAGATACAGTTTGACAGAGGGTTGTAGGATCGAATGCTAAGGTAGGGACTCGACGCACAAAGTGAGCCAAGTTGGATCGAGCCACATGGGCCAGCCAGCTAAGTGATAGGGATCCACACGTGGAGGTGGGGTGAGCATGGGAAAACAAATATCGAGTAAATCCAACTCTACCCAAACACAAGAAAACCAACAAGCCAAACAAAAAAACCAACGAGCCAGACGGGCCCAAAATGTAAAACACACCAACTACAGGCATAACACAAAACTCGTGGCACAAATGAATGAGATACAACTCGTCAAGCAAAGTAGAATGGCTCAACAGAAATGCAAAAACAACACAAACTATCTTGCTGTAACACGAGCAACTCGCTTGTGCAACACAAAAAAATTAGACTCGACCATACAAAATATAAATAGCTCATTGTCAAATATTTTGAGCAGAGCTTGAACAACACAAAATAACCAACTTGCCAAGTCACATACAACCAAATTGCAAGTAATTCACAAAGGTAAACCAAAAAGAAAGGTAATGCAAATCCCAAATGAACAGAACCAAACTCGACTCGACAGAAGGGGCAACTCGGAACCCAAATTGCTACAGAGCCCCAACTCACTTAGAACAGAGAAGCTCATCGAGAGCTTTGCAAGAGCTCGACGGAGTTGACAAGGTGTAAGGAGAAACATGCGGTTGGAAAAGAAAAACCAATAGGGGAGGAGGCCAAACTAGAGGTCTTAACATTTTTTTAAATCACTTTTAATTAAAATTTGATAAAACCATAAATACAAAACCTACCTCCATATTTAGCTATTCCCTCTAAACTTAGCTGCAGATAGCTAGATCTTGTCGAGAAACACCGATACCCTGCACATGCACAACCAAAAAACTAGCACAAACTCCAAAAATGAGATGGTTAAACTTGTTAACAAGATTCCAAAGGATGATTGAAAACTTGCATGAGAAGCACAAAAACCAAAAAAATGAAGTAATTAGCATTTAGAATCAAACAAGTGCACGTTTTGAGTAATAGCTCTGATACCATATTAGATTGTTCTGTAAGGATCAATACGGAACCCCATGCACATCAAAAAGGTTGCACTTCTAATGGTGTCATGAACGCTCCAAGTAGTAAGCAAGAGATTGAATCATAAATGAAATCAAGCATGAAAGAAATAGGGTCTAGCATTCTCATAGATCAAAAATAAGAGGTACATATAGGAGTGTTGTGTAACTCTTGTGCATGACATGTGGACACAACCCTAACTAACCCTAATGACCTATGATCTCACTAAGTGAGATGACTAACCATATGTGGTGGATAAGATGCCGAATGATGATGAGACAAGTCATATACACTAAAAACCCCATTGTGATTGTCACCAAGTGTTGCACTACATTTAAGACTTTGTGTTGTTCTAGTGTGTGTGTGATTGAATTGCGCCCCTTAAAACTAGGTTTCCTTGTGCTACGTACCAAGATAGTGGGATAAAACTAATTTTTCCCCAAAATAAATGTGTGAGATGGAATTCATAAATAACCCCTTATATGTAGTGAATAATGTTTCCCAAATGTAGTCCTTGAATGTTGTTCTTTGCCCAAGTAGTAAATAGTAAGTATTAACCCAAGCGTGTCCAACCCCTAATAATAGTTAGTAGGTATATATATATATATATATATATATATATATATATATATATATATATATATATATATATATATATATATATATATATATATATATATATATATATATATATATATATATATATATATATATATATATATATATATATATATATATATATATATATATATATATATATATATATATATATATATATGACTTCTTTATTTGAATTTTGACAATTAGTAACACCAAAAGATGATCTAGGTCATGAAGTAAAGATAAGAAAAGGCATAAAGTGAACAAGAACCCGAAAAATTATAAAATAAAGTAGATTGGACAAAATACCCGGAGAAGGGACTCTAGCGCTGGGTGGTAGTGTCCTTCTTGGAGGTACTATTCCAAAATCTAACAAACAAACCTTGTATTAAGAACTAGGACAAGGATCGATCCTCGTGACACGACTAAAATATGTAAATACACGAAGTAAAAAAGCAAATTCTTAATCAAAATTAGTCAAAACCAATAAAATGAATAATAAAAGGTGTCATTAGTGTCTAATCTTCGCACTTGGAAATCATGCATATAACAACATACTAGAGGCATAATGTAATAGTAATAAGTGCATATTGTTATTTCTACACTAGAATTGTTGAACATAATCCTTAATTTTCCTTTTTTCACATCTTGGCTAATCGGATAAAGTAGTTTTTTGTTACACTATTAGAGTAGTGCATTTGCATATCATCTATAAACACCGATCAAGTGACACTAAGATCCTTATTTTTCTTTTGGGTACAAAGCCATATATACTAAATGAATTACTCGACTCAAGATACAAGGTTTTCATTACCACCTTCTATCCACGGGATTTGATGTACATCAAAAAATATCCATCTGGTTGATCCAAGTTACTGGATCCTTCCCATCAAACTTACACATTTCTACTTACAAAAACATGTTCCTCCTTGCTATGTATTGTTATTTTCATTGTCCTGGCTAGAAGATCCACCCTGGTTCGGTTGTGTAGAAATTTGTGATGGAATTGGTTGAGGTTGAGGAACATTCAGGTTTGGATTGAGTTTTTGCATAAAATCATCTAAGCACTGATTGATTTGGTCCATTTTAGTGTTCATCTCCGATTATAAGTTATGCATATCATATTTGATCTGGTTCACTTTGTGATCTATCGAGGAAAACCCTAGAGTATATGATCCCTTTATCCCCATTTTTGAATCCATGTCCTCATTATAATGTGTTTTACCTAAAGTATTATAAGCCCCAACCCCTAGTTCGTGGATCATCCATCACAAGGGCTTGACTGAACATAATTAAATTTTCTCTATTGACAAAATTTCACTAGAGAATTTATTAATTTACATGACCTCAAATAGAAACATAAAATAATGTACCTAGATGTAAATTTAAATATATTTTTGAAAATATAGATAAATATGATAAATTTCGAAAAATATGGCCTATAGAGCAATTTTATGAAAAATAATAAAATTGCAATAACTCTAAAAAATAGTGAAATAAATTTTGAAATTTTTACTAAAGCTTTATTGCCACTATTCCAAGTCTTGGTAAAAATTATCCGAGAAATTTGGATCCTTATGTAAGATATAGTAGAAAACCCAAGATTTGCCAAAAAATGTTGTTATGATACCACTTGTAATGAAATTACTTCAATATAAGAGCAAGAATCAAGAATATTAATTGTATAAATGAGCCACTTCAAGGGGGCAACCTCCCAAAAGCATATAGCAAGAATATAATTCACAAATTGATGATTTGGGAGAGCCATGCTCATCCATATATATAGACACTGAGTACGAATGGTGATAACCCTACATCCAAACTTATTTATTAAAGATAAGTCGGCCTACATTAATAACTAACTAATGAATTTAAATATTAACTAGTATAGATATTTTAAATACATCTATCTAAAATACACCGAGAGATATCAATCTGAAGCACCTATCTAGTTATGATAGATATTATTTTTTTATTGACTTCTCCAAAAAAATTAAACAAAATTATTTAAGTGACAATCTAATAGAAGTAAAATTTATGAATGAACTATCACATGACGGTCAAATGAATGTCAAATTTAATGTCAAGAATAAAATTGAACAACACACTCCATTACAACCTTGTCATGCATCATTGTAGAACGCCTCGACGTAATGATAAGTATGCCTTAGGTCGTAGACACATATATGTATATATGTGATAGGTTAAGTTCTTAGAATTTTCATTTTTCTTTCTAAGAATAATTATGTATAGTTTTTGTAAGAGCTTGGCTTTAAAGGGTGTTTGGGTCATAATACACTTAGTTTTAACCTACAAACATTTTTTATCATACCAAACATTTCAAAGGAAATGACTGTGAGTATTATGGAGTCAAGCAATATGAATAGAGTAAGGGAAGGCATTAAGAGCAAAAATCATAGTTCTTTGGGATAGCATATTAGCTTATTAGCTCTCTCAATTAGACATATTATCTTTGATAATTATTATATATTAAAGATATACGGTTTTTACAATTTATGTTATTGAAGTGAATTACTTTTTAATATGATTTATCATTAAGGAAAACTATATTATCAAAACAAATCTTAATGATAGATCATTCAAATATATATATATATGATAAATTATCTCATAGATTTTTAAAATTATACATTTTCCCCATTTTTTCATAATTATTATATAATGTATTTAATAGTATTTAATCTAATAATAAATAATTAAATTTCTTATGTAAAAATTTAATAAAGTAATGACTATTCATAAAAATTATCTTAAATCTAAGGTTGTTTCTTTTAGATTATTTTAATTTATTAAACTCAATTTATGTTGAAATTTGACTTCATAATATTAAGTAGAATATTTATGCCAAAAATGTAAACATAGAGTCTTATATTATATTAATGAATATAACTTCTTCAAAAAAAAAAAAATTGCATAGCTAAAATCAGTTCAAACTTTATGTATTTTTACATCGTGTAAAAAGAAACCTAAAAAAATAGTCTTATAAACTAGACTTTACATATTTTAAGTGGAATAATAAAATTTATTTGTTGGAATAAACTTTAAAAAATGAGGTTAACTTAATTGAAACTTTATTAAATGAGTGAGCTTAAAGAATAACAAAATCTAGTTAATGGAATTTAGTGAGTAAAAATTAAGTTTAATTTGAAAATATTTTTGTCACATATTTCATATAATTATACATATATTCATTTTTCAATTCATAGAAGCTTGAACTTTAATGATTTATAATAACAATTTTTAAATAATTAAGTTTATTGTTATTAATTATTTTATTTTATTTTTTATTATTTTCAAATATATTGTATGTTTTTAAAGTAGTAAACACATTTTATTAGAGGTATGAACAATGTTGTACTAATACCGAAAAGGAAATTACAATTTGAGCATATGTTAATCGACATAGAAACATAATGAAGATTGATTATAATCCTTTCTACAAAATAGACCAAAGATATTAAACAAACCCCCATATAATGTCAAATGACTAACATCAAACCAAAACATACAACTTTATATTAAAAACATAGGAAGTGGGCCAAAACAAAGCCGAACCAGACTTAAAACCATATCCCTACACATCTATAAAAACGAACAAAGAACAACTACTATAGTAGAAACCCTTGCATACTAGTATTTTCATTTCCCACTAAGTCATGCTCACAAATACACCTTAAAACATAGGGGAGAAATGGGGAGGAATTATACGCTACATGAAGTCACTCACGTAAGCCACCTCTCTAGAAAAAACAAGTCTTCCATAGTGAAAGTAAGTCATTCGTAGCCCACCCCAAAAAAACAACTTTGCAAGACAAAGTCAAATTAAGGCCAACAAAAATAAGCATCACACAAAAAAACCTCTCGTAGCATGACCCAAGAAACCTAACCAACTTGCACAACTAAAACCGTGGCCATCCAAAACCAATAATAACAATTGCCCAAGTCACGAAGCAACAAAGAAAAAAATAACAATCCACAATCACTCACTTTCATAGAAAAGTTCCTCCTTGTCCCACCCACAATGTCCCTATCAAATTTATCAAAACCACCTTTATTATACACTTCCACACTCCATACCCACTTAACAAAGAAAAATTAAAAAGAAAATGAACCTACCATCAAATCCCAATAAAACCACAAGCTCATCCAAGTGGCCACCACACCAAGAATACCCTTCGTAGAAGTAAGATCATCACCAAAAAGCCAAACTTGTATAAAAGGAACATGGGCCTTAAGAGACTTCCCAAAATAACCCACGTGTATATTACAACCCTTAGCATCATGCTCAACATAAAATCAAATCCCATTCTAATCTAAAGGATCACTATTGATTCACAAAAGAAAGGCCACAACATCATATAAACATTAGTGAGAAGATCCAAAACTTGATTAAATTCTTTGAAACAATTTTATAAGGAAATATAATCAAACCATTTTTCCAATTGGAATTATCTTTTAAGATACATATTCAATTTGCATGTAGGGTTCTCTTGTTTAGTGAATGCATTGATGATGATAAAAATTCCCTTCCACTAGAACTTTGTAGAAATTATTATTTTTAGCCACTTTTAAACCTTCAAAACTACCAAGGCTTTCACTTTATTATTTGTATCCTATGGTAAAAAAATAGAACCTCCCAAAGTAAATTTCCATGGCCATCTCTCGATAATAAAACCAACCCCACTCACTCCCAATTATTCTTAGAGTCCCTATTAAACTCAGGTCTTCACAAACTCTTCCTTTGGAAGCTTCCAGGAAGTCACTTTTCGAGTAGAACCCATAACTTTTGTTCCTCTTACAAATGAAAGATCAATTGTAGGCCAATTATCCAAGTTAAATTTTCCCTAAATTAAGCCCATATTTGTTAATTTTTGCGTACAATGCAATGTTTTTAAAGATGGCTAGTTCAATTGAATCCCAAGATTGTTCCCAAACTCGATCTTCATTTCTAAGAATTTGTTTATTCCTTTCTAACTAAATATTCCGTATAACATTAGTTGGTGTATGCGAGTAATTTAATTAAAACTAAGCCATGGAATGAACCTAACACCAAGTAGATTATATCTTAATATAATCTAAGCAAAAACATCATGATAAAGCATAAAGGAAAGCTTAATTAAATGCATAAAACATTAAATCAAACATGAAATGCAAACCTCCTTTGATTGTTGGATGTGCTTTTGGATTGTAGATACTCCATTTATTATTCTAACGCACACTATGTGCGATTAATGATTTATCCAAGGAAGAGGAAGAGATCTCACCAATATGGCTTGATTGCCATTTTTGGTTCTTCTCTTACTACTCTTGACCAAGTAGAAAGGGGGTTTGAACAAATATTTCCAATAACATGAAAATGCTCTTATCAAGTGCAAATGTCTTACAAGGACATGGTGTAAATTGAAACATGGTGTACTAGGTTCTTTATATAGCTTTCTAGTTTTGGAGAAGCTTGCATCCTAGTGAATGTGGGATAAAGGGAATGTAGAATTAGAAAGGGATAAATATGATTAGAAGAGATTAATTAAAGATTAGCAACTCATGGGATTAGAAGAGATCAATAAAATATTAGAAGAGGCCAAGAAGAGATCAATATAAGCCATTTGGAGGGAAAATAATAGAATTTGAAGGGTTTGAAAGGGGATTTAACCAATAAGAAGGTTTATTGATTAAATAAGAGATTAAAAGGCTTAATTAATTAATAATAGTTAATTAATTAATTAAAAGAGGATTATAACTAACGAAGTGACATTAATTGTCATATAGGATGGGGGAAGACTAGTTAATTTATGAAGTTTTGTTAATTGGCCAAGGTGAAGGGCGGTGTCATCTAATTAGCAGAAAATCACTAATTATAATGAAATGACGGAAAAGAGGATAGTTAGTGCAATTTTAGTATTAAATTTGCATAGTCAAATTTAGGTGTCTACATTTCCCCTCTTTGATGAAGTGTAAGCGCAAAACAATGCCATTTCAAAGATGGTAGACAATTTTATTGAGTAGAAGAAAAATTAGTAGGATGGATCATGATGCCCCATCGAGCACTCTCTTTTAGCATTTCAGGTGTACTCTAACCCCTTACTTTAGTTATTTCTAATTTTACATATTTTTCAAGTTAAAGTTCAATTTCATTTACCATGAGCATTGACTACACTTGTTTTCTTTTACATCTCCTATTATATCCCAACGAAGGCAAAGCACACAATCATTCATAAAGAAAATATCAAGCACACTCCGACAAAGACGATATTCCAAGGAACTACATGCACACATCATTATCACTCCATGCATGCAAAGGTCACCCCTAGGATCCTTATCCTTCCCTTCCCTTATAATTCCATGGTACACATTTTGCACTCTTCCATTCGACACACTACAACACTCATTTGGCACACTACTGGGCATAATTTTCTTTCGACTCCCCAAGGTATGCTTTTATTTTCTACTTTATGCTACCAAATCCTTATTCACCGGCATAAAGTGGGGAAAATGTGGTCAATAAATCTCACACTTACTATGTACATCTAGCCTTTAAATATGTCATTTATATGCATGATTCCTACGTGAGATAATTTCTCATTAACAACCCTTTACTTTGCTTTAACATTGCTTATATCCTTTTCATATTTATTTCTTGTTGTTTCATATTTGTAACTAACATTTTTGTATCCAAGCTGACATCCTAGCATGCTCTGATTTTATTATTTATTCTTTGGGGTGACCTATCCGAACCACCCCTTAGGGATAGGAGTGCATAGGTGTTGTTGTCCCTATGGGCACTTTTGTCTTTTTCTCTCTTTGTCAACTTTTTGGATGTTACTTCTTTTTTGTCTTATGTTATCACCTTTAGTCAAATTTTATCTTGCTAATGATGAGCTTTGAGCGAAGGAATCATATATATACATGACTTATTTAACCTCATTAGGGGACAAAAATTTCAAGAGGCATTTATTACCACAATAAGCTAAATATTTCCAATCTATTACATCATTAAAGGACTACATTATTCACTACAAAGCGAAGCTATTCTAAATTCCATACTTCGCATTTTACATTGGGAAAAATTAGTTGTAGAGTCTATTCTTTATTCAACCGACACTAGGGAAACCTAGCTTAAGGGACACTATTCCAATCACACACACACAAGAACTACATGGAGTCTAAAATGTAGTGCAACGCTTGACAACAAGATCACATTGGGGTGATGGTCGAGGTCAGTTTAACTCAAGCATATGCATTATTTATTCATATAATGTGTGCTTGAGTATTGTGTAGGTAGCTAGGGTTTCTTTTGTATTTACATGCGTGACTAAGTATAATTATAGCAAACCTAACGTGACCTATAGTGAAAAAGGAGCAACACATAAATAACTAGGACTGAAGCTATTCCAAAAACACCAACGACCATGCGACCATTTCCTCTCCCAAGCACTTTTGTCCATGAGATCATCGCATTCCAATTTTTGAATCGAGCTTACACAACCCAGATTTAGACTTTCTAAGTTAGACACCTACCTGAAACAGCTTCAGACCTATGGAGGCAAGTTGAGTCATTCTACAAACCCTATCTATCACTCTTGCTTGTATTTCTATAGCTATATCTTGCTTGAATATTGTTATATTTCTCTGATCAAAAGTTCCCTTAACTTAGATTTAATTTTTTAAATCATAAATGTTGTCTTAGAAAAATTATTGCAGGGAGCTCATATGCTTAAGCATGTGTCAATAGACTTAAATAAAATGAGGGTCATGAGACTTAAATAGAATATGAATGAAAAGTCACCACATTTTAGCACGAAAAAGGGAGAATAACATTCTTGATGTCGAAGATGGTGTAAAAATTGGAGAAATTGAGACCAAGATATGGAGTGTAGAAGTGTGAGGAATGAAGCAACCGATAAAAGTAGATCAATAGATGTGACCATACACCCAAAGGGGACCATTTTCTACAACAAAAGTATTGGGAAATTCAAATAGTGATTGCATTATTGTTATGATTGATAGTTAATTTTGCTTTATGAGAAATCGACGAGAGATAGGATGTCACCCGTCGAGAGAAACCTTTTGTTTACAATTTTGATCAAGTGGTGGATGCCATTAAGGCCTAAATAGTTAATGAGCTAGTAAGCATCAAAATCTTGTATATTTGTTGAAAAATAGTAGTTAAAATAGGTTAAAGGTTCTAATTTTATACTATTGTAAGGATCCCTATATATGTATTCAAGGGAATCGGCCAACGCGAGGAGGCTTGAGTCCTGGCTGCCAACGACCTATATATAGATGGGGCACCCTATAGAAATACATATATGGTGATTTGACCCTCTAGATCAAATCTATATGTGGGTGGGTGGATAGATGGGGTGAATAGCCCTATGATTCTATGACTACGAATCGATTATACTCCCTCCCCTATCCTATCCTATCCTATCCTATCATATCATATCCTATATATAGAGATGGGAGATGGATCTAACTAGACATATATACAAATAACATAGATAGACATGCCACTCAGTAAACTATATAGGCTCCCCCACTTGTACCTTTCGGCTAAAGAAAAGGAAGGGGTGCCCGAAACCGACTTTGGGCAAGGCGGGATTCGAGCGGTGGCTGCATTGATTATGGAATACTCCAACGCATCCGCTTCCGGGGGAATTTGAACCAATTGGGCCACGGTCGAGCGTTTCTGCCCAATCGCTACATGGACGCGATACACACTATCATAGGAAGGAATGGTCATTGTAATGTCCTAATACAATTTTATGTTGTTGAGATTGGTCATATATATTTAGAAAAATAATAGGAGAAGAGAGGGCTCATGCCCCCATAATCTTGTTCTTGTGATTTAATAAAGATAGTGCAAGTAAGAAGGCATGAAGTATTCACGTTTCTTGTATAATGCTTTGAATGAGCCATATGTATCTAAGATTGCATACAAATTTTGTAAATACTTGATAGAATTTGTGAGAATTGAAAACTTTGTAGGATATGCCCCATGTCTAGGAACGTATATTATGGTCAAGATTGTAGTACATTCTAAACATTTTTATAGACACTTTTGAACACGTGTGTCCAGGTTACGAGGATCTTGACCCTATAAAAATATGACATTGTATTATGTCTTCTATCCTTGGATGTAGAAAATTTCTAGGTGAATTGGTGGGATGTTAAAGTAGATTGATGGTGATAGTGATGATGTATAAACATATTTGAGAATGGAATGACCCTCATTGTATTGTCATTTTTGAATTGACAAGACACATATGTTGATATATGTGTTTTTGTAGTGAGGTCATATGGTACCATTGTGTGATCATATGTTTGACTAGTTATGTTATTTTACTTTGTTGCATTATTTTCATGATGTAGTTGTGGTGTTGATAGCATAGTTATGATAAAACATTTTATGATGACCTTAGATTTAAGAAATGTATCGATGATTTGGTTTTTTGTATGATGTGGCAATGAATATGATCATAGAGATAAATGTGATGGAAGAATGTAGAATAAGTAGAGTTGTATTTAAAAATCATATGAGCTATGTGATTATATATGTGATGTTTTGAAAGTAGCATTTGGATGTGATTGTGATGCAATCTAGCATAATTATACATAGGGAAGAGAATAAATGAAATGGTGAGTATGTCCATGATCCTCAAAATAAGTTCCCATAACCATGATAAGTAAGGAAACTTGTTCTCAAGAAAGAAGCATGGGTGATCCTCAAATGTTGTAAGGTGTCTTAAGATATGTAGTAATAGCATGATAGGTGATGGATTAATTCATTGGAGTGGGGTGAGGAGACTAGATGAATGGAAAGTGATTAATCACTTGAGATTTTGAAAAATGCACTACGATGAAGCATGTGTAAAGAAATAATTGTGTACACGTGTCGAGGATGGAACCAAAGGTGGTGCATGGTTGACATGTTAAAATTGTGGACAAACCTTTTCCTATAACAATCCATTTGTATTTAACCATTGCAGGTGGTTGTGCAAAGAAAGAATCCATTGCAAAAAAGCTTGTTTATAAGAGATGGTGAAGTTATTACCTTGGTAGAAGGATGATTGTGGAGAGTCACACTTTCTCGAAGGGAGAAGCTATAGAGGGGGAATATGATCTATTTGAATATCGTGTGTCAAAAGTGATGATGTCTTTTTCTTTAAGTAACTTAAGATTTTGATCAAATGCATATCAATCATTGTCATAGTGTCCATTGATATGGGGATAACTACAAAAGGAACAACCCTTTTCTCATTTAAGTCGGCGAGGAGGGTTACAATTATTAGAAGGTAATAAAATGAGATTCTTATCCATAAAAGTGAGGAGCATATCATGTGGTTGATCGATAGATTTTTCAAAATATAAAGTATTGGGCCTATGTACAAGAGGATCTTATATAGTGATTTTTGTTTTAAGGTGATAAGAAGTGTTACTACAATATCATAATTTTACTTGATCCTCATTAGGTGGTAAATATATACCCATATCATAAGAAGGTGTTGTAGAAGCAACTGAAATATCCTTATGTTCGTGTGTGGGTAGTTGTGGAAGAAGGAGATATTGCTCTAAATCTAAGACACAAAGAAAAAGGTTTGTGAATGAAGGTCATGTAGAAAGCACACTTATACTGGGAGGGTGTGAATCAATATAATACAATTTTAACTTGTTTAAAACTTTATCATTCATAAAAATTACAATCACAAAAGATATAACACTAGAAAAACACAATATTTATGTGGAAACAAAGAAAAGACTGCTTGGAGCTATTGTCCAAATATAGCCACAAAATTAATTATATTACAAATATTCGTAGGCACCAACCTACTGGAGATACCAATCCCCAATGCCAAGCACCAACTCAACTTGATTCATGAGCACCAACTCACTGGAGACACCAATCCCCAATGTTGAGAACCAACTCACTGGAGACACCAATCCCCAATTCTATGAGGCACTAACCTCAACAATACAAAGATCCACCTTCTGTAGTTGTTGCTTCAATCTGATGATGGAAATTATGCTTCTCTTCTTCTCATTTTTTACATAAATCCACACTTAATAAGTTATTATTGTTGTCATGAGTTTTTTCAAGGGCAAAATTCAAACTTGAAAGCATGACAACCATAACCTACTCTGAAATTTTTTCTTGAAATTCATCTTGAGCCCTCCTCCAGATCATCCTAACCCTTGTATTAGTCCTATCTTATCCTTATAATTGGTCATATTTGTTGTATCAACTTGTTTCATAGGTGATTCAGGATATCAATTCCATTCAAGCACTTCTAAGTCAAGATTCTTCAAGACAAGCTCTTTAAGAAGCTTAAGAAAGGTTATTTTATGGTCTTCCTAAGGATGGTGTGCACCCCCTGAGTGGAATGAAAGGCTAAAACTAATCAAGAAGGTTTATCAAAGAGATAATCATGTTTACAACTGATTTTGGAATATTCTGTTAAGTTCAGAGGTTTTGGGACAGATTTAGCAAAAGCGGGTCTTAGAGGGTGAAGCAGCTTGCAGTGCAAAAACAACCGTTGAGCTTTGGGAAGTGATTCCAAGAGATCCATTAAGATTTTTAGGTCAAAGAAAATATCTTCAAAATTTAGTTCAGATCTCTAGGTGATGGTGGTCTCACATCTTTCACAAGACATAAACAATTCTCCCCGCGGTTTAATTTCAACATGCACAATCTATGAGCCCAAAGAAAAAGAGTATTTTTAGGAGGTTTTAGGAAGAATAAAGATATGGGACCCATACTATTGTTTTAAAAAGTCCATTTATATTCAATTTCATATAAATAAGTGCATGAAAATACCTCTGGATGCTTGAGTTATGCCTTCGTCAAGTTGTTCCCCAAGGTAAGATCAAGGAGTTAGTCAAATTTTTGGGTGGACACATGTCAAGCCCAAATGGTGGTAAAATTTTTGCACCAACCATCCCAAAAGTTTGAGACGGTGTGCCCAACCCCCAAATAGTCCATTGGACCATGATAGGACCCCAAACTGCTCAATTAAGCCCCCGTGCACCATTTTCTAAAGACCCGCCTCCATCCAACCACAGGCGCCACTTGTAAAGCCAAGATAGGGGTGCACCTTTTTACACCAAACATCCCAAAAAAAAAAATATGGTTACAAAAATTTCTCCACCCATGCTCATCCCCTTCCCAAGTCACCCATGTGACCTAGTTTTGGCTTGCTTGGGGTGCTTTAAATGCTTTTTCGCCAATTTCCCAACAATCAATCAATGAATGCCACTTGACCCAATGAGGGTGGGGTGAATATTTTTGAAACAACCATCCCAAACCTTTTGGAAATTTGGTATAAAAAAGTGCGCTCATGCAAGATTGAAGAAATACTAAGTTTTTACATTTTTGTGTTTGTTTCCACTTCTTCCCGTGTGTACGCATAAAAACCCTCACTATCGGCAATCCCCATTTTTCTCCATTGTTGTTGCCCCCACCACTTCACCATTACATTGAATTTCCATTCATATTCCTCAATTTATGCTATCAAACTAAAAACCTTGTTTTTTCATCCGTCACCGCATCTTGAAATATTGTCGAAGCTTCCATGAGCGGAATTGGTGAAGTCCTCATATCTCTCAAAACACAAGGCAGATTCCAAAAAAATTTGGGCATCTCTTCCTCTCCTGTGCGCCTTCATGCTGAAAAAGACAAAAATTATAGATGTCTCGGATAATTAATGGTAGTAGTTATAGACACCGAAATTTGCTATCTCTACCTCTGTTTCCCGCGTTCACTTCTTTCTCATCTATTATCCTATCTATTTTAATTTATTATTAGTCCCCATCAATTATCCCCTAATCCTCATCTCATTATCTAATTAATCCTAATCAACCTTGTTTCCCTTCTCTAAGTTGTTTACCATCCCTAAACTCCTTAGTTGTTTATCCCTATCTCTTATTTAATCCATTTTACCTCCCACCTACCCATTTCACTTCCCTAGAAACCCTAACCCACCTAAATATTTAAAGCACTTATCCTAATCCATAAAAGCCCCATATCTTGAATAAATCATCCTTCTACCACCCAAATGGATGGTTCCTCTGCAGCTAGCAAAGACCCACCTCGGTCGCTTCGACCCTATAAGGCCACATTTACCTCTCCTCCCAAAGGGAGGCATAATCGAATTATCTTGTGGTTTTGCGATCATATCTTCGACCACGATATTTTTTTCAGCTTGCTACGATTCTTGGAGTCTATTGAGATTATTTACATCACTTGTGGAGACTTTGGGGAGTTTATCTTGATCTTATATTGGTTTATGTTATCATTTCTTATCATTGTCATTATTATTTTTAGTCACTAACGTTTTGCAGGTCCAACTGCCATGAAAGTTTCAGATCCAACTTATTATTTTATTCGCTCTATTTACATGTTATCCATCCAACCCATCCACCCTCGGCCTTATTTAGGACTACCCAAGTCATCATCACTTCGTTAGTTCACCATCGACCCACTTCTGTGTTTTTATCATGCTCTACCTTCTAATTCCACATCAACCTCCCTCTATGTATCTCTCATCTTATTCAACACTGTGTCAGTGTCATTTTGTTTCTCTATCACCCAATTTTGTTTGGTCATCCCTCGGTCTCCGCTAACTAAGACAAGTCATTGTCAACTCGTGTCCTACTAGCCATACAATCTATCCAAACCCTTATTTTCTTACATCCTTTTGTTTCCTTGTCTCGGTTTTCCCCTTTAAGTGTTTGTCGTTGTTTTCAAGCCTCCGTGATCATTTGATCTACTCCCGATCCCTCCGGATCTACATTTTTAGCTTATTGTCCAGATCCATCTACTCAGTCATTGTTGACCTATCCTCTACAACCTATGTTATCTTCGACCCGACCAAATAAATTTACTTTGTGTTGATTTAGATCAGATCTACACTTTTCATCCATTTCTGCAATTTCCAAATTCTGTTTAGTTTCAGTTTTGCATGTTATTCATCCTTTATCATTGATTTTATCATCTTTTATCAAATACGGGGTTGACATCCGCATAAGGAAGTTAACACTTGTAAATCGAATTTTTCGTTAAATCCCCTTATCTATCATTTAATACATTTTCCTCTTAAGTTACCTTTGTTGTGCATGTTCATTAAGTTTGTAGCAAGGAAGTGTATTTTTGCGCATGTTCATTGATCACCATCCTCTTCCAAGGTACCTTAAACCCTTGCATCTTTGAAGTTGTTTGATTTTCTTTAGTATCTAACTCACTAATCTAAGTAAGAAATAGAAAAATTGGTCAACAATAGTTTCAATATTTGTTACCTAAACCCTCCTTCCCCAATTTTTCATTGATAAGAAAACGGGTGAAGATGAAATTTTGCACAGAGCATCCAGAGAGAAAACCCAAATCAAAAACAATGATTTTTCTTCAAACCGAGGAGGGGAAGACCAAATTCTAAAAATAGTAAGTTCTACTAGTTCACACTTACTATTTATAGTAAATTTCCCAAAATAGTAAAAACCTTCAAAGAAGCAAAACCCAAAAATCACCAAAATGGAAAACTAGGGCACACAAGCCAAAAAAGCAAAAAGTAAAAAAGCAAAAAAGCAAAAAAATAACTTTATAAAAATATAAAGTGCTTAAAATTGGGCATAAAACATCTATGAAAATTCTCCAAACATGGTGAGAAACCCTCAAAGACTCGATACCACAAAAAAATGTAGCCTTTCCCAAAATAACAACTCTTGAAATCCAAGGTCTAAAAATAGAAAGTTTCGGTTTCAAGTGCAAGAAGTTGTTATCACCTTTGTTGTGACTCATATTGTTGCTTTTGTCCTCATGAAGTTAAAATTCATCGACTTGGGCCTGCTTTTGGCTCCCACATCAAATTTCATGAGTGTGGGTGATAGCAATTTTGCTCACATAGACCTAGAGGAGCTCAAGAATAGAATGTTGGGCGGACCAAGAGAACCTATCGAGGAAAATATCTTCTCTAGTGGATTATACATAGCGGGTGGTCATCCCATGTCCTTGAAAAACATTGAGTTAGTGTTGGCATGTTCCCAACACTATGAACTAGAAACCAAAACAATAAGATTTGATGACAACTCGCCTCTTAGCAAAGACTCACCCCAAAGGCTATATCTCAAGGTATGTAAATCCCCACTGGAAAAGACATGGTCATGATCACCAAGGAGTTTGCATCTAGAGAATGGTCCAAGACTGAGTCCTATCTTCAAGGCCTCGCTCTCGACTCCTGGTTGAAGCATGAGAGAAAACCCTTTCATGCACCGAAGAATCTTTCCCATAATGAATTCCATGAGGGCTTCTCTGATGCCATCATTCTCTTAAGCCAGGTAATGGGAGAAGAGAACACAAGATAATTTCCATGACTGGATGGCACTCTTCATTCTCACAATCCTCAAAGGAATGTAGGTGATTGATTGGGGAAGCTCATCAATGACAACTTACATCACAAATTGCTCTAGGTACCTGCTTCTAAGAAGTTATTCATGACCTCATATTTATTTTATGCCTTGCGAACACAAGACCATTTAGGGGTTTAACACCCTGCTCGTAATGTATCTTAAAAGGGTCCTGTATTTGAGAAATACTCGCAATTGGTCTTAAAGGAGAGTAATCAACACTTTTCCAAGGTGAATGATACATTCACAATATATGTTGTCAAGTTGTGAGAAGGAAATCAACATTTAAGGATGTCTTCACAAGCCACTGCCCTAATCAAGAGGTATGGATTATACTTCATTCAATTTTCAACGTTCTCTTATATCAGAGTGTCAAGTTTTGATCTTTCTCCATGAAGATTGCCTCACTATCTCGAGTAATAGGGTCTTGTTGGTGGAACACCGCAAACTATTGGTGCACGTAAATAGTAAGTTGAGGAACATAAAGAAGAAGTAGATTCCTTTCCCTATTCCACTAGGGATTTTCACTTGCAAGAGTGCCCACGATACTACCAACATCAAGCTGCCCCCGGCCTCTATAAATATGCATTTATACACTTCCAAGGAATATTTTGACATTATAGAAGATCTCAGAAATATTTTAGATGCCCGACTTGTGCCATGTCCCCCAAATTGAAGGTTTTTAGCGAACTATGTTGATGAATATGAGGTCCAAGAATGTTACCATAAAAGGATGATAGTGGATCAAATGAGGGAGTTCAAATTTGATTGGTATGAAGATATTGTAAAGGAGGATGGATCATAAATTTTTGATCTAGAGTACCCTACAATGAAGGATTCCCCCTTCCCCAATTTCTTTGGAATGTGCGTGAGTCTAGAGACATCAAAGAATGCACAAAGGCAAGTGATCAAAAGGTCCAAAGAATAGTTACGAAGAAAGAGGGATGATATCATCTCCTCAGAAACTTTCCAACCCTCCGAGAGGCAAGCATCCTACCACTCCTAATCCAAGGCCAAGGGCAAGGCTCTTAGCTCGGCTTATTCGAAGAAATCTCAAAGAGGAAACAAGAGGAACTTGAGGCCCCTCACTATAGGAGACTACATAAGAAAGTGATAATGGTGGAAGATCCCATAGTTGATCTTAAACAAGGGGAAATTTATCTAGCCCACCTCTTTGCCCCACAACAATCTCCAAGTTCCTCATCTCCCATTGTTACACCAGCCTCACCTAAGCAAGATATCCCTTCCCATTCAAAGCAAGAGGCTACAATCTTGACAAGTGTTGAGCCGAGAAACAAATGAGATATTCCCTAGGTATAGGAAATGATCACAATAGAAGCTCGCACGGTGCAACAAGTAACCATTCTTGACTTCTTGGCTATCGCCTCGTTGGTCAAATAGAAGAAAAGAAGATTAGCTCAAGTAGCTTCCCGATTCTTCGATGGCACCTCGGGGAACCAATATATAGAGGTAGTCAAGTCGAAGGTTATCAAGCCCATAGATGAAATGACCCCAACTAATTACGAGACAAGCAAAATCTCCCTAGGCCCAAAAAACATGAGGGTGACATGTACTTGTTTCAAGAGTCTTCCACTTGCCTTGTAGCGAGAATTCAAGAATACAAGGAGATGCTAGATCACGCGGAAGTCCACATTCAAACCTTCACTTCATATGTACAAGTACTCCTGGATCCGAATGTTGTCAATGCTCTCCAAGTTGAGGAAGTCACTCCGGTAAGTAGATTTGATCATGTGTCCATCAAGAAAACGTAAGGATTCACCATGCAGGGTAAGGCGAATGACAAGTGGGTGAGTATGATCCTTGAGAAAGGGAAACTTTTGCTACCTAAAATGCTAACATTGTACAAGTACATGGATGCCACAACCATGAATATAATCATGACACGAGAGGTAGTCGATGTGGAAAAAGACCCCCAGGATCGCCTACCTTTTGGTCATGGAGATGAGCAAAGTCAAGTCACCCCTCTTGATAGCCAAAGGTGTGTTCTCTTTGGCATTGGAGGACTTGTCTTAGGTTTGGGCTCAAGTCTTAGTTGCTCAATATGAAATGATAAAACATGTAATCAATGAGCTTGAATCACATGAAGAGGAGGTTAGAAAAATGCAAAAGGATGTTGATGTTTAGGTGTAGAAGCTTGGACTTTTGGTCGTAAATGAAGATACTACAATTGAAGATAAGTTGAAATCATTTGAAGATTTAGTCCAAAAGAGGCAGGAGATCCATTCTCATTCAATGAGGACACGTTGGAATCCCTGACGTAAATTAGAGCAATCATCTCCAGCACTGCGAGAGATCATCGAGATTTGTACTTAGAGTGCAAGAACATAAACTCCCTCGTAGATAGCTGGATCAAGTCATTGAAATTTTTCCATATTCCTCAAGCTGGAAAAGTAGCACCTGTGGCGGTGAGATTCAACAAACAATTCAAAGACATTGAGATTTCACTTGTGGAGCTCACTAGGACTCTGTCAATGATAGGGTCTTCATTTGAATAATTCTCTCTTCTTCCTTCTTCCCCTCCTCTCTCCCCCTCCCCTTCCTCTTTCACATTCTAATTATTTTTGGGAGTGTTGGAAGATTGTGTTACTTGTGTTTTCATTGATGTCAAGTCCATTGATGTCATAGGTGATCTAGGTATGTTGGTTAGGTGATCTAGGCATGTTGGTTACGTGATCTAGGTATAGTGGCAAGGTGATCTAAGGGTCTCCAAAGGTGCATATGTGTGGCTTGAGTCTCTCAAATGTGGTATGAAGGTCTAAAAAGGTCTGTGAGGTGATTGAAATGTGTCAATGAAGTGTATGAGTCAAGTCAAGTCTTTCTAGGCCTTGGTCTAGTGCAAGTACATGGTGTAAATCAAGCAAACATGAGAATTCACTCAAACCAAAGTAGTGCAAGAAATTTTGGATCACTATGAGGTAGCACAGAGGTGAATAAAGATATACAAGAGACAAACCAAGTTCATGAGATTGAAACAAGTTAGTATGAAGCTTTCTTAAGCCAATCCATAAGCAAGCAAGGTGTGAAATGTTGACCCAAGGTGTGATAATGAAAACCAAAAAGGTGTGAGTATGAAATGATTATATTTTCTATGTACAAGGCCTCACAAGTAATTATTGAGGTGTTTTAGGAACTTTTACAGTCAAAGATAGTTCAAGAATCGAGAATCGAGACCAAAGGGCACCTAGATGAGATGGGATGGAAATATGTAGAATGAACCAAAGAAAAATATCACTTAGAGGTGTTATAGATATGTGTCCTAAAGGTGTGAGAAAAAAATTAGAAGCTAAAGATGATTATTTTTCAACTTGTACAAGTTTTTCAAAACTCGGGTTTTTTAAAGTATGCAAATTGAGCACCAAAATTCTTAGCAGTCAAGAGAAATTTTGGATCCTCCTTTGGATAATTCATAAGATAAAAAAATGGATTAAATTTGGATAAAATTATGGTGC
Source organism: Taxus wallichiana var. yunnanensis (assembly GCA_018340775.1). Classification (NCBI taxonomy): domain Eukaryota; kingdom Viridiplantae; phylum Streptophyta; class Pinopsida; order Cupressales; family Taxaceae; genus Taxus; species Taxus wallichiana. The sequence continues at coordinate 353,742,285 of CM031235.1, forward strand.
AAAAATTATTTTGGTGATTGGTGAGTATTTTATAAGTTCTATCCATTTTTGTGAGCATGTTTGTAACCCTCCAAACCCCAGTTTGGACTAGTTTTGGAAAATTGAGTTGGGTAGGTGTCTAAACTCAATTTTTTTCTTGAAATATATTTTAACATGTAGAGGACTCCTCAGGGTACATTTTCATGATATTTTGAGTTCATGGTGCTTGGTGGGCCCCACTGGAAAATAAGTGTTTTGTGAAGATTTCAGTGCACAGACAAATCTTGCAAAGGAACATATGCTCAAATTGATTTTGGATGATGCATAGGAGGTTATCTTGAATTACATGAATCCATTTGGATCACTCCTTTGATAAAATTTTGAGATATAACTCAGTTTTGGCCCTATCGTTCAAACTAGCAAGCTTGTGTGACCAGTTTTGATGATTTGAAGGCTTAATGATACAAATGCTCATTCTTGGAGTGTAATAAGTATGTGAACACTCTCTATAGGTATATGGTGACATTTTTTGAACATTGTTTCAGTTAGGAAAGGTGTCTTCTTGCTTGAAGATGAATGAGCCAAATCTGCCATATTAGGCTTATTGAGAAGCCTGTCTGAATGAGGATGAAGGTGAGAATTTATCCATTTTACCTATGGGTCTGAATGCTTGAACATGTTTTATACATCCAAATTTAAGTTTTAGAGGTGATAGGGAGATCTGAAAAGTTCTTTGGAGGTGTTTGACCACATTGTATGGAAGACTAGTTTTTGTGTCTTCAAGATCAGCCAAACCAGTTGCAGAGATCCAAGTTTTGGAAGCCTTATGCCATGAATTGGAGTAGTATGATAATTTTATGAGATAGTATAATTCATGATATTTCCATTTATATGTTACTTGCCTCATGATGAAGATATTTTAGGTATGTATCAGCTCAATTTTTGAAGACCAAATTCAGAGATGCTGAAACCAGCCAGCAAGTCTTACAAAATGGTGTTTCTTGATGTGTTAAGTACTCATTTGGCTCTTTCTGGTAAATTTTTATGAATTAATACATCCTAAGTTTCATTTTAATATATTACTTGGGTCATGAATATGAATGGAAGTGGTCTAGTTATATGGTTTTTCAGGATTGTGTTTGTAGGAGCTGATTCAATCACATGTATGAGCCTAAATGGTTATCTTGGCTAATGTGGTAAGTTTCTAAGCATAAAATAGATTTATTTGGCTTGGTGGGACCATGTACCACGTGAATACAAATCTAGAATACTTGTGGACAAGTTTGAGAGCTAGAAGACAAAAGATGAGCTCATTTTGAGAAGAAGACAAAATTTGATTCCATTCAAATCCAAATTCAAATTCAAGGCTAGGAAGTTGAAGAGTCAAGTGGAAAATGAAGTGTAAGAGTCATCTTCATGAAGGATTTTTATTTAAAATGGTGTTCCACGTTTACAGTGGTGATTTTTGACAAATCCCTTTCTCTTATTTTGAAGAAAACCTTTTGTTGTAAAGCAAAACCCCTGGAAGTCTCTTCTAGGTCAGTAGTTGGTTGGAGTTTCATGAGGAGGATGTGAGTGAAGAAAAATTGGTGAAGTCTTTGTTGGCTGTAATCTGATTTTAAGAGTTTTAATCTGATTTTAATTCCAATAAATAAGGTTTCTGAGTACATCTTATGTTCTTGATATGTATGCATTTCTTGATGAACTTTATCTAATTGTGATCCAACATTAATGCATGTAATTTATGAGAGTGTATATTTGATGTTTGAAATAGAAAAGTGAAAAATTATTACAAGACACATTCACCCCCTCTCAGTCCTTTTTCAATTCTAATAGGGGGTTGCAAATTTTGTTTTGTCTTATTCACTTTCATCATATTCATTAACGTGACTATAGTCTACAAATGTAATAAGTCACCCATATTTTACAAAAGGGGACTTAATGTTTATTCCTAGGAATGCCTAAAGTCACGAGTGGAAAAGGTGAGTTAAAAGACACGTGGGGGTATGTGAATATTTATTTCTTAGTCTATATAATGTAATGACACCCTCATTCTTAAGGGTTATCAATTTTGTGCACTCAAGAGAGAGATCTATTTGAGAAAGGAAAAAGAGATAGCATTATTTTATTTTCCCTATCTATTTTCCTCTATTTTCTAGCATTGTACAACTTGTGAAGATTTCAATAAAGAAAGGATTTTCTTCTTTTCATGATGTATGAATGTGTGCAACTTTGTGTGCATGGTTTCCTCTCATCGTTGATGTTCTAAGCATATTTATTTTTTCTTGAAAGTTGTGAATGTGGTACTTTTGATTATCTTTAGCAAGAATCCGATTTTCTACTTGCAAAGCTAATCCTCCCTTTCCTAATTTATCACTCCCTCTTCCCCATCATTCAAAAATTCCTCCCTTGCAATCCATTGCAAGAATTTTCCGTGGGTATAGTGGAGTGTGTCTATTGGATCCTTAGCCTCTCGTCCATCAACAAATTTCTCTTTTGTTCATTCCAAATAAAATGGAGTTGTGCCATCTAAGTAGAGGGACCTAGAGTCCTAGAGTGTTGGCAAGATACCCACCAATTTATCTACATGAAATATTTTATTGCTAAAAAATTTGGTGCCCACCATGGGGAAAACTTGGCAGCAACTGCACTCCAACATATGATCACAAAAATCCAAAAATCAATAAAAAATCTGAATTTGAAAAGTCTCCAAGCCTTATGTCTTTAACCAATGGCTATACTGTAACCCTCTTGTCCAAAGACATGAACTGTTATTCCACATTCAAGAAGATATCACATCTGACTTGAGGGAAGCCATCTGGCATAATAGACAAAGCTTTACACAATACTTCATAGCCACAAGAGTTTTAGATTTGGAAGAACAACGTGCTGCAGATTTGGAAAGAGAAAGACAAGCACAAGTACAACAAAGAATATTTTAGGCTAATTCCAAGTTTACAAGCTAGCTAAGCATAGGTACACAAGGTCACAACGATGAGGAGTAAATCTTGACCCATCTTTGAAGAGCTGCAAATAAGGAAACAACTAGCAAGAATCCCCAAGGCACTCACCTCGTCTCAAAGCTTCTCTCACCGATGGTCCAAGTGGTATCAACCAATTAGACATAGATTTTGAAAAAATTGAAAAATTTATCGATGTAGAATCTAAGATGAAGTCACAAAAAAAGATAACAAAGAGCTGCAAAGCAAAAGTAAGGGCTGAAATTGAAGAAATATAAAGAGCTCAAGCAAGGGCGAGAAGCAAGCATGAGTTAGAGCAAGGGTGGAAGTTAGAGGGAGGGTCAAAGTAGAATCTTATATGGGTGACAAAGAAAGAGCACAACCTATTGTATCATGGGGAAGAAATACATGCCCACTCGCACTTCTATAACCTCTTCACAAGCTACCACGAGGTTCAAGGAAAAGTTTTTTGAAGTTTAGGGAGGTGTTTCACAACTCCTAGAGGAACATGTAGCAGCCTTCATCATCATTTGCAATGTGTTGGGTTTCAAACACTTAGATGTATGTATCGGTTTTTTGCGAAGTCCTTGTAAGACAAAGTGGAAGAATGGTTCTATCTTCTACCAACAAGGTCTATCACTTGTTGGGATGATATAAAAACATGCTTTGAAGATAGATTCAAGTCTACTTGAGGACTGTCAAGACCTCTTGGTACAACTAGTGCACATGAAGAAAGAACCTAATGAAGGCATGAGATATTTCATAGCAAAATACAATAGAGTACTCAAGAGGATTCATATTGATGTCATGCCCTCAGATAATAATTTGAAAATATTCTTCATAAGTGCTCAGCTACCTGAAGTTGGTTTCATTTTTAAAGGTCTCACCTAGAACTTTGAAGGAAGTATGAGAATATTCCATAGAGACAGAAGATGATCTGATTCTGTCTAGAAAATCAAAAATCTAAATGGTAAACAAAAGGGTCAAAGCTCTAGTTCCACTCCCACATATCCTCTTATCTAGAAATTGGGAAATGATATGATTACACTTAAGAATCAAGTTTACACAAAGCACTTTGAGGGATGCTCCAAAGAAGAAGAGAAATTTTCCAAACACATCAAGTTTACCCCACCTTTGTGCAAGATTTCACTTGAGGCACCACTAATAAACACATCCCGCAAAGAAAAATAAGAAGAAGAAGAAGAAGAAGAGATCAAAAACTAGAAGAGGAAGGTGAAGATGGATATATCCTTGAGATTGAAGAGATTGAGAATGATACGTAGGTTAGATTTTTTTAGTATGACTCAGGAGAAAACAATGATGATGATGAAGAAGCAACAAGCTTCTCGTGTGTAGTTTTCACTCACTCCCAATCTCAACAGGGAGCCTCTTCTCCTCCATGCCTACTGAGAAAACAAAGAAGAAAGATGAGCTTCAAGAAACAAATCCTAGAATAAAATAGTCAAAAGAGATCTTCGCTCCCACCCTTGATGGAATTTACAAAGGAAAAACCAAACCTATTGGGATGCAAGAATCAAGTTGTGGTACCAAGTAAGTCCACATATACCTCTCATAATTTCAAATCTAATTTTGTATCAAAGGTTAGTCCTGCAAAATCTTCTACCCCCGCTCAAGAAAAACAGCTACTCCTTCTCAACCTAGCTACTCCATTCACCAAGAATGCTCAAGCTTCTAAAGTAGCTTCACCTCGTCCCTCTAAAGCAATAGTTGCTCCCAAAACATCAAGTCCACCCACTTCTTCACCTTTTGATATTATTAAGCATGTGAATAAATCCAAAGTTTAGATTTTCAAATCCAAATTTTACAAACACACCCCAAATAGTTTGAAAGGCTAGTCAACTACATCAAGGGTGGTAACCCAAATTCCAAAACTACAAATGCTAATCCCAAAGGGTTACTACTAACACCATCCACTCCATCGTCACAAAATATGCTTGTATTAAGCATATCAAAACCATCAAGGTAGAACCTTTCTACTTATCTCTCTTGATCAAATGGCACCAACTAAATAATTGCATAATAGATTCAAGTGCCTCAGACAATGTGATGCATAGTAAGGTTGTTAATGCCGTAGGCCTTACCTTGACCCGAGCAACCAGCTCATGCTACTCTATGGAATCAAAATAGGTACCACTGGTAGGAAGAATCAAGGATGCCCAAGTAGCTCTAGCGGATTACCCAAAAAAGAAAGTCTTGCTTACTATTCTAGTGGCGGATATCCCTACATCATTCAGTATGTTGTTAAATAGGAGCTTATGTAGGGATTTAGGTGGTGAGATTCAGATTGATTAGTCCTTTGTGAGCATTCTAATAAGGGGTGAAATGAAGAAATGTTGCTAATGCGGAAAATGAAATATACCATTCAAAATTCCAAAGATCCCAAAGCTAATATCTTATTCCAAGATAGTGGATTTGGCAACTATTTCTTCACATCAAAAAAAGATGAGAACCTACCTCTTCTCACAAAGGATGAGGAGGATCAACTATGGACAATGGAATTTGATGGGAGCCACTCTAGTGTGGGATTCAGAGTAGGCATTGTGTTGATCTCCCCTTCAGGTGAGTTATATCCATTTGCTTACAAATTTCAATTTGATAATACAAACAACATTGTAGAATATGAGGCTCTCCTTCTTGGGATGGATGTTACTGAGTCTATGGGCATAAAGAAACTCAAGTGCCTTGGTGATGCTAAGGTAATTGTGAAACAAGTAAGAGATCAATACTAGGTGAAAAATCTAAGACTCAGCATTACGAAATTGGGTATGGGATTGCATTGAATCTTTTGATGCCTTCTCAATCTAGTTCATCCCTCATGAAGTAGAATGAAAATTTTGATTCCCTCATGGTCTCAGATTCCTTGATGACTCCCCATCCATCCTTCGATAAGGAAAAAGTGATTGTTGAAATAGTTTTCAAGCCAAGTGTACTAGACAATGTGAATCATTGGCAAGTTTTCAATGATGACAGTTAACTTCTCACTTTCTTAGAGCAAAAAGAAAATTTCAGCAATATTTTCTTTGAGGGAAGTGATAACCCAAATTGGGAGTCCACTGCAGAGATGAAGAAAAAGAAGGTATTGATGGAGTTGATTCTGAAGGTGTCATCAGGCTAAAAGGAAACAAGATCCCAAAAGGTCTTGTGTCTCTAGAAGATTTGTTTGATAAGCATGATAGGTTTGTCAAAGAAAAATCCAAACAAGTCTTCATGGTGCTCAAATTTTGAAAAAGAGAACATTGGTACCATCTAAGCAACCAAGGATGGTTAACATTGGCAAATGTTGTTCACCGAGGAGAAGAGGATATTTGTTTCATTACTGAGAAAGTATTTTAATGTTCTTGCTTATTCCTATGATGAACTAAATTCCTTCTAGTCAAGGAGATGCACCACTCCATTCCTCTAAAGCCTAAAGCTAAGTTTTTAGGTAAAATCAAAGGCCCTATAATCCCAAAATTGTAGACACAATCAAAGAGGAAGTTTTGAATATGTTGAATGCTAGAATCATCTTCCCTATCCACCATTCCACATGGGTAGAAAACATTATTCAGTGCGGAAGAAAAGTGAGAGATAAGAATTTGTGTGGACTTCCACAATCTAATCAAGCCTCATTGAAGGATAATTACCCATTTCCCATCATGGACCATATCCTACAGGAAGTCACCGGATCATAAATTCTCTCATTGCTCAATGGTTTCTCTGATATAAATCAAATTGAAGTAGTGAAGAAGACCAGTCCAAGACAACTTTCACCACTCCATGGGGTACTTTTTCCTATAGCAGGATGCCTTTTGGTCTCATCAATGTCAAAGCAACATTTCAAAGAGCAATGGATTTAGCATTCAAGGACCTAAAGCATTGCATTTTTATCTACCTCGATGACCTCATGGTTTTCTCAAAAAGCAAGGAGATCACCTTGCACATTTGGAACAAGTACTTATCAAGTGTCGAAGCATGGTATATCTCTAAATCCAAAAAGTGCATCTTCGGAGTGACTGAAGGAAAACTCCTTGGACACATTGTGAACAAGGAGGGAGCTAGAATTGATCCCGAGAGGATAAGAGCCATCTAAGCACTATCCCTACTAACAAACAAGAAGGGATTCCATTCCTTCTTTAGAAAATGTAAACTTCCTTCAAAGCTTTGTCCCAAATTTTGCAAAGTTGGCCAAGCACATCACAAGCATGATGAAACTATAGGAAAGCTTCAAATGGGATGAAAATGGCAAAACATCGTTCAAGATAATCAAACAATCCATACCCAAAGCTTTGACCTTGGTATGTCGTAATTTTGATAAAGATTTCATCTTGTACTACTATGCTTCTGCAAGCACACACTCTATCTTCATCCTAGTTCAAAAGAATGAAGAAGGCATTGAGGCACTCATTACCTTCATGAGTTTCCCATTGAAGAATCATGATCTGAAATATAACCAAATGGAGAAATATGCCTATGTTTTGATAAAAGTAGTGAAAAAATCATATTTTACATCTTCAACTCCCACACAGTGGTGATGGTCCCAAGTGAAAAAAATCAAGTCAACCTTAACTCAACAAGATCCTGAGTCTAAAAGAGGAAATTGGGTGACAAGAATCCAAGAGTATGATATGGAGATCAGACCTTCAAATTTGGTCTGAAGCAATGGCTTGTGCCAAATGATAGCTGAAGATGAGGCTCTCAAGGCTCAAAATAAGACAAAGGAGTTCTTATGTTTTGAATATGTAAGTAAAGACATGCCTCAATTCATTTTTGTGAGCACCACCAACGAATGGTATGCCGACATTGCCTACTTTCTACTTATGGTGAGTGTCTAGCTCATCTTGATTATAAACAAAGAAGAACTCTGAAACTTAAGTCAACTAAGTATGTCATTTGGGACCATAGATTATATAAGAGAGGGCTTAATGATTGCTTCTTGAGGTGTGTAGATAAAGAACAACAAGATAATCTTCTTAAAGCATATCATGATCAGGCATACGGTGGGAAATTCTCGGCAATGGTAACCACCCATAAGATTCTTCGTGGTAGGTATTATTGGCCTACCCTATTTATAGATGCTCAATATTGGGTATCTAAGTGTGAGGCTTGCCAACAATTTGTTGGGAGACCTCAACTCGTTGCACTTCCTCTTGGCTAGTGGTAATTGAAGAACCCTTCCAACAGTGGGGCATTAGACTTCATTGGAGTTCTCAACCCTCACTCAAGTGCAGGACACTGATATATGCTCATGACAACAGATTACTTTACAAAGTGGGTAGAAGCCATCTCGGCTAAGTAGGATAATTTTGAAATAGTGTGTAATTTCATTAAGGAGAACATCATTGTACATTTTGGAATTCCCCACAAGATTTTGGTGGATAACGCTACCTACTTCTCCTCCATAGAGTTGATATTTCTGCTCCAGCTATGGGATATCATTGTCTCACTCATTCAACTATTATCTCGTAGGGAAATGGTTAGGTGGAATCCAGCAAAGAAAAATCTATGACCATCATCTACAAGTTATTATAGAAAATCAAATAAATTAGCACAAGAAACTCTATGATGCACTATGGGTGGACAAGATTACTCCCAAAAAGGCAATTGGTTTATCTCCATTTCAATTGCTTTATGGAATCAATGCAGAAATCCCAATAACCATTGAGTTGCCTACACTCAAAGTGGCTAAGGTTATGGAAGATGGCCAATATCATGATGTTCTTGATAAGAGAATATTGTTCCTCTAGAATCTTGAAGAATATAGAATCAAAGTGGTGGACCATATCACAGAACATCAACTCAAGGTGAAAAAGTTTTTCGATAAGAAAGCTAAGGCAAGGGACTTTAAAGTTGGAAACCTTTTCCAATTATGGGACAAATGGAGATAACTGAAAGGATGCAATGGGAAGTTTAATTATATATGGCTCGACCCAATCATGATCTGAGAAGCTTTTGGTGAGAATTCTTTCTATCTCTCGTATCTGGATGGTACGCATTTGGAGTTGCCTCGTAACGGGAAACATTTGAAGTTGTATAAACAATGAAAGTGGTTTGTCCTTGCATTGTACTATAGGTGATTTAGGTTTGTTTCCTTTCCCTATTGTGTGTTTTTTTCCCTTTTTCAGTGTGGTGTGTTTCCTTTCACTGTGTGTGTGTGTGGGTTCCTCATTTCTGTGTATCTCTTAAAAGTTGAGTGACTCTCTAAAATCCCAATGGATAAGGCACTGGTCTGCAAAATAAATTGAGATTCTGGGTTTATCATGTCATTCTCACCGTTATTGATCCACAACATGTCCCCAAGTTAGAGACAGATGTTGTCATGAGTTTTTGCAAGGGCAAAATTCAAACTTGAAAGCATGACAACCATACCCTACTTGTGAAAATTTTTGCTTGAAAGTCATCCCGAGCCCTCCTCCAGATCATTCTAACCCCTTTATAAGTCCTATACTAACCTTATAAGTGGTCATATATGTTGTATAAACTTTTTCCATAGGTGATTTAGGGATATCAAGTCCATTCAAGCACTTCCAAGTTAAGATCCTTCAAGACAGGACTCTTTGAGAAGCTTAAGAAAGGCTATTTTCTGGTCTTCATAAGGTTGGTACGCACCCCCCGAAGTGGAATGAAAGGATAAAAATTGTTAAGGAGGTGTATCGAGAGATTAAAAAAATCAACTGATTTTTAAAGATTCTGATAAGTTTCAGATTTTTGGAATAGATTCAACAAAAGTGGGTCTGGAGGGTGAAGCAACTTACAATGCAAAAACAACCCCTACGCTTCGAGAAGTGATTTTGGGAACTCCATTAAGAGTTGGAGGTCAAAAAAAATATCATTGGAAATGTAATTAAGAGATTTAAGTGATGGTAGTATCACATATTTCAGAAGGCATGATAAATTCTACCCACGGTCTGATTTTAGCATGCATAATCTATGAACCCAAAAATAAATATCCTATTTTTTAGGAGGTTACAGGAAGAATCAAGGTATGAGACCCATCCCATTGTCTTCAAAATCCATTTCTATTTAATTTCATATAAATAAGTGCATGAAAATACCCCGTTACGCTCGATTTATGCCTTTGTCAAGTTGCTCCCCAAGGTAAGATCAAGGAGTTAGTCAAATTTCTAGGTGGACACATGTCAAGCCCAGATGGTGGCACAATTTTTTACACCAACCATCCCAAACGCTTGGGATAGTTGGGACAAAAATTTCCTCCAGCCCCTAGATAGCCCCCCGACCATGATATGACCTCATTTGACCCCAAATTGCTCAGTTAAGCCCCCGTGCACCATTTTCTAGCACCTGCCTCCATCCAACCACAGAGCACCACATGTCAAGCCCAGATAAGGGCACACTTTTTTACACCAACCATACCATATGTTTGGGAATGTTGGGACACTTTTCCCCACCCATGATCAACCCCTTCCCAAGTCACCCATATGACCCAGCTTATGGCCCCCCGAGTGATTTAAGTGTTTTTGCCAATTTCCCAACAACCAATCAATGAACACCACTTGGACCAATGAGGGTGGGGCACATTTTTTTACACCAACCATCCCAAACCTTTGGGAATTTTGGGACAAAAAAGTGCACCCATGCCAAGATTGAAGAAATACTAAGTTTTTTCATTTTTGTGTTGCTTCCACTTCTTCTCATGTGTTCGCACAAAAGCCCTCACCGCCGGTAATCCCCATTTTTCTCCATTGTTGCTGCCCCCACCACTTCACCATTGCATTCAACATCCATTACTCTTCCTCCATTTCTTCTATCACACCCAAAACCTTTCTTTTTCAGCTATCACCATGCCAAAATTTTGCCAAAAGCTTCCATGAGCTAAAACAAGAAATGCTCATATCTCTCAAACCACAAGTGGATTCCAACGAAACTGGGCATCTCTTCCTCTCCCGTGCGCATTCATTCAAAAAAAGACAAAAATTACATATATGTCTCTAATAATTAATGGCATCAATTTCAAGATTTATGCCCTAAACCCTCCTTCCCCAATTTTCCATTAATCAAGAAAGTGGGTGAAGTGAAATTTTACACAAAGCATCCAAAGAGAAAACCTGATCAAAAACGGTGATTTTTGTCAAACTGAGGAGGGGAAAACTAGATTGTAAAAAATATTAAGTGTCATTAGTTCACACTTACTATTTATAGTAAATTACCTGCAAACAAAAAAACATTCAAAGAAACAAAACCCGAAAATCACCAAAATGGAAAACTAGGGCACATAAGGCAAAAAAGCAAAAAGTAAAAACAACTTTCTAAAAATATAAAGTGCTTAAAATTGGCCATAAAACATCTATGAACATGCTCCAAACATGGTGATAACCCCTAGGCACTAGATACCATGGCAAAAAGGAAACCTTTCCCGAAATAGCAGCTCCTGAAACCCAGTGGTCTAAAAATAGCAAGTTCTAGTTTCAAGTGCAAGAAGTTGTTATCACCTCTATTGTGACTCATATTGTTGCTTTTTGTCATCATGAAGTTAAAATTCACTGGCCTTGAGCCCGTTTCAGCTCTCACATCAAATTTCCTGAGTGTGGGTGACAACAATGTTGCTCACATGGACCTAAAGGAGCTCAAGAACATAATGTTGGGCGGACCAAGAGAACCTATCGAGGAAAATATCTTCTCCAGTGGATTGTACATAGCATGTGGTCATCCCATGCCCTTGCAAAGAATCGAGTTAGTGTTGGAAAGTTCCCAACACTATGAACGAGACACCTGAACAATAAGAGTTGATGACAACTCAGTCTTAGCAGTACTCACCCCAAAGGCTATATCTCAAGGTATGAAAATCCCCTCGGAAAAGACATGGTCATGATTACCAAGGATTTTTCATCTAGATAGTGGTCCAAGACTAAGTCCTATATTCAAGGCCTTGTTATCAACTCCTTGTTGAAGCATGAGAGAAAACCCTCTCATGCATCGAAGACTCTTTCCCGCAATGAATTTCATGAGGGCTTCTCCGATGCCATCATTATCTTAAGCCAGGTAATGAGAGAAGAGAACACAAAATATTTTTGTGAATGGATGGCACTCTTCATTCTCGCAATCCTCGAAGGAAAGTTGGTGATTGATTAGGGGCAAGTCATCAATGACAACTTACATCAATAGTTATTCTAGTACCTACTTCTAAGAAGTTCTTCACGACCTCATATCTCGATTTATGCCTTGGCAAACACAAGACCATTAAGGAGCCTAACACCTGCTTAGAATGTATCTCAAAAGGCTCTTGCATTCAATAAATACCTGCAATTGGTCTTGAAAGAGAGTAATCAACACTTTTCCAAGGTGAATGATACATTCACAATGTATGTGGTCAAGTTGTTAGAAGGAAATCAACATTTGAGGATGTATTCACAAGTCGCTTCCCTAGTTAAGAGGTATGGATCATAATTCATTCAATGTTCAACATTCTCCTATATCATAGTGTCGAATTTGATCTTACTCCATGAATATTGCCTCGTTATCCAAGAAAATGGGTCTTGTTGATGGAAATCAGAGACAATTAGTGCACGTAAATAGTAAATTGGGAGCAAGAAGAAGAAGTAGATTCCTTTCCTATCCCACTAATGATTTTCACTTGCAAGAGTGCCCATGACACTTGTTAACATTAAAGCTTCCTTATCCCCTATAAATATGCATCCATACACTTCTAGGGTAGATTTTGACATCGAGAAGATCCATACATATTTCACATGCTCGATATGTGTCATGTCCCCAAATTGAAGATTTCGGGTGAAATGTGTTGATGAATACGAGGTCCGAGAACGTGACCATAAAAGGATGATAGTGGATCAAATGAGGGAGTTCAAATTTGATTAGGTATGAAGATTGTGTACAAGATGATGGCTCATAAATGTTTTATTCAGAGCACCCAGCTTAAGGACTCCCCCTTCCCCAAGTGGTTTGGAGTGTGCATGAGTTTGGAGACATCAAAGAATGCATAGAGGCAAAGGATGATAGAAAGGTCCAAAGAATGGTTCGAAGAAAGAGAGATGATATCATCTCATCATGTTGGAGACACTAAATTACACACTTTGGGTATCTATCTAGTCTTGATCACATATTATTGTTCCTATAATTCCTAAGCATGAAAAGTATTAATTAACCCATGTCTTTGACCATCGTTGCTTACTTTTTATTACTTATGTTGATCTTACACTCTTTCTAGCCCAGTTTGTCTTTTCATACTTTCAAATTTCTCATCTTGAACACCAGCACCCATTTAGGACGCCAACACCATGCGCCCCCATGCCCTTTGGGCACCCACAACCTCTTTGTACTTTTTCACATCTTTTGGGTCCTTTCTATCCGTTTGGGCATCTTATCTTTTTGGTAGTTGGCCTTTTCAGGGTTAATTACAAAATTCAAGCAAGGGAATCATATAAATATAAAGTTATGTGATTATAATAAATTACCAAGCACTAAGCATTAGCTATCACCACCTAAGGTTGTGTTCAAAGGCCATTACAAGAGCACTCAAGCATCCGCACACAATGGCAAAGGAATGATACTTTTGCATACATGTATAGGAGGGGAAGTTCATTATTTCATACACAGCTTCTATTTAAATCTCTTACATGTAGCTACTTGTTCACTATCAAGTGTGACACGCACAACAAACCACCTAGGGCACAATTCCGCATGCACACACACACATAGAACTACATTGGGTCTGAAATGTAGTGCAATGCTCAATCATAAGATCACTTGTTTGACAAATTGAGGACAATCTGACCCCTCATTTGCATTATTTTATTTTTAGGATTTGATGTGCTTTCGAGGGTTTCACATGTCATTTCTTCATTAGAGGTTACAGAGACATCTATGGGTTTGGTGTGACATACTAAATGCGACAAAAAATGAATGACAACAAACATCTCGTGACCTAGCGAAACTGGTTTTCGTAGCTTCAGTATAGTCACAAGTGCCCATATTAGGTCTACAATGCCTCAAGCACCCTTGAACCTCCATAGACTCCCCACCCAAAGCATATTCCAACACCTCCGATTTTTCTAGGTTTTATTGCAATAGTCTACACTTTGTATTTTCCAATTTTCCAGCTTCTACACACTTTCGGATCTCTACAAATCAGCTAAGTCATTTTATCTCCTCATTTGTACTTAGGGTTTTAAATCTCAATTGCTTATTTTCTTGGGTTTATTCTCGTACTTAATTACTTATTCATTTATTGCTACATTGTAATCATATTTAGGCATTTATTTATTCAATATTTGCTTAATCATTTGGTGAACCCGACTCATTTTGAACATTCTTAGGGTCCTCATACTTTTATTGATTTTATCTTCCTAGGATCATCTCATCATGGCTATTTCTATTCATGATTTCTTTCTCACCCATCCTAAGTGCCACGCTAAAATCATAAATCTTTTGGCTACTACTCGTATTCCTACCACTACTCATCCAGATGTTGTTTATCAAACATTCATCAATGAATTCTCTCGCAAATTACCTTTCCATCGGCTATAGTTGAAAATATATTTCTATTTATGATAACGATCCTCCTCTCTATATACAAGTTCGTATCGACAACGTAAGCATTAAGCATGTTTTAGTTGACACTAGTTCTGAACTTAATCTTTGTCCTCTATCATTCATTCAGGCTCTAGGCCTTTCGGTTGCTGATCTTAACCCGACATCTCTTTCTATGTGAGCATATGACTCTACTACATGCCCATGCTTAGGAACCATCACATTCTACTCACAATTGGGCCCAAGACTATTCCCATTCCATTTTTTGTCGTTGATCTCCCACTTTCATATAATTGCTTACTTGGTAGACCATGGCTTCATCAAATGCAAGCAATGTCTTCTACGGTCCACCGATGTGTTAGATTCTTGCATGAGGGATTTGAATATGAGATCCCCATTGATCGTACACCATTCCAATATTACAATGTCGATTGTAATACTACATTACCTATTCCTACTTCTACTACTATTGTGCATCTTGTTGTTAATCCACGACTTGAACATTATCCAAACAATTTACCTCCACTCAAAGGAACCGTTTGCACATTAGAAATTGTTCCATCTACTTTTGAGCCCCCTGCTTCTACTAATGTTATGGTACTTTATCGGGGCCTGTCCAAACATTGGACATCATTTCATCTACTTCACTTTCTCATGTGCAACCTCCATTAGTGTGCCCTCTATTTACATGCACGCTTTTTATGAATGACTCTTATTGGGAACACATTCCATTTGATCCTACTTGCTCTAATACTATATGTACACATGATGGATTGACTCGCTAGGATTTATAATAGACAACATCTTTCCTCCACCTCATGATCCTCATCTTTACCATGGATTTATTTACATTATTGTTGCTTATGGTCTTCGCATATTTTATCTCATAGTATTTCTTGCACATGCTCCTTACACTTCTCCACTTACACTCGAACAATATTGGATTTATTATATTGGTGGTACATTAGATCCAGATCATATCGAAATTTCATTCCCCATGCCCTTTGGCCGCATTTTCATTTGCAATGACTCATTTCTCATTTATTCACAAAACCTCACTCATTGGTATGCACATGGATGTCCATTACCACCTTTCACTGATGAGGAATATGCAATGGGCATGTACAATTTACACCTCAATGGCTCTTTTCTTGATCAAATGCATATTATAACTTACCGTGTCTCGATGCATCACCTTTCGGTTTTGACCATGACAATGATGATCTTCTAGATGATGTTACTTGATCATACATATCATCATACACTCGAGGGGCATCTCACTTACTCTTCCTCCCCCATTTTCACATCATTAGTTGTCGCACATACTACACACTCCACATCTAATATTTCACATCCATCATGTACATTCTAATACACTCTTGTATGGTCACTACCCGATGATGCACTCTCGTGACACGGTTCACACTTGACTATTGAGGGCATCTTATACACACACACTACACACTACACACTACACACTACACTACACATTCACATGCATTCACACTCTTCCATGCTTCATCTCTTCCTATGCAACATCTACTCTATGCATTCACGACATATCTTTATAGCATCTACTTCTACATGTTGCGGTCATTACCCTATGACACACTCTAGTTACATGGTCCATAATCAACTTCGAGGGTATACATATCAAATGGACCTCTCCATACTCACACGTTCACTCGCACACTCATGTATTCATTCACTCACGCACTCTTTACGCTCTATGCTTTATCGATCACATCTTTCTAGTGCGCACATTCAAACCATTTCCCGATGACACACTCTTGTTTTATGGTTCATTCTTGACTAGCTAAGGGGGAATTTATAAATGAACCTCATTCTCATGCATACACATCCACTTAGGGGGCATGCAACTCCTATCACACTCACATTACATTCCATTCCATCTCATCCACAACATCTTGCATATCTTGGTCGCATTTACTCTTGCTTGCTTATGCTTACATGTACACTTTTTACACATGCTAGAAAAATATTTTATATGTCATTATCTAATCATATACACATGAGAATTCACTTGCCATCTAGTTGTGATTGTAAATTCTATAGATCAATACACGTAGCATGGATGTTTGGCACAGTACCTCTTACTAGGCCCACAACGGCTCCTGGGGCATCCACTTTCATACACTACAGGTGTTATTGTTTAATTTTACATAAGCACGTTATTGTATTAGATTATATACGCTCCGACATACTTCCTATATTTCTCACATACTAACAAGTGCTTCATGTGCAACATTTGTCTTGCATGTCTATTTGCTTCCATGGTTGTTTGATTCTTTGATTGCTACTACCTATGTTTATTTTCCATTGTTTGTGGGATTTTTCCTATGTCTTGTTTGTTCTTTGTATGCTTGCAACCACTACGACCTTGATTGTCTTACAACATTGTGATTTATGTCCCATGTTTGAAACTCGCTCTTTGTGGTATACTTTGTCTTCTTGCGTGTTTACATCATCTTTTTACATGCTTAGCTTACACCTCATCTTTTACATGCATGTTTATCTTGCTTGTACTAACACTTGTTTTCCTAGCCACTTTTTTTGTGTGTGCCTTGGTTTCTACCAAGCACACTCCCTCCCCAGGCATTAGTTTCACATAACGCTAAGTCCTCTTTTGGGCCGCTTACTCCTCAATGATGTCGTATGCACCCCAAAAGAAAGGGACATCATTTAGGAGAATTAGTCACCCCATATAGTAGTTCATAGTCATCACATAACACAATTTGGTATTAGTACAACACAGTAAATTAGTCACAACAACGACCCGATCCTAACTTAGGTCCTTACAACATCACAAACACCAACACCCAAACCTGGACATTAGTGCCAGGCACCCCTAACCCTTCTTGGACGCCTGTGACCAGGAGGGTCATGTTACACAACATTTTTCAGTCCAACACAGTCTATAGAACTTCACATAGTAGCTTTTACAGGGCACACAGTCCTTAGCACTCAACATGCATGCACTACACAACATTTTCTACTTTCGCATTGAATCGGAATTGTTCAAACAGGTCATATTTTTACACACCATTTGCAATGGTGTTCACATTACGAGAAGTAGTTAAAGGTTAGAGGATAACACTAGAATTTTCTCCATACACTTCTTCCATGTCTTGGCATGAGATCACCCAAAAAACTCGCACATAGCACAACTAACGTGAGATCACCCGAAAAACTTGTTCTTCTACATCATCTTCAGGATCCTTTCTATCCCATTCACTCATCACGAATTAGGTGCACATGTTCTGCTTTTTCATTTTCACATATTTATTTACATACTTTTTACTTGTTTTGATCATATACTTGTGTATTTGACTACTTGATCGTTCTTCTCTTTTGCAGGTCTATCCTTATGGGAAGCGGTAGTCACATCACATTAAGAACATCAATCACAATCAACAACAATCGACACCAATAACAGGTATAATCATGACATTTACACATATGCTCTCACCTTAGGGTCATCATCATCACTTTTTACTTTCTCCTCTCTAGTTTCCACGCTTCACATTTTTATCATGCCATGTTTGTCGCCATCAATCTACATGGTTATCAGGTACGCATCTTCTATCTAATTTATGTTATTGAGATTTCTCTCAACAACATAAAGTGGGGGAAAATGTAGACACTAAATCACGTACTTTAGGTATTTATCTAGTCCTAATCACATACTATTATTCATATGATTCCTAAGCAATAAAAATATTCATTAACCCATGTCTTTAGCCATTTTTTCTTGCTTTATATTGCTTATTTTTATCTTACACTCTTTCTATCCGAATCTTTCTTTTCATACTACTTGGCATTTCCCATCTTGGACACCAATGCTCACCAGACACCAATGTCAAGCGCCCCCTCCTCTGGGCATCCCCGACCTCTTTGTACTTTTCTCACATCTTTTGGGTCCTTTTTATCCGTTTGGGCATCTTATCTTTTTGGTAGTCAGCCTTTTTGAGGTTAAGTACGAAATTCAAGCAAGGGAATCATATAAATATAAAGTTATGTGATCATAATAAAGGACCAAGCATTAAGCATTAGCTATCACCACCTAAGGTTGCATTCAAAGGCCATTGTAAGAGCACTCAAGTATCCATCTAGCATCCACACACAAGTGTAAAGGACTGATACTTCTGCATACATGCATAGGAGGAGAAGTTCATTCTTTCATTCACACATCTATGTACATATCTTACATCTAACTACTTGCTTGTTATCAGGTGTGACACGCACAAGAGCCACCTAGGGTACAATTCCGCTCACACACACATAAAACTACATTAGGTCTAAAATGTAGTGTATCGCTCAAAAATAAGATCACTCGTTTGACAGCTTGAGGATAGTCTGACCCCTTATTTGCATTATTTTATTTTTAGGATTTTATGTGCTTTTGAGGGTTTTATAGGTCATTTCTTCATTGTAGGTTACAGGTGATATTTCATGCGAGCTTGGTGCGCAAAAAGTGAAGGACATCAAACATCTTGCGACCCGCTTAAATTAGTTTTCAAAACTTCTACACACCACAGTGCCCGTATTAGGTCTACAAAGACCCCTGTGCACCCCCGATCCTCCATAAGCACCCTAGTCTAGCATATTCCAGCACCTCTACACTTTCCTAGGTTTTATCATGACAATATGCACTTCATATTTTCTAGTTTTCTAGTTCTGCACACCTTCGAGATCTCTGTGAATTAACTAATTCATTTTATCTCCTCATTTGCACTTAGGGTTTTAAATCTTAATTATTTATTTACTTGGGTCTATTCTTCACTTAATTGCTTATTCATTTATTGTTACATTGTAATTAGATTTAGGCATTTATTTATTCGATATTTTTTTAATCACAGAAACTTTCCAACCCTTCGAGATAAACATCCTACCACTCCTCCTCTAATGTCAAGGATAAGGCTCTTATCTCAGCTCATTCGGAGAAAGATTGAAGAGGAAACCGAAGGAACTCGAGGCCCCACACTACAAGAGACTACATAAGAAAGTGAGAATGGTGGAAGAGCACATAGTTGATCTTGAACAAGGAGAAACTGATCTAGCTTGCCTCTCTTCCCCATAGCAATCTCCAAGTTCCTCATCTCCCATTGTTGTAATAGCCTCACCTGCGTGGGAAATCCCTTCCCATTTAGAGCAGAGGCTATAATCTTGTCAAGTGTTAAGCTAAAAATGAATGAGATATTGCCATGGGTACATGATATGATCACAACAAAAGCTTGCACAACAAAGAACATGTAACCATTTCGACTTCTCGGCTATCACCTTGATGGTCAAATAGAAGAAAGTAAGATTGTCTTAAACAACAACATTCGGATTCTTCAATGGCCCCTCAGGGAACCAATAGATAGAGGTAGTCAAGATTAAGGCCATAAAGCCCATAGAGGAAATGACCCCAAATGATTACGAGATGAGCATAATTCCCTTGGGCCCGAAACACACGAGGGTGATGTGCACTTGTTTCAAGAGTCTTCCACTTGCCTTGTCGCGAGAATTCAAGAATATAGGTATAAACTAGATCAAGCGGAAGACCACATTCGAACCCTTACTTCATATGTACAAGTGCTCTTAGATCTGAATGCTACCAATTCTCTCCCAACCAAGGAATTCACTCCAATAAGTAGCTTTGATCTTGAGTTCATCAGGAAAAACCAAGGATTCACTATGCAGGGAAAGGAGAATGATAAATGGGTGAGTATGATCCTTGAGAAAGGGAAGGTGTTACTACTTGAGATGCTAACATTGTAAAAGTACATGGATGCCATGACCATGAAGATAATCATGACATGAGAGGTAATTGATGTGGAAAAAGACCTCTGGATCAGGTCTACCCTTTGGTCACAGAGACAAGCAAATTCAAGTCACCCCTCTTAATAGCCAAAGGTGTGTTCTCTTTGGCATTAGAGGACTTGTCTCAAGTTTGGGCTCAAGTATTAGTTACTCGATATGAAATGATAAAAAATGTCATCGATGAGCTTGATTCATATGAGGAGGAGGTTGGAAAAATTCAAAATATTTCGATGTTCAAAGTGCGAGAATCTTGGAGTGTGGGTCGTAAATGAAGATACTATAATTGATGATCAATTGAAATCATTTGAAGATTTAGTCCGAAATAGGTCGAGATCCATTCTCGTTCAACGAGGACACGTTGAAATCCCCGGTAGAAATTAGAGTGGTAATCTCTAACACTATAAGAGACCATTAAGCTTGGTACTCGTGAGTATAAGAACATCAACTCCCTCGTAGAAAATTGGATCAAGTCATTGAACTGTGTCCATCTTCCTCAAGCTGAAAAAGTGGCACCTGTAGTGGCGAGATTCAACAAACAATTCAAAGGCATTGAGATTTCCCTGTGGAGCTCATGAGGAGTCCGTCGGTGGCTGGGTCTTCATTTGAATAGTTCTCTCTCTTATTCCTTCTTCCCCTCCTCTCTCCCCCCTTCTTCTTTCATATTCTAATTCTTTATTAGGGGTTGCACTTTTTGTTTTCATCTTATTCATTAATGTGACTATAGTCTAAAAATGTAATAAGTTGCCCTTATTTCACAAAATGGAAGTTAATGTTCTTTCCTAGGAATGCCAAAAGTCATGAGTGGAAAAGGCAAGTGAAAATATGAGTGGGGATAGGTGAAGAGTCATTTCTTAGTCTATATAATGTAATGACACCCTCATTCTTAAGGGTTGTCAATTTTGTGCACTCAAGAGAGAGATCTATTTGAAAAATGAAAAAGAGATAACATTTTTCTATTTTCCTCTATTCTCTAGCATTGTACAACTTGTGAAGATGTTAATAAAGAAAGGATTTTATTCTTTTCATGATGTGTGAATGTGTGTAAGTATAGTTTCCTCTCATTGTTGATGTTCTAAGCATAGTTTTTCTTTCTTGAAAGTTGTGAATGTGGTAAATTTTATTATCTTTGGCAAAAATCTTATTTTATACTTGCAAAGTTAATCCACCCTTTCCCGATTTCTCACTCCCTCTTCCCCGTCATTCAAAAAATCCCTCCTTACAATTCATTGCAAACATTTGTCATGTATAGTGGAGTGTGCCTTTGATCCCTAACCTCTCGACCATCAACAAATTTCCCTATTTGTTCATTCATAATAAAAGGGAGTTGCACCATCTAAGTAGAGGGGACATAGAGTCCCGAGCATTGGCAAGATACCCACCAATTTGTCTACACAAAAAAATTCTCGCCAACAATTATGCACCGTTTGTTCTTCGTTCTTCTTCAGTAACTTGACATTCTAATCTACTCAAGTTTTCTCTTCCTCTTTATTCATAAATCCTCTTGATATATATTCATTAATCATTCCTCTCTTCTTTCTCTTGAATTTGCAATTGAATTCATTTATATACCATGTTCATTTCATGAACATATATGACTTTTCATGAGTCGACATCCTTTTTAATATTCATCATGAGTCACTTTAATATACTTTGAAATTTGAATATTTGAAGTTTTTCAAGACTCCCATGGACTTCCCCTATTTTCTCTTGGTCTTGCGGCATTTCATGACCATCACAAACAATTCTAGACATCTTGGATTTTTATTTTCATTGCGTGGCTATCCTCCTTTGTATTGAAACACTTGTTGACTTCAGTAACTTTCTCTTCATTACACAAGATATCTCCTTTGTTGAGTAGTATTGTTTTAGACCCACAACATACTTCACCTGGTTCTTCATTATGTGAGGCACTACTACAACCCATGATACACCACAAACAACCGCAGAGTACTTCAAGACCCGCAGCACTACGGACACCCGCAGAACATTACAAAACCCACGGAATACTACAAGAGCCGTGAAGCACCATACACACTCGAAAAACATTACAAAACCCGTAGAACACTAAAAACCTGCATAACACTATGAAATAGTTTTCTTTGGTGCATGACATGTTGAATTCAAACTAAAATATCTTTTTTATAAGAGGCACACATTTGTAACCATTAATAAAAATTTAATAACATAATAGATACTTATCAGTAGTATTTTGACATCAATGACAATATTTCCAACAATCTCCCTCTTTGTTATTGATGGCAACCAACAATCTTAACCAACTATATTGCAACACCTTCCATCTTGATCTATTGCTCCCAGGGGCTTTAACTTTCCTATTGCTCCCCCTTGATGTATTATTTCTCCTGACATTCAATTCTCTCCCTTTGACATTAATGGTAAAGGAAAGACTTTCAATACACTCTCCCTAAAAATATGCTTTTATTTAATGTCCTACTTTGAAAAGGATATCACTCCCAACTTTTGTCTGAGATATTCAAATGTTTCTTTTGGAAGAGGTTTTGTAAAAATATCAGCAATCTATTCTTTTATGGCAATGTATTCCAACTTAACCTACTGATCTGTAACTTTCTCTCTCATAAAATGATATTTAATGGGAATATGCTTTGTTCTAGAGTGCATAATTGGATTCTTTGAGATATTTATTGCACTAGTATTGTCACAAAGTATAGAAATTAGAGAATCAAATTCTACCTTGACATCCTTCAATGTTTGTTTCATCCAAAGAACTTGTGTGCAACATGATACTGCAGCAATGTATTATGCCTTAGCTATGGATAAATAAACAAAAGCTTATTTCTTTCTTAACCAAGATACTAAATTGTTGCCCAAAAAGAAAGCACCTCCACTTGTACTTTTTCTATCATCAATACAACCAGCCCAATATGCATCTGTATATGTTGTTAAAGAAAAATATTCACCTTTTTGATACCACAAACCATAATCCACCATACCTTTCAGATATTTGAATATTCTTTTGACAGCTTGCACATGAGTTTCTTTTGGAGCAGCTTGAAATCATGTTACCATGCCTACTACTTGCATCACATTTGGTCTTGATGTAGTTACATATAATAAACTTCCAATCATTGATCTATAAAGAGTTTGATTTGCTTCAAGAGATTCATCATCCTTGCTCAACTTACAGCTTGTGACCATGGGTGTACTTATTAGATTACAATATTCTATTTTAAATTTCTTCAACATTTCCTTAATATACTTGGTTTGTGAAATGAATATACCTTTGTCTAATTGAGAAATTTGTAATCTAAGGAAAAATGACAACTCACCAAGCATGGAAATTTCAAATTATTTTTGCATTTCCTCATCAAACTCTTGACACATCTCATCCTTCCTCCAAAAATAATGTCATCAACATAAACAACAACAATCAACTGATTCTCACCTTTAGTTTTGATGTATAAATTATTGTTAGCAATACCTTTCTTGAACCCTTATTGTTGTAGATACTTGTCTAGTCTTGAGTACCAGGCTCTAGGGGCTTGTTTCACCATAAAGAGATTTCTTTAGCTTACATACATAGTCATTATCATCTAATAATATGAATCCTTTTGGCTATTCAATGTAAACTTATTCTTCCAAATCCCCATTAACAAAGGATAATTTGACATCCATTTGATAGACTTTAAAGTTTTTAAAACAAACAAATTCCAAAAACATTCTAATGGCCTCTAAACATGTAATAGGAGAAAAAGTTTCTTCAAAATCAATACCTTCAACTTGTGCATAACCTTTACATACTAACCTTGTTTTATTTCTTACTACTTGTCCATCTTCATTCAACTTGTTTCTGAATACCCACTTAGTACCAATCACATTTTTGTCCTTAGGTCTTGGAACAAGCTCCCAAGTTTCATTCTTCTCTATCTAATCAAGTTCTTCTTCCATAGCTCCAATCTAGTTCTTATCTTCTCTTGCTTTAAAGACACATTTAGGATTTATTTTAGACAACAAAGATAGATTTTCATGTTCTACTGTATTTGTTGGTCTTCTTCTTATTTTTACAATAATATTTTTGTCACATATAATCTTATTTCGAGTGATTTTTTTGGAATGATTTGGATGGTGTTTTTGTTTCCTTTATTTCAACTTCTTCCTTTTCATCTTCATCTTCCTTTTCATATTCGTTGTTGGCTTCTTCAAAATAATCAATCTCTTGTATTCTTCTCTTTTTATACTTGATATCATCTATCTTCACATTTACACTTTCAATGATTTTGAAAGTTCTCAAATTGTAGCATCTATAAGCCTTGCTCATTTGAGAGTAACCAAGAAAAATACCTTCATCAGATCTAGAATCAAACTTACCTAAGTCTTCATTATCTTTTGAAATAACACTTGCTTCCAAATACGATAAAGTGTTTGTCATCTCTTAGTATTCCCTTCCATAGTTCATAAGGTGTCTTGTTGTTATTTACTCCGATCTCCCTCTATTCAAGATATATACTTGTTGTGTTAGCAACCTCTCTCCAAAATTTATCAGATATTTTGGATTCATGTAACATGGTTATGGCCATCTCTTACACAATTCTATTTTTCCTTTCAACAACTCCATTATGCTATGGATTTCTTACAGTTTGAATAATGTATTTTTATTCCATGATGTTCACAATACTCTATGAATTCATTTGAAGTGAATTCTCCTCCTCAATCAGATCTTAAACACTTGATTTTCAAATTTGTTTCATTTTCAACCAATGTTTTGAATGCCTTAAATCTTTCAAATGCTTCATAATTTTCTCTTAGAAAAGTAACCCATGTCATCCTAGAATAATCATCAATAAATAACATGAAATATCTCTCACCTTGCATGTTTTGAGTTCTTGTAGGCCCACAAAGATCAATATACACAAGTTCCAATAACCTTATAGTTGAGCACTCTTTTGTCTTGAGTGAAGCTTTTGTATGCTTTCCAAATTGACATTGTTTGCAAATGGTGTTTACTTGGTTTAGTAATCTTTGGCATGTCTCTAACAACTTGTTTGGAACTGATTTTTACTAAATTGTCAAAATTCATATGACCCATTCTTCTATGACACAACCAACTTTCATCTACTTTTCCCAAGAAGCACTTTTCACCTTTAATCTCACTTAAAATGTAAAGATTATTTGTTATCCTACATGGATCAGCCAAAACCTTCCCTATACTTACCTTTTTGATTTCATATCCTCCAACATAAAATGTTACTATGTATCCCCTATCACTCATTTGACTCACACTCAAAATATTATGCTTTAGTCCTTCAACATATAAGACATTTTCATTTTTTTGATTTACCATTATTTAAGATAATGGTGCCCTTACTTAAAATTATTGTAGTGGCATTGTCTCCAAATTTTACAATACCTCCATTTACCTTTTTCAAAGTGAGAAACTTACTTTTATCTCCAATCATGTGGCTTGAGCAACCACTATCAATGTACCACTGATTTTCTTCATTTTGTACATGAAATGTTGTCTGAAAAATCATGGATTTTTATTTGTTTATTTCTTTCTCTTGTTTCATCTTCCAAAATTTTGTTGGCTCAACCTTCTGATTGTCTTTGATTTCCTCATTCTCAACCTTCCCGTAGATTCCACAAACCAACTTCTACAAAAATGAGCTTTATGCCCAAAGTTGTGGCACTTATAACATTCAATATTAAAATTCATCAAAGGTGCAAATGAGTTGTAGTTTCTATTTGAGGATACATATGAATTTGCATTTTTCTTCCTATCAAAATTTCTTACATGAGATTTACAGTTTGTTGCCCTGTGACCAAACTAATTACATGAAAAAAATAACCATAAAAGGAATTTTGAAACCTAATTTTGTAATGCCTCCTTGGAGGAAATGATCTTCTTGTTGTATCCTTGTTGCCCTTTGGAGGAGTACTATTATTTTGTGGAACATGAATTTATTTCCTTCTACTGCTTTCATTTGAAGTGCTTGTATATTGAGGGTCATGCACTTCTTCCTTCTTGTTATTTAGGTCTCTGTAAAAAAAATTAAGAGCATTTGCATAGCCTTGTTTTTTTCTAGATTTGTCATCTTTGGAGACTCTTTGGGATTTTATTTTACAGACTTCTCATTATACCCAAGACCTATTTTGATAAATGGTGATCTCTTGATTATTGATAATGTCTTCTAAAACTTCATAGCTCTTTTCAAATTTGAGACATTTGTTCAACTTGGTAGTTGATTTCTCAAGTTCCTTTCTTAAGGAAACAACTTCACATTCAAGTTTCTCACAATATTCTTCTTTCTATTTCAACTGTGTTCTCACATCCTCATCCATCTTCTTCATCTCTTCTAGTTGAATCTTTAGATCAATGATGATTTTATTAGAATCTTCAAGATCATGTGTCAGCTTTGATTTTAAGGCACCATACTCATCTTCTAGTTTCTGAAATTGTTGTTTTCATTTTTATTTTTCTTTCTTAGGCTCTTGAGTTCTTCTAGGAAGAAATGAGTTCACCTTCAAGATCCACTTCAGCTTCAAATTCAGTATCTTCTTCATATTCTAAATCCATCTCTTATTTTATTTCTTTAATCTCTAAGGCCATGAGTAGTGATTCATCTTTATCACTGATAGAGACGATTTCATCACTTTCTTCAGATGAGTTACTTTCCTCCTTGGTATAGAGGTTTTTCTTGTGCTTGTAGAGATTCTTCTTACTTTCATATCTTCTTTGCTTATGGTTCTTCTTGGATTGATAATACATGTTACTCTCCTTCAAGTTTTGTTTTTCTTTATCATCCTTATTTTTATATGGACATTTTTGGCATAATGTCCTATTTCACCACAATCAAAACATTTGAATGGTAACTTACCTTTATATTTTCCAGATCCTTTCTTCAACGCTTCAAAAAATGAGCTTCTTCTTCATCTAACTCATTGCTAGAGCAATCATGTGGTTCAAGTTTCTTTCTTTTCACCTTCTTTGATGCTTTGAATGCAGCCTCTCACTTTGATGATTTATCACCTTCAGTTCTCATCTCATATGTTGTGAGAATCCCATACAGTTCATCCATTGTTAGGATGGTTAAGTCTTTCAACTCTTCATCTACTTCGGCATCATATCTCATAGGAAGAGACCTTAGCACTTTTTGAAAAATAGTTTCATTATTAATATATTCTCCAAATCCTCTAATGGTATTGAAGAAAACATCCACATGAAGAAGATAAGCTATAATGTTTTCTTCATCCTTCATTTTCAAACTCTCAAACTGACCTTTGTGTATTTGAGTTTGGCTTTCTTTACTTTATCATATCCTTTATAGATATTCTTGAGCTTATCCCAAATTTCCTTTGTTGAACTACAATGCATTACTTTGACAAATTTTGCCTCACATAATCCACTCAATATTGCATTCATAGCTTTTGCATTGCTTTCACTTTCCTTCTTTCCAACTTGATCTGTTGGAGGAGTTATTGGAGTTATATAACCATTAACAACATATTTTCATATATCAAACCCAAGAGCCATTAGATAGGTGCACATCCTTATACTCCAAAAGAAATAATTGGTTCCATAAAAAATGGAGCTTTGTTTTAGGAGAAACCGTCTTGACTTGTCATGTGTGCTTCTGAGTTTTACCTTTCAGTGGTTAAACTATTTTGAAGGAACCCGCTTTGATACCAATTATAGAAAGTGTAACAACCTAAAATTTGACACTCAAATAAGAAGGAATTTATTTATGACATAATTTAGACATTCCTCTGCATATACGAATCAGATAACTAGCTACAACTAGCTAATGCAGTAAGTCAAATTAAATTAAAAATAAATAAACATTCCTCTACATAATTAAATCAGTAACTAGCTAAAACTAGTTTATGCAACATGTCTTAATAAATTAATCCATCCTATAACATTGTGATAAACCTTGTGCAGCTTATAAGGGTTAGTTATCCTTGATCTCCATGATCACCCTTAACATTCGTTTGAATGTTCATACTTAGCCTCGCTTGGTTTTACCACACTGCGGTAGTGAGAACATGTGATTGATCCTCTAGTGTCTACCTAGAGTTTCATTTAGTAAAACTCCATCCTGTATCCTACACTTTGGGATTTGAGGAATCACGATGATTAGATAATGTACCCAACAAGCACATTACTTTTGCCAAAAAAATTAGTTGTACTATGTACGCTTAGTATAGATGCATACACATAGCATCTAAACTTGTCTTCCCATCACCTCACAAATGTCTCATCACAGTTATCTAGATTTATTAAACTTATTCCAATTACTTAGTGATTTATAGTTTACGCATCTAATTACTTTGGATAGGAGGATAAGACCACGTAGGGATTATCACATTTCTTCCCTATCCATTCGTTCTCACCATTTTGATAGAAGAGGGTGTTAAATCCTTAGTCAAGATTCTTCATTTGGTCTTATTATTCTTAAGTAGTCATACCATAGTTTATCTTGCCTATATCCCTTAATCCAAGTTATATCTATACTATTTAGGATTGTATTCATATCTTAATTTAGGCTAGAGATGATCTCAACTTATAAGACAATGCTTTTTCTTTATGAAGGAAGTTAAGATCTTTTAAATGACCTTTAATTATTTATAGGTATCAAATCAATTACCAAGATGAGTTAATTTCCTCTTTCCCCAAATTTTACTTCGTTTCTAATATTACTAGACTCACACTTCTTTTATACTTATTCCCATCCAAGGTGGATTAGTTTACTATCTATTATGGACTAGTTGCATAATACCATCTAGATCATTCCAGACTGTCACCAAGGCAGATTTTTAAACCATTAAAGTTGATACTAATAATGAACTTAGTTCCCTAAGTCTTTGAATAGATTAAAATCATTTCTTTACATATGGCATATACACCCTTTACTTTGTTGAACCAATCTACCCTTAAATTCATATTGTATTCCCTTTTAAAATTGATGCTTATGATTGCACTAGTCTTTTTAACCTTAGGTTAGATTGCCCTCAAATGAATGCTTATCAAGCAACACTATAGATTGGTCTAAACTGTTACCAATAATCATATTTGAATCATTTAAAAGTTATAACTATCTTTATGCATTTTTCCCTTCAAATTATAGTTTATATCACACTTGATATTCTTTTCATTTACCCATAATAACTCTTTACAACAATGGAGAGCCAACTAGATATGAGGTACATCTTTAATAACATAACCGTACCTATTATAAGCATAAGATACTTAAATATGTGATATTGTAACTTTATCAAATATATCATTTTGATGCCCAAACCCATAATACGACAAAGTATTTATACATATACAAATCAACCATCATATTTATATATCACAAGTCTTGTCCATCAATGGACTATTACAAAGTACAACTTGCCCAAGGAAAGTTTATTTAATCATAAGTACAGTACAATAAGACCCAAGATCCGTATTATAAATCATCTAGTCTAACATCGATCTTCACAAGCCAAAGAAAGAATGTGCATTTATCACCACTAAACCTGTGACATTGTTTTGTTTTGGGGTGTCAGTTTAAAGAACTGGTAAGAAGTTAATCTACTTGCTTAACTAATTTTTTGACAGATAAAGTAGATTAGTCATCACCACTAGTTATCTAACATTGCAATAGTAATGCTTCCGCTATAGTTAGGGAGCTAGAATCTTCCAACAATCCCATGGCTGGCGATGATGGAGAAGCGTGGGAATATATGTGAAGTGTTCTGAAGGACCACTTCACATATAATCCTCCCGCTTCTTCAATCGCAAGCCATGTGATTGATGGAGGATTTGAGATCCTAAACTGTGTCGGATCCACTATCATTGCACACAAAAACCAATCCAATCAATGAATTTAAACTTTAAAATTCAAGGAAATTAAATTTGTTTTGCTTCCAACATAATTGCAGATTAATTCTCATGCCATAAAAGTCAACCATATATTTTTAATCCATAAAATGACTAAGTTTGAATTCGGAAAAAAATCCAGAGTTTCCCCTTGTATTTTCCACTTTTAAAATTTTCCAAAAATCTATATAAACTAATTTAAATCAAATAACGAAATAAATGCTTCAAATGAAAAGGTATGGATCAATTGATCCAACCCTCCAAGTCAAAAGATCTCGAGATAAATAAAAATGAAATGAACTAATGACAGGAAATATTCTTACCCAAATTTGGTCCTATAAGCGTTCTTTTACCTTTATATATATATATATATATATATAAACATTTCCAAATGCCCCCGTAAGAGGGTTTCAAGCATCTAAAGCTAAAACAAGAACCACATTTCCAATTTCATCATTTTCATGCCAAGGTTAGTTCACTAATCATTTCATATTGTGTACATGAATTAGTTAACAATGCAAAGGAAATCAAAGTTAACACCTAATAGCTTCAATACAATGCTAACTAGATCAATATATCATCATGTTAAGAGCTAAACAAGTAATAAACATCAACACTAATTAAAACCTTGAAAATAAAGCCTCAAGATAACATGCTAACATTTATTGCTTTACTCTTTAGAAAGCTAAATCAATGAAATGGACCTAGGTAGATCCTTTAGCTATCAAAGGGTTGATAGTTGTTGCTTGATCCAAGAGGATTGAGGATGGAGGTTCATCAATTCATGGCAATAAGGCCTTTCTTGATTAACTCCATTGATCTTCACAAAATAACTTAGATGATTGAATGTAAATGGATGATGCCTAGCTCCACTCTAAGGAAGAATGCCCTAGGATGATGAAATGGCTATAATATAGGCTCTATGCTCATTTAGGTGTAAGTAGAAAGGTAGGAGGAGGGATCCTTATATAGCCTAATGGATAAAAGAATCTCTACATCCCTTTACATGTGGGATAATAGAGAGGTTGGGTTAGTTGTGGATAAGGAAGGTTTAGGGAGGGTTGAGTCAACCTTAGGAGAGTTTAATTTGTCCTTTAGTGACCCATGGGAATTAGGGGTGCATATAATTAATCAAAGGTGATTAATTAATAAGGAGATGAGCCTATTAGGCTAGCTTAGAAGAGAATTAACATGATTTAGGGGATATGAGAGTATTTTAATCAAATAAATGAAGGATTAAATTAGATAAATGAAAGTTTATTTATCTAATAGAGGAGGAAACTTAATTAATTAGAATTAATTAATTAATCTAGATAGAATGGGGTTTAATTAATGGAAGGTCGTTAATCGTCATTTTTCCTTGATAGATGAGTCAGTTAACTTAGCATAATGTAGTTAATTGATGATGACAGAAGATAGAATGAATGTCATTTGATGATTTGTCATCAAATTGCTAGGAAGAGTATAATTAGTGCAATTTAAGTATTTAAATTGCTTGGGCTAGATTATAGGTGTCTACATTTTCCCCTCTTTGGGGTGGCGTAAGTGATGTCACTTCAAAGATAGTAGACAAGTAAAATTTTTGAAGGGGTAGAAGAAAAATTAGTAGAAGTGAGAGATGCCCCCTCGAGTGTCGATGGGGTGATGAAGGAAGGCGATTGACGATCGAAAAGATGAGAGAAATGGAAAGAAAATGAGGGACATGATGCCCCAAGTGGAGGAGAAGAATGGGTAGGGGCAGGATGCCCCAAAAAAAATGGAAGAATGGTGTCAAGAGGAGAATGATATAGAAGAAATATGAAGAAAGGGAGAGAAGAACTAGCCTTCACCCATTGCATTGGAACAACCGTATTGTCATCATATAGCCAAAGATCTACATCATCGGTCCTTATTAAAGATATAAGCATACGACAATGCGTAAGATGACATGAAAATCCATAATACGAAGTTATTTCCCCTTGCTAAAAACCAACCCAATGTAACACACCAAATGTAATGCAGGACGAGAAGTAAACAAGCTCATGTAACAGGGAAACAAGTACAAACACACATACTTAAACCAAAAATGGTCAAGACTATTGCACAAATGTATTTGTTATCAAGCTAAAAATACCAAATGTTTGTGATTGACAAAAAGGGTTAAAATGATGTCCCATGCAAGAATATATGTGAGGGAAAGTGATGGAGGACGCAACGGTCCAATGATAAAGCATTGTAAGCAAGGAAACGGTATCGGGAAACTGAATGTGCCCCAGAATACCGATGAAGCAAGCAGCTAGCTTTGTAAATGGTTGTAAAATTGATTATCCATGAGTCATGTGGTTTACAAACATGTGAAGATCCCAACAAGATATGGGAGAAGCATCATGCACAAAACACGAGTTTCAACCATTTTGGGTTGTTTACCTATTTTGGCAAAAAAATGAATTTTTGTACAATTTTTAGGATTTAAAACTTTTTTTTAATTTTTAGAGTTTTGACAGATTATTTTAATTTTTATTGATTTTTATGTTTTTTAGATTTTGAGATTTTGAATATAGAATAATTCGAAAGAATCAGAAAGAGTCTCCTAGGAGCGAAAGAAATGTCCCATGGAGAAGAAAGAATTGCTAGGTGGCAGTGCACGCCTGCACGTATTAAAAAATTAATAAAATAAATATTTAATAAAAATAATTATTTGTTGGAGTGTGCGAAGGAGTGATATTGCCTAGAAGCAATAAAATTGTCCTAGTGAGAAGAAGTGAGTGCTAGGTGATAAATAATGCCTCAATGACAAAAAATAAAATAAAATAATTATTTAATAAAAAAATTATTCACGGTGAGTAGAAGAAGGGTTAGAATGAGAATGGTGGTCAAAACACGCTCCCAGGGCATCACGGTCGGTGAAAATGGCTAAATATACCCCATGTGAGGGGGGGGTAAATCATTACGATCAGTTCATTTGTTACGAACCTCTGCCAAAAGTTACCATGAGACCTCTAAGAGTGACAAAGATGATGGTGAGAGCACGATCCTGTAGGAGACGCGCCGACCGAGTTTGAGATTACGTCACGTCATGCAAACGATGGCCCCTTTTGTACCGATGATGTATATCCTGTTGAGATAGACATTTTACACACGTATATATGGACACTTGATGTTGTACACTTTCATGTTGTGATGTATCTTATGATGATGATTTATTATGGATGTTGATTATATCATGATGTTGTATGGTTTTATTTCATATGTTTGTATGTATCATGATGATGGCTATGATGATGTATCTCATGTGTTAGATTTATGATATATCCTTAGATGATATCAAATGTTGTGGTTATGAGATACTTTATTTTGCTCTGCTGGGTACGAGATGATATGATGATATTGGTGCGGGGGATAGATTTTGATATTTACGATCCCTCTTGCCCCCATTTGATGATATGGTATGTGATGATTAGCTTAGCATTCATGTATGATGTACACTTAGATTTTTATTTATATATGATGTATAGATGATGTTAGATGTGATGATATAGATGGAGATATGATGATGTGATAACAAAACCATGCAAATGCAACAAGCAAACACAAACAAATGTTAACAAATCTACCAAATATACATGCTACCAAAATGAACCAACATAATTATATACAAAGATTGAAAAATATACAAAAACATACTTCATATGTATAAGTAAGCATGAATCTAATCTAAGCAAGAAAATATCAACCTCAAGTAACAAACTATACAAATGTACAAGCAAGGAAAAACCATACAAGCAAAAAGTACACAAACCAATAAACAAAAACAAGAAATAAGACAAAGGAATAAAAATAAACAAACTAAAGCTATGTTTTTGTGTCACTATTTTCTATGTGTTTTTGTATTGTTTTTGGGATTTTGAACATTTTTAATGTTTTTGGATTTTGAACATTTTTGAATGTTTTTGTGATTTTCAACATATTTGAATGTTTTTGGATTTTCAACATATTTGAATGTTTTTGTGATTTTCCAGGGTTTTCCAAAGCTATGTACAGGAAACCGAGAAACGTGGATGCCCAATAGCGTTAGATGGGAATATACAAGGGTAGGTGCCACATGTTATATATAGGAAGCTGAAACTATGAAGGTGCCCCCAACATTTAGAGGGGGAATATAAAAAGGCAATCCCTTCACCAATTTACAAGAGGAGAAATAGTTGGATCAAGGCTTGAGAAGATGGGATCACAAGGAATCTCGGACATAGGTGTGGAACTAGCCCTAGAGCTAAGTAAAAGTACCCCCTAGATGCAAGATGCTTGTGAACAACAAATCTTCCCAAGGTGTCGAAGTTGGTTTTCACCAAGGGATCTATCCAAAGCACCACAATTACGTGGTTTTCACACATGGATGACCTATTTTCTCTTTTTCTTTTTTTTTTTTTTTTTTGTCTTTTTTACTTTTTTGTTTGTTTTTCTGATTGTGTACCATATTTAAGCATATAACCACTTAAGGTGTGTGCATTCATGGGCTCGTGGAGCTCATATCCATTGGGATGAGCAAGTTTGTATGCTCCTGTTCCATATTTTACCACAATGACGTAAGGTCCTAACTAGTGTGGTTCAAACTTTCCTTTCTTCTCTCTTTTTGCCCTTGTGTTGAATTGATTCTCTTTCATGACCAAATCTCGACCTCAAATTGATGAGGTATGATCCTTTTGTTGTAGTTTTGGGAGACTCTATTTTGATATACCTTGAGATGGTTAAGGGCGCGGATGCACTTTTCATCTAGGAGTTCCAATTCTGCCAGCCTGGCCACTCTGTAATCCTCATCTTTTTCCAGATAATCCCTAAGAGATATCCTTAGGGAAGGAAGCTCTATTTCTAATGGGATGATAGATTATGTTCCAAACACTAGGGAGTAGGGTGTCGCACTAGTAGGAGTGCAAATGGAGGTCCTATAAGCCCAGAGGGCTGGGTGAATTTGTAAATGCCAATTACAACCTATCTTACTCACCATCTTTTCCATGATCCGAACCAATGTTTTGTTAGTGGCTTCGGCTTGCCCATTACCTTGAGGGTAATATGGCGTGGACCACTTTAATCTTATTTGAAATTGGTGACAAATATCTTTCATTGTCTTATTCTTGAATGATTTTCCATTGTTAGTAACTATGGCTACAGGAATACCATACCGACAAATAAGGTGATTCATGATGAACTTTTATATTTGAGCGCTTTGTAACATATGTTAATGGAACAACCCCACCCACTTAGTGAAATATTATGTGGCCATGATGATGTGGGTATGATCATTAGATGAGGTAGGGGTGAGCTTCCCTATTAAATCCAATCCCCATTTGGAAAATGGCCACGGTGTTGTAATTGGTTGCAATGGTTGTGACGGCGCATGGATGAAATTTCCATACTTTTAACATAGAACACATTTCCTGACATGGTTGCAGCAATTTGTCTCCATAGTAGGCTAGTAGTATCCCACCCATAACAAATTATTTTTAGGACCATTCCATTCGTATGGGCACCACACACCCCTTCATGTACTTCCTTGATCTCTTGGACCGACTCTGCTACATCTAGACAATGCAACAAATTCCCATCATAACCACAATGATAGAGTGTACTGAACGTACCCAAAATTGTAAGGTATTTAATCACCATAACAATGTGACATGTGCCCCAATGATGATACAGGTCTCCTTGCAAGGTGTTCGGGATCCAGAAAATCTCTCCAAGTGTGCGTTAGCATCCCGCATGCCCCGCTTAGCCCCATAGCGTGCTTTGTTTTTCCCTTTGCCCCTCAAATTTGCCTCTCGATTTCTCTTTGTAATAGATTTAGTTTTCATTTTGCTTAGAATGCTTAGTTTCTTTCATTGCATGCTTAGTTAGCATTGTTTTACCTCCATAGTTAATAAGCCACATATCCATCTTGTGTAACATCTTTTGTTATTTTATCCAATCCATTGGAATAAAATAGTCTGCATTTACCAATAGGAAGCCATTAAAGTTGCAGGTTTTGTTCTTCAAACGATAGTTTTGTGTTCTGACACTTTATGTTGCATGACTCATGAATAGATCCCGCTAGGAATTGATAAGCCAAGCTCTTACTCTTGCGCTATCCCTCTCCTACTGCATTATATTCAGTCGGTATTCAAGAATGCCTTTATCCCAATATCTACTTCATGATGCTAGCATTACATGCTTTTCTCGGATCCACGTGAACACGAAGGAATGAGGAGATCACACTAAGGGGACAAGATACACACACCATCGGATTCGCCACCGCTTGCGCGAATCCAAGTTCTAGCTTTCAAAGTTCTAGTTAGAATCATATCAAATAGAGTAGTTAATTTTTATTTCAGCTTAATTCTACTCGATATTGCGCAAGTGAAGTTGTGGGGATTGATAGTTTCGAGAAACTATGATTCACTCCTCACTTCTAAGGTAGGATCGAGAGTCTTGCAAATAGATTAGATAAGTTATTTTATTGTTTAGAATAGATCTACAAATCGCATAGACAGATATAGCTACACTTGGTTATTTTGTTTGTTTTAAATTGTTATTTTAGTCATCAATTCTAGATATTTTAAATAGTTGTTTTCTTGAATTCATAAAGTTCATCAGAAAATACAAAAAAAAAATAGAGAAGTTATATATGCTACACTTCACATAGTTAAATTTCATTTTGCTACAGTTAATTTACATTGTTACTTTTGTATGACAATTACGGGACCTAGGGAGCCCAGGGAATACGTATTCGAGCCAATCGTGCCTCAGCCCAATCTCATCATAGCAATAACTAATATAGATCAAAATCTTAGGATCCAAGTCTTCCGAACAACGGTAAGCTTGCAACAAATCAATTCCCAGTTGAGCGAACTAAACATAGAGGACGACCAAGCACACACGTTTTGGTTGAATCAACCGAACTACAAATTACCCTAGGAAACATTCATATGACTGTAGAAGGGTTTGAAAGAGAACAAACCTTTGGTTGTGATCCTTTGGTCCCACAACCAGATATAGGAGACACTCTTCTAGATATAGATACCAGCCTAAGAATCCAGGTTGCACGAACGCCTGTAAGATATTCTAAGAAAATCACACAATTATTGATCCTAAATATAGAAGCTGAGAAAGCATATGATTACTGTATACTAGGGATTAGGACTTGATTTAACGCATGACCATAACAGGTCCACAACAACTAAGAATCTACGGTTGTGACCCACAAATCCACTTCACCAACGAATCCATAGGGAATTAGACATAGACACCGGCCTCGCACACTAGTATTCCGGTCTACTCCACTTCCACCTATCATCATCGAACAATTATCCTTGCTAGACACAACAGCTAATAGAGCTAGGGAATTCTGGACTAGGCTAGAGAATCGCCCATAGAAGTAACTATATCCATCATTCATTTCATGACCCTATCCGGAGACGTACACGAAACTATCCCTAGGTCATTTTCCACGTATTCCACAACCTATAGATCGAATCACGCCAGAGCTCGATATTGATTGGAGCCTTCGAACAGTCATCCTTGCTGACCGATCTATCACACCAGTTCAAGTTAGAAGGGCCTTCTTTGCCTTAGATTCGCAAGTTCCACTAGTGTGTATTGAAGACATTAGATTACCTAACTAGTTTTTGCATCCCATACATATTCCATACCCACACCCTTCATCTCAAAGACGACCTCGGGAGGTCGGGTGCGAGGAAGAGTTACTTGTAGATTCCCACACTCGCATGTCACTTTTCCGTCATATATGTACCTCCTAAGAGGGTGTAACGGTTATTTGACACATAAGGCTTTGTTTTTCAGATTAGGAAATGTCAGTAGGGAAGGTACTACTTTTTAAGATAGTCATAAATAGGTGCATACCATGGGGAGTAGGGACCAACAACTTCACATGCCAAACATGATTCTCATATGTCATATGCAGGTTGATGTAGATTTTCAACAAAAAACAAAATATCGTTGTTTTCTGGTAGAATTTGCAACATAGAACCCACTGTCGCCATTGCATCTGTAGATCGGTTTTGTGCCCTTGGAATTTTCTCAAAGGTGATGCGCACAAAGTATTATTTCAATGTTTCCACCAATTTCTTATGGGATGAGCTTTTCATCCTTAACCTTGTACTCATCATTGACTTGTTTGATAATAAGTTATGAGTCACCAATGACCTTGATAGGAATCCAAGATGGAAAGCTTATGGGATAGGATATCCTGAAGGAGTGATTAGTACTACTCCTGCCCCTAAACCATGGAAAGTGAATGATCCATCAAAGTGGACATGCCACATGACAGATTCTTCAATATACATTAGTGATGCATCTGGCAGCTCTAGACTTACAGGCTTTGTTCTAGGTAAAGGTGCTTTTGCTAATTGGTCGGCAAAGTACTTGTCCTTTAACTAATTTTTGGTGTACGTATTCAATGTCAAATTCACTTAGAGAAAAATGATCCAATTAGCCATTCTACCTGTAAGGGAGGGTTTTGAAAATAGGTATTTAAGTGGGTCAACTTTAGATATAAGCTTGGTTTTATTGTTTAATAGGTAATGGCGGAGTTTTTAAAGATAAAAACAACAACTAGCCATACAAGATTTTTCAATTTGGGGATAGTTGAGCTCATAGGAAATTAGGGTATGACTAAGGTAGTACACAAATTTTTCTTTTTGGCTTAGGTCATATTGTGCAAGCAAAGCACCAATAGCAAATTGTGTAGTAGATATGTATAGCAAAAGTGGCTCACCTGGGGTTGGAGGCATGAGGACAAGTGGATTGGCTAGGTATTGTTTAAGCAAAAAGGCTTGTTGTTGCTCTGGTCCCCAAAAAAATCAACATCCTTTTTAAGCAAATGAGTAAAGGAATGGCATTTATTAAAAGCGATGTGAAATGAAGCGGCGAATGGATTGTATTTTTCCTTGCAAGCTGCGCAACTATTTGATATTCTTGGGAGGAGGCATTTCAGTAATGGCAGTGAACTTTAGTGGATCCACCTCAATCCCTCTCCTTGATACAATGAATCCTATCATCTTCCCTGATAATAATCCAAACACACATTTCTTTGGATTCAACCTAACCTTATATTCACGCAAACGTTCAAAGATACATCACAAAACTTCAGGGTGGTCTTCTCTTGTCTTGGACTTTCCGAGGATATCATCTACATAGTCCTCCATGATGTCATGCAACATATCATGGAATATTATTGTCATGGCTCATTGATAGGTTTCACATGCATTTTTGAGGCCAAAGGGCATTACCTGATAACAGAATATTCCCCAAGGGGTTGTAAATGTCGTCTTATGTTGATCTTCTTCTACTATCTTGATTTGGTTGTATCGTGAAAAGCCATCCATAAGAGATAGCATTTCATAATCCTATGCAGTTGAATTGACAATCATGTTGATATTGGGAAAAGGAAAATCATCTTTCAAACATGCCTTGTTGATGTCTAAAATTCTATGCAAATTCTGATGCCAACTAGTTTCTTTTGTACTAGAACTAC
The DNA here is from genome assembly GCA_018340775.1 of Taxus wallichiana var. yunnanensis. Classification (NCBI taxonomy): domain Eukaryota; kingdom Viridiplantae; phylum Streptophyta; class Pinopsida; order Cupressales; family Taxaceae; genus Taxus; species Taxus wallichiana. The sequence continues at coordinate 353,781,898 of CM031235.1, forward strand.
TATTTGATATCCACTCGGAGTAGTTAATGGCTCTGATGAACCCTATTGCTAACAGTCTCTCTAACTCCTCTTTAACCAAAAGGGCCACTCATGGATGTATTTTCCTTAGCTTCTGTTTAATAGGATTTGCGTCTGGATGCACTAATAAGTTGCACACCACCAAAGTTGGATCTAAGCCCGACATATCTTTATAAGACCATGCGAATATATCCACAAATTCTTTGAGAAGTAAGGTGAATGTCTTATGATCTTGTGTTGAAAGTGAAGCTCCCAGCTTGACTATCTTTGGGTCTTCTTTTGTTCCAATATTCACATCAATGGTTTCTTCTCTAACATTTTTGACATATCCTCCATACGCGTATGATCGAGAGGAAGGTTTAGATCTTCTTCCAAGGGCGTCTCTATGATATTTTCACCCTCAGTGTGGTCACTTATTTTGTCCATTTATTTTTTTACTTGTTGGTCAACCAGTGCCTCAAAGAGGTTTTCACTATGTGACTTGGAATTTTGCTTTTTCCGAGGCTTCTCTTTGGAACTTTTGCCCTTGTTTTTTCTTAAGTTTTGCTGACCATGAAGCTCAGCTTCCTCTTTGAAATAGGTGCATAGTATCTAAGTCAATGTAGAAACCTTTCTTATGGTCCCCAATTGGAATTGTATCTTGTATGCCCATAAACTCTATAATGGCCTCATCATTCTCAAAAGGTCCAATGGCACATGACGTTGTTGGTCCTAATCGATAAGGGAAGGGTAGACAAGGTCAATTTTAGACTCAATGGGGGTTAAGGTAAGGACAATGATATCCATGAAAAGGTTCGTGGAGGCAAGATCCTCATATTGGCTATAGTGGGAATCTGTGTCACTGTCTAAATAATCAGAGCTATCCTCACACTCAGAATAGGTAGTGTCTTGATCATTGGGGTGCGATCCATAGGGTCGAATGCCAATACCATATCTTTCCATTTTGAAATGTGGAAGTGGAACTGGTTCTCTTGGTCCTTGCTCATTATTTCCACATCCTAGGCCCTTGTAGCCCATAGAATACATCATTCGGCTAGACTTTTCATACTCAAGGATTTGGTAGCAGGTCGGTGAGTGTCCTCTAGGACCCAAGTTGTAGGTGGGTCCAAAAATTTCTCTTCTGCAAGTAATCCCCTAGGTAAGAATGTCCCAATAGTTTATTCATCTCTAGGCCATTTGAAATGATAGTTGGGTTGACCTCTTGTTTTAGGTGACAAAGATAGGTCTGAAACTAGGAGAGCTTGTTGCACATTGTATTCTCCACAACCATACTCCAGAACTTTCATCTCCCATGAATCAAAAGGAGAAGTATATGTAGAAGCTTCTCGAGTGCAAGTGCTTAGGGATTTTGAATCAACTTGTGATTCCATAGCTTCTAATTGAAAGGGGAACAACTATATCAACAAAAGGACATGCATATGTACCCTTACAAGCAAAAAGTTATTGAGAGCTCTGTAGTGAGCGAAAGGTTCTGGATCTCCTTGTATTGTAATAGTGTGTCCCTCATGTTTTAACTTGATGCACTGATGGAATGTTGATGGTATGGCCTACATGGCATGAATCCATGGGTGGCCAAGAAGCATATTATATGGAAGTTCCAAGTCTAAGATGTGAAACTTGGTATTGTGACAAGTTGGTCCTACCTCCATCAGCAATGTGATTATTCCAGCTGACTCTGCTCTGTGTTGTCATAAGTGGTTATGGTAATGATATGGGACTCTAGATCTTCCTTTATGTGTCCATCTGTTTTAATTAATTCAATGTGCATATATTCAATCCCGACCCATTGTCCATAAGCACCTGTTTTATCTTCCGACGGGTAACAAATACCTCTATATATAGGGGAAGATTATGTGTGTGATCTTCATTGGGGATTTCCTTGTGGTTAAATGAGATGTGTTCATCATGCAATGTTTTCCACCGCATCTTGTAAATGTGAAGGGTCTACTTCCATTGGCACTCTTGACCCCTGAGAGTTTTGTATAAGATGTCCTTATGTACATTTGATATCTTAAGAAGATCTAAGATTGAAATCTTGGCAAATGTCTTCTCAAGTTATTCTAAGATGTTGTATTGACCATCCTGAGGGGTTAAAGAGGGTTCTGGGATCATGAGATGGGTGCACCTTATTACACCGCAAGCACAATCCTTTCCCTTGATCCTAATGGTATTCACATGTTCATTAGAAGAGTGGACACATCCAATGAGTGAGTCATAATGATTATTGTCACTTTTGGTGTATAGATAGTTTGCAGCTTTGTAGCTTTGGGATGACTCTCCTTGATCTATCTATTTTCCATGTTTAGGGAATGGTTCTTTGAATATCCCCATCTTTTCATTTGGCATTTGATTTCTCTCTAGGGTGTCAAATTCTATCTCTCCATTGTCAATGAGATCTTGGATGTAGTGGTGAAGTCTTAGGCACTTTTCTATCTTGTGTCCCTTTACATGATGAAAATCACAATATTCATGCTCTTTATACCATGATGGTTTAGGAGCATTTTCATCAAAAGGTTACGTTGTAGGATAAGTCACCATGTGGATTGCATCCAATTGTTTCAATATTGCAGACAAAGACTCATTAAGAGGAGTGAACGTTCTACGCTTAGGTGGTGGTTGAATAGGTCCTTTGGTTAGTTTAAAAGGTTGACCAACTTGAACTGTTTGTACTCATTTGGAATCCATGATTCCATCTCCCACCACATTCTTGTTTTTGTTAAAGATCTTTGGTTTTCCGTTGGTTTGGAATTTTGATTATCTTTAGAAGGTGATTTGATTGTTCCTTTTGCAATGAGGACCTTTTCTATTTGTATGCCCTTTTCAATGACCTCTTTAAAGGTACAGACACAATGCATTTGTAAATGAAAAGTGATGTCTGGGTTTAGATTAGGCACAAAGATGCTCACAAGTTGTTTTTTTGGGAAATGCACAAGGGAAGTGGTTGGCTATCCCTCACCATCTTTATAAGAATCTTGTGAATGTTTCATTAGGATGTTTTTAGTACTACACAATCTGTCATAGTTATGTCACTTTCTATGTTATATGAGAAATGTCGAACAAACCTTTCTACTAGTTTAGGCCATGTGAAGATAGACCCATGAGGTAAGCGAGTGAACCATTCTAAGGCTTATTCCCCTAGACTCTTTGGAAAGAGTCGTATGAGGTAATTGTCATTATATGCCACTTCTTGGCATGCCATGTAAAAATATTTCACATGATCTCGCGGGTCGCCTTTCCCTCTATACTTGTCAAATTTTGGCATGTCAAACTTCTTAGGAAAGGGTTGAAGCGTCATAGATTTATCAAATGGATGGGGCATAACTCTTCATATTGGTACTTTTTTCTATGCCCAACATTACTTTCTTGAAGGCTTGTAAGCATTTGCTTTCATGGATTGCATTTCTTGTGTAAGTAATTTCTCCTTAGTAGGAGAAGCGAGGAATATATACTATATATTTGTATTTTCTCCTTCTTGGTTTTCCATGTGAAGTTCACTAGTTTTGACCTTAGGCTTCTCCTTATGTACATTTTTGTTTGTTTCCTTTTGTACATGAGATGTTAGTAAAGCTAATTGTTGACTAAGGTTTTGGATTTTTTGTTGAATAGTGACTTCTTCCTCAAGAGGTTCTTCTTCTTCTTCGTTGCATGGAGGTTGTTCCACATTTTCATGTTCTAATCTAACTCTACGTGGCATCTTGATGAAGGACATTTTATAACCCACCATATTATCATTTCCTACGTTGGATGTGGAAGCATGCCCATGTGTTAGGATATCTTCCATGTTAATGAGAGGTTTTTCTTCCTCATTAGCCTCATTCATGGGTGGGATTGTCTCATGTTCTGTAGGCATTCTAGCTCCTAATTCCACCACTCTTACTAGCACCCAATCTTTGTTTCTAAAAAGGAATTCATCTAATAAGGTGGGGTCAAAATCAAATTCTACATGTGGTGACCCTAACTCATCACCACTATGATCTACCATCTCCTCCACTTCTTTCTCTGTAGAAAATAAGGCCCGAGATCATGGCCAATAAAGGGATTTGACCCTTGTTTGTTTGAAGTTTCCCAAGTTTGTGTTTGTTTTGTTTCAAATGCCTATTTTTTGCTCCCAATCTTGTTTTAGGGGCCATGATGTATGAGAGTTTCACTAAGGTGTTTTGAATTTGTTCAAAAGGTATTGATTAAGCCTAAGTGAAATGTAAAAATAATGTCAATAGTTCAAGAGTTATAATGAATGTCAAAGGATAAATGTGCCCAAGTGATTGTTCTAAATGAGTAAGTCAAAAGGTGACAAATAAGATACAATCACACAATGTTTAGTTCCAAAACCAATCAACCAAATGATATACTTCCTAAGTCTATTTCCAAAATGGTAGTTGGTGTTTTAAGATGATTAACAAAATGTCACTACTTATGTCGAGTTCAAAGAAATGAACAAGGCGTAAGTAATAACAAGGAGTTAACACGATCCCCAAACAAAGTATACTAAAAGCAAGCCTGAATCCAATCAAGACCTATATTCCAAAAAGTGGCAGTTATGATCGTGAGCGACACAACAATTCCACCAAGATATGTTAACCAAACTTTGTGAGAAAGTAAGGTATTAATATCAAGATGATATTGATATAACGCGCACAAGTGGTAACACTCAACACTTTTCAAAATCAGGTAGTAATTGAAATCAAACTAAAGCTAGAGTATACCTAGGAATTGTTAAAGTGTATATAGCATAACATCACAATATAGATATTTAGGTCAAGTTTACAAGAAACAAGACGTAAATACCAAAATTGTAGTGACATGATATAAACAAGATAACAATTCAAAGGAGAGTCAAGGTGATGAATCCAACCTAACTACGATTGATGATCTTGACTTGGGTATCAAGATCAAAAAGTCTACCAATGATATGAAAATGATCTTCACACACTTTAGACGTTTAACAACTCAATCGAAAACATGGATGAGCGTAAATGACACAAAAGTGGTGAATACAAATCAATTAGTAACACAAGGGTAGTCACTCTTCTTCTGATCAACAAAGTGTCAAAAGAAAGTGAAGGAAGTAGATCAATTGGTGTTGAAGAGAGTTTGGTTTCACTTCGACAAAGTTTTGCCTCACCCTAGGGCAAGTGAAAACTAAGTAAAAGTAAAACTTTACAATCCTCATGATGAATGACACATTGTTCAAAATTTGATGGACTCTCCCCTTGTTCGACAAACAAGGTTACGACTCAAAAAATTTCTCCCTTTGTGATAGCTCTCAACTCAAATTGGTTTTGATATGGTCAAAGTTGGCTCCTGGTCAAAGATAGCTTCCTAGGTGGTTCACTCAACTAGGTGTCACAAGTTATCTAATGTGAGCTCGGTTTGCCAAGGTTTCCCAAGGATTATCTTAGCTATTTACTTTACCCCCTTCAAGTATAGTGGGAAATAAATGTGTCCATCGTGTACTCTCACTGGGGTCATGATACGAGATAACTTTGACGCTAAATCTCACAAATGGTAAAACTAGTCAAGTAGGTTGTGCGGAGCACTTCTTGTTTCATCCACAAGGTTCCCTCTTACGTGGAATACTTTAGGGTTCCTAGAACCACCCCCATTGTTGTAGCTTAAGGCATTATGCCAAAGGGGTTATGTTCTAGTTGAGCGGATAGGGACGTACCCTTTTCTAAAACCTACAAATACAATGTGATGTTTGTGGTGTTTTTTTATCTTGTTTAGCTTAATGTGGTTTGCTTGAACACCTTTTGTAACCTACATGGAAATTATATTAGTAGTTTTGTTTTGTCTCAATTTCTTCCTTCTTTGACAAGCGTTTTTGGTCCTGCACAACATGGATTAGTAATTTTCCATGCACACAAAGAGGACAAATGTCATTTCTGATTCTCAAGATCATCCTAAGATGCAAGAGAAGAGCATACGTGACACAAGATCCAACTAAGAAATCAACAAATGGAAAATACTTAAATCAAATGTGATACATGTTTATTTTAACCAAATTTGACATTCCCAATGTTTTTCAAAGCAAAAGAAAGAGATAAGAATCATTTCTGATTCCCAAGATCACCCAAAAGGCACGAGGGAAGAGCATAACGTGACTTTACTCTTATGATTAAGCATGCAATGTTTATCCAAATTTAATACAATTTAAACAAAAGCATGTAAATACACCTTGCAAAACAAAAATTAATCAAAATAAACTTGTAAGATGTTAGTATTTTAATGACACAAGCTTTTGTAAATGTTAAATTGATATTCAAAACTCAATGGTACTGGTGTACTAGGCATGGATCGGGCTATATACATGTGGATTATGGTGTATACACACCTCTGTGTGGACTAGCAGAGATACAAAGTGCCTATACAAACTGAGAGATACATGTGCTGCTCCCAAACGCACCTGCACTAGCGGATAAATGTGTGCACGTGGGAATCAAAATAGAAAGTCAAACACATATGATGACATGTGTGTGTGCACTTTGGAAGAATGATTTATGCGCTAGGAAATGGGTGTATACACAACTATGTAGGACATAAGAGTGTGTGCGCCATCATAAGGATGCATGCACTACGGTTCGGCACCTACGCGGATCTAATTTTTGAATGAAAACATGGTACAATATTGCAGCAATGTAAGTGTGTGTGTGCTTTGAAAATGATGTATGCACTAGGAAATGAGTACCTGCACACTATTGTATGTGCCTGTGTGTCCCCTGTAAAAAATACAAAAATACCTAGCGATGACGTCAAAATATGACACAATGACATAAGAAAGCTCAAAAAGCTCAAAATTTTAACATGTTAGCTCAAAATTGACAATAACCCATCAAAATTAAACCCCTAAAGAAGACTCAACACATGCAAAGTTAGCAAAAATCATAAGAAATTTAACATTATTTCAAACATGTGCATATCAAGGGTTAGTCAAATATTGAAATAACAACAAAAATTGAACTACAATGCTAAGGGACTAAGGACCCATCCCACCGGGCGTGCCAAATGTGTACATGAATTAGTTAACAATGCAAAGGAAATCAAAGCTAACACCTAATAGCTTCAATACAATGCTAACTAGATCAATATACCATCATGCTAAGAGCTAAACAAGTAATAAACATCAACACTATGCATTAAAACCTTGAAAATAAAACCTCAAGCTAACATGCTAACATTTATTGCTCTACTCTTTAGAAAGCTAAATCAATGAAATGGACCTAGGTAGATCCTTTAGCTATCAAAGGGTTGATAGTTGTTTGATCCAAGAGGATTGAGGATGGAGGTTCATCAAGTCATGGAAACAAGGCCTTTCTTGATTAACTCCATTGATCTTCACAAAATAACTTGGATGATTGAATGCAAATGGATGATGCCTAGCTCCACTCTAAGGAAGAATGCCCTAGGATGATGAAATGGCTATAGTATAGGCTCTATGCTCATTTAGGTGTAAGTAGAAAGGTAGGAGGAGGGCTCCTTATATATCCCAATGGATAAAAGAATCTCTACATCCCTTTACATGTGGGATAATAGAGAGGTTGGGTTAGTTGTGGATAAGGAAGGTTTAGGGAGGGTTGAGTCAACCTTAGGAGAGTTTAATTTGTCCTTTAGTGACCCATGGGAATTAGGGGTGCATATAATTAATCAAAGGTGATTAATTAATAAGGAGATGAGCCTATTATAGCTTAGCTTAGAAGAGAATTAACATAATTTAGGGGATACGAAGGATTAAATTAGATAAATGAAATTTATTTATTTAATAGAGGAGGATAATTAATTAATTAGAATTAATTAACTAATCTAAATAGAATGGGGTTTAATTAACGGAAGGTTGTTAATCGTCATTTTTCCTTGATAGATGAGTCGATTAAGCGGCGTAATGTAGTTAATTGATTTACGACAAAAAGATAGAATGAATGTCATTTGATGATTTTTCATCAAATTGTTAGAAGAGTATAATTAGAGCAATTTCAATATTTAAATTGCTTGGGCTATATTATAAGTGTCTACACGTATTACACAGAAAGCAAACATTTCCAACTGATTTCATTTCTAAGAAAAAGAACAACTCAAGATTCTTTGAAACAAAAAATCAACATAAATAGTAATGTTTCATTGGGAGAAAACGAGATCAAGTTTGTTGTGGGTTCATGAGATAGAGGCCTTTTTAATATTTACTAGATCAAACAATTGAACACCCAAGGGAAAATAATAAAGTCCATCACCAAAGTTTAACTTCATCAAATTTTAACTTCAATTGCTCTAGGTTACACCTTTCAAGAAATCATTAACAATGAAATTATCTAACAGTTTGAAGTAAAATATTAGAACAACAGAAGAAGAACATTGCCATTTCCGTGAAGGAACTCTACATTCCCAAACTGAATCATAGTCACATTCACAATTTAACTCTATACTTTTATCCAAAACCCCATCCTGTACACTTCTCTTTTTATATTAAAGAAAAAGGACCAACCATTCGTTGCTATATGAAACAACCCCAAATACTAAAACCCACCAAGCTTCACATGATGTTTGTCAAACCCACACAGCACGCACCTTTCCAAGCAAGATTACAAGTTAAAAACATTCAAAGACTTTACGGGTAATGTACACAACACCGCAGACCAAAGTTTTCACAAACCCCTCTTAACATCGTAGAAAAAAAGTGTTTCATTTGAATAAAATATGCATGGCGATCGGGGAGGATCCAGACACCCTTATATTTTATTATTATTATTATTTTATATTCAACCATATAAACTCAGCTAGAAAATAGCTCTATGAAAAGCCATACAATTTTTCAAAAAGAAGACCATTTTATTAACAAATTCAATATCATTATTCAAAACCAAACACAACCATCAATTTCATGCTAAAAATACTAGCTGAAACCCACAAAATCGATTTGCACAACCAATTAAACAAACCCATTTCAGCCAAATAATTTTATTACTGCAAGAGCTCATGCTTAAACCCGATTCACAATATTTTTCACACATCTAACTCATTAACGCAAACAGAAAAAAATAAATATGAAAATCCCTTTAAAAATCAAAAACCAAATAATCAAGGCAAAAAACCCCTTGTCCAAAATGTTTCACTTCACCGTTCAAACCCTAGCTTGAAACAATTTACCAGAGAGTCAGCGAATCCAAGCTCAACCAACAAAACCCCTCTCATTCTTTACATTCCTCAAAATAAATAGAGGTAGAAAAATCGATTCCAACAGAAGTAGAGAAAATTCATTAGCATGTCTCTATAACTGGAGCTCCACCAAATTCGAAATGCCATGTAAAACCCAACTCCACTTCTTTTCCCCCCTTCTCTCCATGCATCCCAACAAACCCTATTGATTTGCCTTGTCCAACTGCCAAGTGGATGGTTTGGAAAAGCCTTAAGCCAACGTGGGAGGGGGATCCAAAGTCAAATTTGAATAAACAACCAAATAATTACCTTCTTCCCATATACGTGAATGTCCACTTTTGTGGATTTTGGAATTATTAAAACTTTATCATTGCCACATTATGGCATTCTTACCTATTTTCAAATTGACTTCCAACAAAAATAATAACCTTAGAATATACATGCCATCATGGTGTTCCATCACCATGTTTTAATTTTTGAAATCAAATAATATTAAATCAACATTGCTTAACAACTCAATGGGTGTGGCATTATGCCCCAACATTTTAATAATAATAATATTTAACATAAGGCCACCACATTAGTGTTATAAAGCAATTCAACCAGGCTTATAAGCCTTAAAGGTTTTTTCTAAAATATGCTTTGACTCAAAAACGATTTATGCAACCGCAATAATTGTAACAATGACACAATTTCAACTGTGCCTCATAAATGAACGCAATGCGCAAGTCGACTTAGGAGCGACATCACCCTTAGTCCATGTGGGTGCCAACACAACTTCACGTTACGTGGTGACCATATCGATTAAGGAAGGTGTCATCCTAACCGATTTGACATCGGCCATAAAAAAGAGAACCAAACAAACAAACTACCACATTATAATCAAACCGCATTTATTAATAATAATAGGTGGTATTTAATTATTCGAAAGAACATACATTTTCCCATTATTCATATTTATCTGAATAATTAAATGTCGAATAAAAAGGGTTAATTAGCGGGATGTTACAAAAACACACTTATATTGGGGGTGAATCAAGGTATAACATAATTTTTAGTTGTTTAAAAATTTATCATTCATAGTAGTTACAATCACAAAATATATAACACTTGTAAAACTCCGGTTTATGTGGAACCCTTTCAAGAAAAAAACCAAAGAGAAAAGACCGCTTGAGCTACTTCCAAACCCACCAAAAATTAATTGTATTACAAATATTTGTAGGCACCAACCTACTGGAGACACCATTCCCTAATGCTAAACACCAACTCAACTTGATTTGTGTGCACCAACTCACCGGAGACACCAATCCCCAATGTCGAACACCGACTCAACTAATTCATGAGCACCAATTCACTGGAGACACCAATCCCCAATTATATGAGGTAATGACCTCAATAATATAAAGATCCACCTTCAGTAGTTGTTGTTTTAACTCGATGATGGAAAATCCGCTTCTCTTCTTGTTGTTATTTCCATACACCCATGCTTTATACTTGTTTATCCATTGTTCACTCTTCGTTCTTCAAGAGTAACTTGACATTATAATCTACTTGAGTTTTCTCTTCCTCTTTCTTCATAAATCCTCTTGATATATCTTCATTAATCACTCCTCTCTTCTCACTCTCTTCCTTTTCTTTTCAAAATGACATCATAATACTATGAGCACACTCTTGAATTCATAATTGAATTCATTTATATACCATGTTCATTTCATGAATAGATATGACTTTTTAATGAGTCGGCATCCTTTTGAATATTCATCATGAGTCAACTTTAGTATACTTTGAAATTTGAATATTTTAAGTTTTTCAAGACTCTGTGGACTCACCATGTTTTCTCTTGGTCCCACAACATTTCATGACCATCACGGACAATTATAGACAAAATATAGTTTTCTCTTTATTACATGACTATCCTCCTTTGTATTACAACACTTGTTGACTTCTATGGCTTTCTCTTCATTACACGACATATATCCTTTGTTGAGTAGTATTATTTTAGACCCATAAAATACTTTAGTTTGGTTCTTCATTATGTGAGGCACTACTACAACCCACGATACACCACAAGCACCCGTGAAGCACCACAAACACCTGCAAAACATTACAAACCCTATGGAACAATAAAAATCTGCAGAACACTATGAAATAGTTTTCTTTAGTGTGTGGAATGTAAAATTCAAACTAAATAATATTTTTCATAAGAGGCACACATCTATAAGCATTAATGACAATATTTCTAACATAAAAGATACTTATCGATATTCCTTTGACATCAATGACAATATTTTCAATAAGACATGTATCATAAAGTAACTTATCTTTTAGAAAAATATGAAACTATGAAAAAATATGTATTTCTTTTCTTGATCAAAAGGTTGATATGATAAAAGGCGCATATTTTCTTTAAATCGTAAGATATAATCGATTACATGTTTGGTCTCACCTTGATGTAAAGATGGTAAATGCTCATACGTAACTTTAGGGACTCTAAGATATCTAAAGTGGGCAATAAAAACCTCTTGAAGCTAAAAAAAAATTACTCAAATATCCACTAGGAAGATGGGTGAACCAAGATCTCGCATCATGCATGAGACCTCTATTAAAGGCCTTAAGAAGTAACCTATTATTTTTATATGAAGCCACAAGTTTATGATAATGCCTAAGATGTGCATAAGGATCAAAAGTTCCATCAAACATTGGAATGAAGGCATAATAAAATCACCAATGAAGGGATATAGAAATATCTTACACCAAATGGGATTGCCATAAATAATATTTGAATCAAGAATAACACAATAGGCATTACTTTCTAGAGTTAAGGTATGTACTTTACATTGTAAATCACTTACCACATTTATAAAGGAAAGAACCTCTTGAGGATGCATGACATATACATCTAAAGGCTCGTTTAAGGGTTGTATTTTACCTTTAATAATAGTCATGGGAGCACTACTCCATTTAAAAACAATACGGGAGGTGGTATCCTGTGGAGGTTCCTTGGGTATATCATGAGTCTTTATTAAGTGTAGGCTCAATTGGGGTGGAAGAGCATTATTAGTTGCAACCAACCGATCTGTACTAGGAGGAAACACATTACTATTTGTATTACAAGCAATAAGAGGAGAATCAATAGGTGCATATTTGATATCAAATTTCACATTATCGTGCTCAATCGGTAAAGGATAAAAAAATTTAAAATCATTACAAGAAGCATCATTTATATGATGTATGAGAGAATCACAAGTTACATCATTACTTTTTCATTTAAGAGGTAGAATTAAAACATAAGTTGCATCATTCATATAAGTTACATCATTCACTCTATGTGTTATATAATCATCGTTGCATTCAAGAGGAAGAACAAAAACACAAGTTGCATCATTCATAGGAAGAGGGGTATCCCAAACATCTTTGTCATCGGTGCAATCATCATTAAGAGGAATTATTGATTAAACAAATATTGAAAATATAAATTTGAAATCTTAATTGTATACCAAAGCACAAATATAAACAATTAAAGTACATATTTGATACAAACAAGTAAGCTAGGAAAATATGAAACCCTAGTTGCAAGAGAAAGGGTAAGATACTTAGTTAATTCGTAATAAATCCAAAGTTGTGCCGAGATAGAAAACTAATGGAACAGGAAAGCCGAATGTTGCAACTGAGCCCAAAAAATGCGAACCTGTCGGGAATGCCAAGACTAGTGTGCTTAGACAGGTTAGGGGCACATGGGCGCCACAGACCTCCTCAGGTGCCTATGAATGCTCAAAACATTAGAAACTCGGTTTCAAATGGTCACAATATATTCATTAGAGGTCACCTTTAATCACATGTATGTCGTTATACTTCAATGTTATTCACCTGAAACCTACAAGAAGAAAGAACACCTATAAAACCCCAAAACACATCAAATCTTAAAAAGAAAAAGATGCATGTGAAGAGTCGATCGACTCCCGATGGTCACCCGAATGAGTGAACTTATGATCCAGGCACTGCACTATTTCGACTCCATGTAGTTTTGCATGTGTGTGTGAAAATCGTGCCCTAGGTGGTTCTTGTGCTAGACGCACTTGAATAGTGAGCAATAGCTAGATGTAAAAGATGTAGATAGATGTGTGTATGGAAAAATGAACTTCCCCTCCTATGTGTGTATACAAAGATAATAGTCCCTTGTCCATTTTGTGGAGTTATATGGATGCTTGAATGCTCTTATAATGCACTTAGAATGCTCTTGGATGCAACCTTAGGTGGTGATAGATAATGCTTAGTGTTTGGTCCTTTATTATGGTCACATAGCTTTGTATTTATATGATTCCCTTGTTTGAATTTCATAATTAACCACTAAAAGGTAGAACCATAAGAAATAAAGATGCCCAACAACTAGAAAAGACCCAAAATAGGTGAGCAAGATATTAAGAGGTCGGGGTGCCCAGAGGGGACCTGGGCGCCTAACACCGCGTCCCGGATGGGTGTTGGTGTCCGACTAAGAGAAACTGAAGTATTGAAGGTTGGACTGGGTAGTAGGGTGTGTAAGACTAGGAAAGAAACCAAATAAAGTAAAGAGGCCAAAGACAGTGGTCAATTAGTAATTTTCTTGCTTAGGACCATATGAATAGTTGTATGTGACTAAGACCAAGAAATGTACCCAAAGTGTGTGATTTAGTGTTTACATTTGCCCTCACTTTATGTTTTTGAGTAAACACTCGATAACATAAAGTAGATAGAATATGCGTACCTGATAACCATGTAGATCAATGGTGAAAAGTGTGCCGAGAGAGACAAGAAAAAGCGTGGAGTGATAAAAAGTGAAGCTTGGAAGCTAGAGAAGAGGAAGTGAAAAATGATGACCCTAGGGATGAAAGCATATGTGTAGATGTCATGTTGTACCTATTTTTGATGTCGTTTGATGTGTGATGTTATGATTATTGCTTACCATAAGGAATAACCTACAAAAGAGAAGAACGAAAAAGTAGTCAAAGTCATGATAAATTCAATCAAAATATGCAAAAAGTGTGTAAAAAGTATGTAAAAATGTGAAAAAGAACATGTGCACCTGATTCGTGATGAGTGAAAGAGATAGAAAGTATCCTAAAGATGTTGTAGAAGAACGATTTTTGGGTGATTTCATGCCAAGAACGATTTTTTCAAGAGATCTCATGTCACCTACACCAAGTACGATTTTTTGGGCAATCTCATGCCAAGTGTAGAAGAAGTGTAGGGAGAAAGGTCTAGTTTCATTATCCAACCTTTGACCACTTCCTGCAAAAGATAAACACCACTACAAATGGTGTGTGAAAATCTGATCCATTCGATCTAATGCGAAAATAGAAAACAAGGTGCAATGCATGCATGTCGAGTGTTGAAGGACTGTAAAAGCCTCTCGTGAAAACTACTATGAACTGTGTCAAACTAAGAATCACCGTAATCGCCCCTAGTCATAGGCACCAAGGAAGGGTTGGGGGCACTACTGCTTGGTGTTGGGTGCTAGTTTTTGTTTTTGTTTCGTTATTGCTTGTCTTTTAACCAATTTTAATATGTCAATATGAGGTGGCGTCTAATGGTTGGTTGCAATAAAGGAAACAATATGAACACAAACTCAATATAGATTTATATCCTAAACTAAATTCTTTTAACTGATATAAAATAACATGCATAAAGTTACTATACTAAATTCAAAACAAAAATAGAGATTTAACTTCAATATGCAATACGAGGTTAAATTGTGAAAGAGACAGTAATCTGATAACAATACTTTAAAGAACAAAGTAATGCAAAGAAAATGAATCTCCCTTTCGTTGGGTAGGAGTGGCCCTTGCTCCTTCCCTTTGATTAGGATTATACTGAGACCCTTAGCAAGATAACTTCTCCTGAATTTGATTGTTATTTAATTCCCAAAGTGCTGCTACGTATAAAAAAACTAACTTTTTTAATTACATTATTCCTCTTTTTATATCAATCTCCTATGGAGATCTAATTATTAAAAACAAACCAATTCTAAATCTAACTAGTTGTTTTAACTCCATAATTTCCTTGATCCTTGCAATATTTTACGGTGGGAATAACTCATGGGTGATTGGTCGTTTCCTTTTGAATCACGGAAGAAGAGGTTTGTGATTGACTCATAGAATGAGTCAATCACTCTCGGAAGATTCCCAAATTCCTAGCTGATTGATGAAGCTAAAGTGGTGATGGAAGTTCAGTTATTGCTACTAAACTTTATGTTGATTGATAGATGTTCCAATCATGGATGACAATTTGGACTTCCAGATTTCCTTGCTTGTATGCATGCAAATGCCACTTGTGGTTTGAGAGGTTTGATGAGATGGCATTTCGAAGACACTATCCTCTAGATTTTATTGACAAGGAAGAGGGTCCAACACCATATCACATAACATAGTCTGCGCCATATCACATAGCGAGTCCTGTGCCACCATATATCCAAAGTCATGCGCTCATTATAACTTCCCAAAACATGCCTTTTTCACAAGGATTAGCATTTATTTCCATCATATTCAAGTCATTCATGCACAAGAATTAACAAGATGAAACATCAAAAATACACACAATAATTCCCCATAAACATTTCAAAGTAGTAAATATAAAGTATGTATTTTGTCCATCATGCATAATAATATTGAAAATAATACGAGTTCTATCATGGCTTAGACATCATTGCATAAGGTTTGACTAGACAAAAATGGGGCTCATCACTCCCCCAGACTAAAGATTTAGCAGGTCCCTCTGTTACCCATTAAGTTGTTCTACGATCCTAGAATAGTTGTATTCATGTATAAATGTTAGCCATGTTTCTTCAGGTTTTTGTATCAGAAAACCCAAAGTGATCCACCACATTCTTTCGCCAAGTAGTATAATTATTCACTGACTGGTCATTATTTGCATTCCACCGTGGTACTGGTGTGAGGAGAAGAGGTGGCATGTACCGCATCCCAATCCACTATTCTTTAAGTCCCAAGATGATTTTGCATACATCCTTGGCCTTTTCAAGGACCATCTGAGGTTGGTTGGTGAAATTACTTCCTTCCTTTTGTATTGATCAGCTAACAACTGATAGCGAACCTGCGATGCAAGAAAGTTAACATTGAAGGTAGGGGTTACCTGTTCCCTGAAATATTTGACACAAGTTTGAAGATTATCAGTGTACTTGTCTACCAAACTGAGACAATACACTTATGACCTAACTCCGTTGAAAAACCTAATGGATGTTGGCAAATCATGCCTCGTAAGGAGGCCCACTATTGATTTAGACGCACAAATATTGCTCACTTGATATCTCCATTCACCTTGATGTCTTAGGGTTGAAATAAATGATCTCAATTGAACTTCACCCACATATAAATTGATTGGTATTTCCACTTGCTCCGGAAGTAAAAATTTATGCACATAGAACTCGCACAATAAATTCTTCTCAAAATCATTGGCAGCAGTGTATGCCCCTACAAACTGATGATCATTTTCAAACTCAATGTCCAACATTGCCCTTGCTCTATTGATTTTCCATTTGAAGAATTGTTCTTTTAAGAACATGGCATAAAAATTGGAAGGAGGCCTGCAAGAGAGCACCTGGTCATATAATTGACTAACATGACCAACATTGTGTTTGAGCAATTGAATTTCTTCTTTTAACTTAGTATTTTCCTCTTCCACTTTTCATAACCGATAGCACTCTTCCATCCATTTAGTCATCCCTTTCAATATGATAATTTGAGGGAAGTATTTTTCTTGTTTTGTCTGCAATTGAGCCAAGGATATTTCCAATTTTGATTTAGCTACATTTAATACATATATTTGTTGCTCTTTTTCCTCTACTGTCTGTTGTAATTGTAAGGTTTCCTTTGCTTGGTGGGTAACCTGGGTCTGCAGTTCCTGAATTTGTTTCTCTTGAGAGGAAAATTTCTGAAAAAAGCTGGCATCTTTGGCTTCCAATAGGGCTTGCAATTTATCAGCCCTTTCCTTGGCTATTTGGAGGTCAAATTATACTTTAGAAAGGGACATCACATTGGGCAAAAGAGTATCAGGGTTTAAGGGAGAACTAGGTTCACCCTCTTCCATGGGTGCTTTCCCTTTATCTTTAATTGACCCTACCTTAGGAATGGTTGGCAACACCGACTCAGGTAGAGTGTTAACCAGGGTTTGAATGGTTGCAGTTGCTTCTTGTTCTTCCTTGGTTAACAGCTTTTTCTGCTGGTGGTTGGGAACTAATGGGGTTTGCAAGAGAAGTCTGATGACATTTTCCTGGTCTGCTAGAAGTGGATGAGGGAGAGTATGCTTGTTGAAACTTGATCCATCTTCTCATGCCATTCCTTTTTTCAAAAATTTATGCTTGCAAATTAAGTGTATGAGACCCTGGAACTTGAGATAAGTTGCCCCCCATCACAATTTTTCAGTGGCCACACAAATATCCTCATAGAGAAATTGAGGAAGATTAACTTTATACTGGGGTTTTGCCTTGCCATGGCGTAAATGTATGAGCATTCTCAGTACTGGTCCTAACACAACTTCATACTAACCCTCACAAGTAAAATATTTTATCAACCATTTTGCTATGCTTGCCTAGGGTTCTAGTATGCTCAATATTTTAATCCCTTTTTCCTTCCCCTTACTATCAACTACTAATTGCAATTTTTCTTTCCTTCCTACTACAAATCTTTTAATTAATTCATGGTACACTGTTCGTTCAGTAATAGCTAACCCATCATTTAGAACCCGTGATAATTGACTGATTACAGTGGGAGAGAAGGGTATTTCCTTACTATTTATTATTGAGTATCCCTCCTCCATGTTCCTTGTAAACTCCTCTGTCATCGTAATGTTGAATGCTTCATATGCCAATAAGAAATCCAGCCACCACCTGCCTTGTCGAAAAATTCCACGAATTTGCATCTGCCATAAGCTCCATGGAACTGGTAGGCTCATATCTAAGTCAAGGTCCCATTTAGGTTGGAGAAGGCACGCAACTTGCTAGACATGAATTAAGGAGATATAACGCAAGAGGCATGTAATGTAGTTCGAGAAAAACCCAATGGTGAGCACAAGCATACATCTCTATTTTTGTACCTATTTGTGTCAAATCTAGGCCAAAATCCCAAGGTGATGGGATAAGTCCCTTGAAGCGTGTGAGGCATTATGATTTTTAATGGTGAAGGATTTGGAGGGGATTTCAGGACGTGTGACATGGTTCTTGGAAAAGGTGGCCAATTAATATGCATGATGGGACAAATTAACTTTAAATTTAAAACCTTGCAATGATAAGGGTTAGTAATTGTGCATACCTTGATATTAAAGCTTGTTGTCCTTTGCCGTCATTTGCAAATATGAAGTGTGAATTTCTTCCGCCACCTTTCATGACATCATGCTTCATGCATTTGTTGTACCATACTGATATTACCACTTTTTTTGTTTTTATTTTTGAAGTCATTTTTTTAGAGAGAAAATTGCCATTGTTGGTTTTCAATTTCCTTCTTTATTATTTTTTATTTTTATTTTTAAAAAAATTCACGAAACATTGGGCACCATTTTTGGTTTTCACCCAACGCTACAAGGGAAGATGATTGCCATTTCTGGTTTTCAATCATCTCCCCGTTATTTTTGGATAGTCTAGTTCAGGTCTACATTGTGATGGACAAGTAAGCCTTGCCTACACAATGGAGGTCTGAATTTTCTTGTATTTCCTTCTGAAATGCATGTCGAGATGTTGGTTTATGATATAGCCTCAATCGGTGGCCATTAACTAGCATGAATTTTCTTTCATCGCCAATTGGAATCAATTGGACGATACCATTATCATATACTTCAGCAATTTGATAAGGACCCATCCATCTCATATGTAACTTCCCTTTGAAATATTTGTACTTTGAATCGAAGAGTAAATCCCAATCTCCTTTTTGAAATTTATTTGGCTTGATTTGCTTGTCATGCCATAGTTTCCTTTATTGTTGAATGATCTTAGTCTGATGCAATGCCTGAAGCTTGATCTCATCCAATTCATTCAATTGAATGAGTCTTGCTTGCTAAACTTTGGTTAATTCAATTCCCACCTCGATGTTGTCCTCATTGTCTGGATTTCAAACTCTATTGGCATGATAGGTTTCTTACCATAAACTAGTTTGTATGGTGTAAACCATGTTGTCGTCTTGTATGCAATATTATAGGCCCATACTTGCTTTTAGTAATTTTTGTGCCCAATTTTTCCTTGAGATGTCCACCGTCTTTGTGAGTATGTTTTCCAACTCTCTGTTAGTCACCTCCACTTGCCCATTTGATTGTGGATGGTAGGGAGATGATTTCTTATGTCGAGTTGGTATGTCTCTACAAAAGAGTTGATCACCTTTGACATAAATTGTGGTCCTTGGTTTGATACAATTGATCTGGGTGCACCAAATCTTTGAAAAAATCGTTCATATAGAAAATTTGTGACCTTCTCATCCCTCGCATGTGATAGTGCCTACACTTCAGCCCATTTGGTAACATAGTCAGTACAAACTAATATATATTCCTTACCTTGTGAGGTTGGGTCAAATGGCCCAATGAAATCTAGTCCCCACTTCTCAAATGGCTCCAAAACAACTTGTGGTTGTAGTGGCATCTCTGATGTGAATGTTGGCTTCCCCATTCTCTAGCATTTATCACACCTCCATACATATTTCTTGACATCCTTGAATAAGGAAGGCCAATAGTATCCAGATCCTAAGATTTTATGAATGGTTCTTTGCACCGAATAGTGGCCTCCTGATGGTTCATCATGGCATGCCCTTAGGATGTCAACTATTTCATTTTTAGTAACACACCTGTGTAACACATAATTAGGACCACATTTAAACAATATGCCATTTAACCAGGTATACATCACACTCTTCTTAATTAATTTCTTCTTTTGCTCAGGGGAAAAAAAGTTTGGAAACTTCCCTGTGGCTAGATAATTGGCCATGTCTGCATACCAGGGAGAAACCGTAGATAGTGCAAAAAAATTCATCCGGGAAGTCATCACTGACTTGTTCATCTTCTTCGGAAGTTGTAAGCCTGGAGAGAAAATCAACCACAACATTGGACTTCCCTGGCTTATCAACAATTTTAATATTGAATTCTTGCATGCAGCAATAACCACCGACAACCCGAACCCTAGCTCCTACTACCGCCTGTTGTTTCTCTGGTGTTAGCTCGGATGCCGGACCCTTCTGGTCCGGATCAGGGGTCCCTCATGTTAGGGGCCCTTTCTCCCAAGCCACCTGATTCCTGGAATAAAATCGTGGAGGGTTCCACCTCCACTCCTCATCTGGGAAAAGCTTTCTCCTACACTGATGATGGGTCCTTCTCACTGCGCATTCCCTCTCACATCACTGATGCTACTGCTGCTTCACATGATCTTTCTCTGGTGGGAAAACTGATGGGCCCTAGACCCCCTTTGGAGGATATCAAAAAATGGGCACGGTTGAAATGGCACCCATGTGGGGTGCTTGAAATAGCAGCAATGCCCAATAGATTCATTTTATTCTCCTTCAGCATGAAAGAGGATTTCACGAGAGCTCTTCTTGGTGGCCCTTGGTTTTTTGGCAGATGTGGCTTCTACCTCAGGAAATGGTCTCCGGGCTTCAACCCACATACTGAATCCATGACCCAAGCTCCAATATGGGTTCGCCTCCCGGGTTCCCCCAGAGTTCTGGCATCCAGCAGTTATTGAAGGTATTGCTCTCACTATAGGTTCTTTAATAGCTATTGATCAAGCCACTAAAGCTAAAACTAGATTCATCCATGCTCGTTTCTGTGTTAATGCCGATGTCAGCTGTCCTCTCCCAAAAGAGATAGAGCTACTATCTGATCTTGGGAACTGAAACAGAATATTGACTATGAATATATTCCTCAAGCCTGCTCCTTCTGTAAAAGCATTGGCCACTGGGCCTCTGGTTGCCCTTCCAAACCTCAACCTAAACCCAAAGCCCAAATTCCTTCCCCAAAATCTAAGAAAATTTTTATTCCAAAATCATCTTCTGCAGAGATTCCAATCATTCCCACCTCAAATTCCTTTGCTCTCCTAGAAGAGGGGGAAATAAACACTACCACTGATTTAAATTCCACTACTGATCCCCCCCTCTTCCCCTCAAGTCCCCCACCCTCTCGGTGAACCCCTCGGCTCTTCCCCCTTCCTCTGAGGAGGTTACCCCCTCCTTGGTTGTTTCCTCCTCCCCTCCTCCTCTTTTGTCCTCTCCTCTCTCCCTTCTCATTCCTCCCCTTCCCCCCATTGGCTCCCTTTCCTCGGATCCCCCCTCCTTGAGCCTCCCCCGCCCCCCTCTTTCCCCTCCCTTGGACTCAACCATCTCCCCTACGGCCCTTTCTTCTGATGATAGTTTTAATCCCCGTTGTACAAGAAGCAGCAACAAGAAGCCTGATATTGGCACTAAAAAGTTAGGGGACGGATTCCAAGCAATATCAAACTCCAACAAGAAGTTGCTCTTAATGTCGCTCAAGGAACATAGAGCACAATCCCCATGGTGGTGGGGAGAAAATCCAAATCTAAGAAATGAAGATCATCTCTTGGAATATAAGAGGTCTCAACTCTCTTCAAAAGCAAAGAGTCATCAAAGATATAAAATTCCAGAACTCTCCTGATATCATAATGTTGCAGGAAACTAAACTTAAAAAAGACGATCATCTCCTAAAAATTTGGCCGGCTGCATCTTTTGAATCTCAACCTTCGGCAGGGAATTCTGGAGGATTATGCACCTTATGGGATCCCAGAAGCTTCAAAGGGGATTGTCTGCTTCAAGCATCCCAACTTCCTGTGCATGCTCTTCCAAGAAGTTGGCTCAGACTCCACATGGATTGCCATCAATGTCTACGCCCCCAATTTGGAGACCCAACGTGGAAAATTGTGGAAAGACATCTCAAATTTTATCAACACTTGTGGCAATATCCCCATATTAATAATGGGAGATTTCAATTGCCCCCTTTTCCTTCAAAAAAACAGGGAGGAGCTCCTACCACGCCTGTCAGCATGGAAGCTCTGGCTGACTTCATTAGGGAGAATTCACTTCTTGACATGGACCTTCACGGATCCTCTTTTACGTGGTCTAACCGCAGATTGGGTAGGAACCATATTCAAAGCAGACTGGATAGATCGTTGGGCTCTCTAGACTGGATCTCTCTATTTCCTGATTTTTACCTCAATTCCCTCCCTCGGGCTACCTCTGACCACAGCCCTCTCCTGCTCAGTGCAAATCACAATCTGAATATCAAGAACCCTCCCTTCAGGTTCGAGCTTGCCTAGCTTGAGAATAACCACCTGAATCCTCTTGTTACCAAATGGTGGGATATCAATGTCGAGGGCACTGACATGTTTAGGTTTTCCAGCAAGCTCAAAGAAATTAAAAACAACTCAAAATATGGAAGACTACGGTTTTCGGCAACATCAAGCTCCGCAAGTAGAAGCTTATCACAGGATATTGCCAAAGTCTCTACTCAAATGGAAATCGATGGGAGATTGGATCACCTTCACCAAAAAGAAACCTCCCTCCTCAGCGAATACCACAATACACTTCAAGAGGAGGAGACCTATTGGAGGCAGTGTTCTAGAGCCCTTTGGCTCGAGCAGGGGATCGCAACACCAAATTCTTTCACATCACTGCCTCAAAGCACAAAAGCAGAGACAAGATCAGAGAGCTGGTGTCATCCTCAGGTATCCTGTTAACCTCTGATTCTGACATTTCCAATGAGCTTGTCTCCTTCTATTCTAACCTCCTCTAGGTCGACCAACCTCCTTGAGCAATCAATGTCCTCTATGCTCCAACATATCCCCCAGCTTGTGTTTGTTGAGATGAACAATAGTCTGATCAAACCTTTTGCTATGGAGGAAGTCCACAAAGCTTTCGCCATGAAAGGGGACAAAGCTCTGGGACCGGATGGTTTTCCAGCTGCTTTCTTCCAAGTTTTCTGGGAGACCATCAAGCAGGATCTCTTCAAAGTGGTTAATGAGTTCCAAATCAGTAACAACCTTCTAAAAGAATGGAACACCACCTTCTTAGCCCTTGCCCCAAAAGAGCAGGGCTCAAAAGATGTCTCCAACTTCAGGCCAATTAGTTTATGCAACACCGCTTACAAGATCATCACTAAGATGTTGGCTTCTAGGCTTAAACCCCTAATGAATGTTCTCATCTCTCATGAAAGGGGACAAAGCTCGGGACCAGATGGTTTTCTAGCTGCTTTCTTCCAAGTTTTCTGGGAGACCATCAAGCAGGATCTCTTCAAAGTGGTTAATGAGTTCCAGATCAGTAACAACCTTCTAAAAGAATGGAACACCACCTTCTTAGCCCTTGCCCCAAAAGAGCAGGGCTCAAAAGATGTCTCTAACTTCAGGCCAATCAGTTTATGCAACACCGCTTACAAGATGTTGGCTTCTAGGCTTAAACCCCTAATGAATGTTCTCATCTCTCAGAACCAGAACGACTTTATTAATGGGCAGCTCATCCAAGGTGGTATCATTACGGTACACGAGGCTATCCACTCAGCCTATCACTCAAAATCTCCTGGAATGATCCTTAAGCTTGATATGCAAAAATCTTTTGATAGAGTCAGCTGGCCTTTCTTGATCAGGGTCCTGGAAAAATATGGTTTCGATAAAAGATGGTGCAGTTGGGTCTTCTCCTGTATTGTAACTCCTTGCTTCTCTATTCTTATAAATGGCATTCCGGCAGGCTTCTTCAAAAGTAGCAGAGGTATCAGGCAAGGTGATCCTCTGTCACCCTTCCTTTTCGTTCTTATGGCTGACTCCCTCAGCAGAGCCCTTGAGGCCGCTAAAAGTCAGTCTGTCATTTCGGGTCTGAAAATCACCTCTAGCTTGCCTTTGGCCACTCATAGCCAATTTGTTGATGACACTTTGCTTTGTTAAGTGCTTTGCCTCTATGATTAAATCCCACGCTCTCATGGATATCCTATCTCTCTATCAAGCTACTTCTCAACAAATCATTAATTTCAACAAGAGCAACATCTCTTTCATAAATACTGCTCCTAGGACCTAGAGGAAGATTGCTGATATTTTTGCTACAAAATTGTGGACCTCCCGCCTCCTATCTGGGCATTCCCTCTTCCAAGGAAAGCAAACAAAAATCTTTGGAATCCTGTCATCGAAAGATATCAAAAAAGCTCACTTTGCTGAAAGGGGCCTTGCTCAGCCAGGCTGGCAAACTCCAACTAGTTAAAGCCACCCTCCAGAGTCTTCCTACTTACTTCATGTCCCTTCTCAAATTGCCCAACTCGGTGAAGGAGGTGGTGGAAAGAATCCAAAATCACTTCCTGTGGTCTGGGCGGAAGAAAAAAGAGGATCCATCTGGTCTCCTGGAAGGAAGTGTGTAAGCCGACCTCTCTTGGAGGGCTCGGGTTAAGAAGGATGGCTGATATGAATGCGGCCCTCCTGCAAAAATTGGTTGGGAAGTTGCTAAAGGAAACTCTCATTGGGCTCAGCTCCTCAGAGCTAAGTACCTTGCTCATAATGAGGAATTTCTTACCTCAAATCCAATACGAGGTTCGGCCATTTGGAATTTTGTTATTAGTTCCCTCCCCATTATTCGGGCTGGCACTAAATGGAGGTTTGGAAATGGTAGGCTTATTGACTTCTGGTGGGATCATTGGATTGGGGAAGAGCCGCTAGATCGCAACCCCTCATGGGATCCTATTAAAAGAAGCCTCATTAATAGGCATGGAAGGTTAGTTTCTGGCTACTGGAAGGTGGTGAACTCCATACCCTCCTGGACTATTCCGGATTGGGATGGAATAAGTGATCAGCAGAGGATGCTCCTGACTTCGCTTAGAAGCGAGCTCTCCTCCATCTATATCCCCTTTTCCCACCTGAGGATGAGCTAATCTGGCCCCTCTCCCCATCTGGATCTTTCTCGGTTAAAGCTGCTTACCTCTCCATGCATTGTACCAGCTCTGGTCCTCCCCTCACCAAAATCTGGCCGAAGGAAACAATCCCCAAAATTGGCTTTTTCTCCTAGCTCTCTTCTAAGAATGCTTTCCTCTCGGGAAAATTTGAAAAGGAGGGGTTTCTCTCTTCCCACTAGATGTGTGCTCTGTACTAAGGCAGTGGAATCCTCTTCCCATCTTTTGATCCACTGTCCCTTTTCTCAAGATATTTGGCATTGGTTCTTATCATGGATGGGAGTGATCTGGACCTTTCCAGAGTCCATACAGGACACCCTCTCTCAATGGTGCTCCCCCTTCTCCCATCCGGCCCTGGTTCTGGCTTGGAAACTTCTCCTCCCGCATGGCATTTGGGGCATCTGGAAAGAAAGGAACAGAAGAATCTTTAAAGACCAGAGTCTTGAACCTGATCGTGTGGCTACCCAGATAGCTCTGACTTTCTAGGATAATCTCAACTCTCACTTCTGGTCCAAATATCAGCAAAAAATTCAAATTTGTAACTCTCAGGAGTGGCAGCGGCTGTTGGCAAATCTTCCTGTAAGTAAAGCCCCTACTTCTGATCGGGGTTTAGTGCGATGGCTTCCCCCCACCTAGTTGGAGAAAACTTAATACGGATGGTGCCTCGAAAGGCAATCCTGGTAAATCAGGTGGAGGAGCCATCCTTCGTAGCTCCTCGGTTCCATTGTAGTTGCCTCTGCCCATAATCTTAGCTATGGCACCAACCATCGTGCGGAAGCCATGGCCATTCTCAAAGGCCTTGAGCTGGCTATCAAATTTGGTGATGATCCTCTCCAAGTTGAAAGTGATTCCCTCAATATCATCAATCTCCTGCAGTCAACAGATACTGGTCAATGGTCAATCCAAAATATTATTGCTGATATCAGAATCTTACAAAGGAGTTTCCAGCAAATTCAGTTTCAGCACATCCTCTCAGGGGAACAAAGCGGTGGACCACTTGGCTAACATCGGAGTTCTCCTTGAGAGTCAACAAAGCTGGAAGGACAACTTCCCGGCCGATCTCCTCCAAATTATCCAGAATGACCTCTCTTCCTAATGTTGCTGGTGGAAGGGTGAGCTGACTTGGGTATCAGCAATGCCTTTATGGACTCCCCAAAAGGCGGTGGTAATAATTCTTCATTTATTATGAAAAGACCTTTGGCGCTGAAACATTTGAAGGGTGAGATGTGTTATGATGTGGAGGATTTCCTCACGCATGGTGTAATTCCTCCCCTTAATCATATGATGTACTGGCGGGAGGGTAATGATGTCGAAGCAGACGGCTCCCATGCCCTGGGCGGGCTTTTTAAGGCCCTCCAACGATCCCCTCTTTCGCACTCTTTCCAAACCTCTCAATAGTATGGGTGGCCAACTGAAGCGAATTGAGCCTGCTTCCTGCGACACGGTTAAGGATGATGAGGAGGTCTGGAACATCTTATTGGAAAATGGTATCACCACTTTCCTTGAGAGAATGGCGGCTACTCGACTCTGGTCTTGTATGTTGTTATGGCTTCCTGGCGAGGGGTGTGTCTAGATTGGTAATACGTATTTTACTATCTCCACCAATGCAATCACTGATGCCACGGGTCTCCCGACCACCGGTGATATTTATTTCAAGCACTCGCTGCATGCTGAAATGCAGGATTTCATCGCTCCAGGGGAAAAGCCGGTCAAATATCTCTCAGGGTACACTCGCGATTCTCTGCCTCCCCCATGGAATAGAGTTGTTGAAGTCATCATGTGATATTTCACCATTGACGCCGCTATCGTCTGGTCTATGGCCCCCACTTTTTTATCCTCTCACATCTCGTGTTGGGAAAAAAGATTAATCTGTGGCATTCCTCTATCAATCCTTAGAGCATTCTGTTCAACTAGCTCGAGACGGGGAAGGAGCAATCCTTCATCAGGGCTTACTGTACTTATTATTTTCCGATCTTTGCCTCGCATGCTGATTTAGTCTACTTTCCCCCAAAAACGGGTTATCGTCGCCGTTTTCCCTTGCCTTCCCCCCATCCCTCCTCCACCTCCCTCCACTCTTCTAGATGCCACCGTCAGCTTGCACCTTTCCTCTGACTCCAACTTGGATGTCGCCATCCTGGGCCCTTCTCACGATGGTTCCAAACCCTCTACTCCCCCTGTTTTCCCCTCGCTTCATTCGTGCTTGTTGCTGGAGGGCACTGACACCAGTATTAAGGCGGTCTCCCCTGTCTCCAGCCCCGATACTTCTCTTACCGATGACATTCTGGGCCTTGCCAAGCTTTACCCTGACTCCCCTGCCTCGGAGCAAATTGAGACGAACTAGCCTGTTGAAGACCCCAATTCTTAGAAATTTGGGGACATTCTGGTCTTCGCTGACAGCAAACCTCATGCTGACACCCTGAAGTCTCCTTCGAATATGGATACAATTCTGCTTTGAGCCTGTGGTTGCTGACTCCCAGAGGGATGAACGCAGAGTTGAATTGGTGTCCTCTATTTTAAACAAGCTCCAACGCGCCTTCAATGCCCTGAAGGCCTGGGAGGTTTTCACTGATACTACCAGGAATGCCATTGCCAAAGACTGTTCGAGCTCATCACCCTTGCGGATCAACTTGCTGAGGATTCGGGATCTCCCAGAGCTAGAAATGTTGTTCGCTGAGCTAAAAAAGCTCATATGATGTTCTCCTCTTTTCTCCTGTTGTCTTTTTCATTTTCCTTTTTTTGGAATCTTCTAGGGTACTTATCCTCTATGTATTATTTTGCTAAATCTGTCTGATGGGCCTTTTTGTATAAGGTTGTGGGACCTTCTAAAACCCTCCTTTTACCCTATATATTCCAAAAAAATAACCACTTGACAATTTTGCCATGTACCAAAGGTTTATTCATGAGATATTTAATGGCAGAGTGGTTAGTATGTACAATGACTTCATATCCTGTAATATAATGTCTAAACTTATTGATTGCATATACCACAACTAAGAATTATTTTTTTGTGGTTGTATAATTTTTCTCAGTAGGAGAAAGATTTTTACTAATATAGTAAATTGCATGCATATGTTTCCTTCCTCTTGTTGTCCCAGAACAACACCAATTGCTTCATTGGAGGCATCTGTTTGGATGTGAAATGGTAATTCCTAGTTAGGACCTCTCAACACTAGAGTGCTGATAAGTTTGTCCTTAATTGCATCAAAGGCTTCTTGGCATGCTTCTGTCCATTCAAACTCAAAATATTTAGTTAGTAAAGCAAATAATGGAGAAGTAATTTTACTAAAATCTGATATAAACCTACGGTAATAACCAACATGACCCAGAAAACTTTGTACTTCGTTTGATTGGTGGGTGAGGGCAACTTCACTATGATTTTTACCTTATCTGGGTCAACTTTAATCCCTTCAATTGAAACGTGATGACCTAAGACAATACCTTGTTCCATCATAAACAAACATTTCTCATGATTTAATGAGAGTTGATGTTTTTCACAGTGAGAAAGAAATTTATCTAGATTGTTGATTGCTTCCTCAAATGTTTCTCCATAAACTTGTAAAATCATCCATGTAAATTTCTACACAATCATGAGTAAGGTCTGAGAAGATAGCTAACATACCTCTCTGGAAAGTGGATGGAGCATTGCACAACCTAAAGGGTAGCACTCTGTAAGCGAATTTCCCCTAAGGGTAGGTGAATGTTGTTTTGTCCTGGTCTTCAGTGCTACATTTATCTGATTATATCCACTAAATTCATCTAGAAATGTGAAGTATCTTTTTCCTAATAGATTATCTAGGACCTAATCAATAAACGGTAATGGAAAATAGTCCCGATGAGTGGCCTTGTTCAATTCTCTATAGTCTACACACACTCTCCATTTCCCATTATTTTTAGGTACTATGACTAAAGGAGAAACCCACTGATTGTCTGAAATTGGGTAAATAAACCCCACATTTAAGAGCTTTTCAATTTCATTCTTAACAATGTCCCTAAGTGCCGGGTTTATCCTTCGTTGAGGTTTCTTGACTGGTTTAACGTCAGTAGTGTAAATGTGATGTGTACAGATGCTAGGATGTATACCCTTCATATTGTTATATTCCCAAGCAAAAGCTTGAGGATGAGAGCAAAGGAGTTTAAACAATGTGTTTTCCTCTTCATCTTTCAACCAATTATTTATTTTCAGAGTTCTTCCAGGAAGTACATGCAGTTATTTTGTATCAGGTTGGATTGAATTAATGTCTGGATAACTTCTTAGAAGAGCATTTAGCATAGACATTTATGTGGTAGGAGTTTGTGTACTGAGGTTATGTTCTGGAATATGCACTCTGTTACATCGATGTTCCTCGCAAATGGACAAATAATAGGTTGGTTATTCTCATCTATGAAGTCATTTTTGATCTCCTTAAGTTACAGTGTTGGATTACCATAAGAATCGGTAATTGACCTAGCGCAGACTCGAAATGGGTCTAGCAAGCAAGACTCAAGCGCATGACTCGATTAAGTACTAAATCATTGTCATGGTAATCACTTTGAATATGATATGAGTGTTCTCGAATGATTACCATGGCAAGAGAGGAAATGATATCCTTTGAACCATCAGAGTCATCGTTAGGCCAATGTTTGTTGTTTGTGGAAAATGGCTTAGTTGTAGGGTAGAGTGATAGCTTCTTGGAATGTTGACCATTGGTAATGACCATATTTCCCATCCTGCAGTCAATAAGAGTAGCAATAGTGGCTAACTAAGGACGTCCCAAGATTACGGGGTACCCAATCTTCCTATTCTTTGTTTTGATTATCATGAAATCTATCGCATAGTCCTAAGATTCGATCGTAATGCAGTAACATCGTCTACGATCCCTTTTGGTTTATTTACTTGACTGATCTCATCATCTGCAAGACAATGTGTGTTATTTGAGGTTCGGGAGTGTCAATGTAGAAAGAGTATATATCGTAATAACATTTATAGCGGCTCTTAAATCAATAAGGACATTAGGGATTTGGACATTTCCTATGCAAACAGTTACAATAGGACTGCCAGATCCCCATACTTAGGAGGAGGATTAGTTCCTTCTAAAATGCTAGCAAGTTTCCCATCAACATGAATGGTTTTTGGTTGATTCTTCCTTCTCCCTGGAGTCTTGAAACAAATATCTTTAATAGTTTTATTTAATTCAGGAATGTCCTTAAGAGCCTATAACAAAGGAATGCCAATACTTAACTTCCTCAATCCTTGAATTAATTATGACTCGGCTTCTTAGGTACCACGACGGCCTGCATTTTTCTGAGCCACCTAGAGGGGAAAGGAATGTTAGTGTTTGATTGAGGAGTTTCTTCTATATTCTTAGGTTGTGCTTCTTTTGATTCTTCGTTGTCTTCAAGAATCTCCTCAATGATAGGGAAGGAGGTTTAGATGTAACCTTTCCTGAATGTAGCATTATGTCCTTGCAATCCAAAGAGTTTAATGCAGGATTATTTTCGATTCTATCTGTATATGCTGAATTACCTTGCCTCATATTTTTAGGGTTTGGTATAATCTGAGCATGGATATGTGGTTAGGCAAGTTCATCGGGTTGGGCATGATTACTTGGTCTAGCCAAAAGGGCTTGTTGGCCTTGTGATCTTCGTTGGTTGTAATATTGTTGTCTAGACCCTTGTGGTGCATTCCACTTGTTGTTGATAATGAGGATTATATGGTGAATATTGTGGAATGTTTGGATGTGAAGCCCATGGTTGTTGATAAAAATTGCCTATGCATATTGTGAGCTCCACTCATGTGAAACTTGTTGAGCCCAAGGAGGTGGATACGACCATGGTCCATTCCATTGGTTTGGAACCCATTGTGCTTTTTGGTTGTAGTTTTGATTTTGGTTGGACTGAAAATTTCCTCCCTGCTTTTGACCCATATAGTTTAACTCGGTTTCTTTGTGATTTTTTTGTTTTAAATGGTTTTGAGCAGGAAAGCATACCACACCGATCACGGCATGCTTTCGTCGTAGATGAGACAATTTTTTGTCTTGTCTAATAGACAATCCTTTAATCCACATTTCTCACTACACCTTGGGCAATAAATGAACAAGGGTTATGTATTTCTAGCCTTCTCCCTATCCATAGTAGTGTTGAGTTGAATTAAGAGATCAGTTTTTAAGTTTGTAATTTCTTCCCTCAATTTGGATAGGTCTCCACTAGCCATTTTTCCTTTTTGCTTCCTACAATTTGGGCGAATTCTTGAGTAATTTCGGCAGAGGTTGATGATATATGTGAATTCTAACTTGTTCATGTCTCCCTTCCCCATTAGGTTGAATGCTTCTTGAGTGTCATCATCTAATCCTTTGAGAAATAAGGTTTTGAGTAGGTTAATGTCTAGGCCATCTCCACACCTTCTATGAAGAAAAAGGAACCGGTCTAGGTAGTCTTTTGCACTTTCATCCTCTTTCTGTTGAATTCGAAGAGTTCTTCTTTCCTATCCCTTACTCGACAAGTAGTCCTGGTATTTATCTAGGAAAACTTATTCCATCTCTTCCCATGTATGGATGGAATCTAGGGTCAACCCCATAAACCATCTCATAGTTGCATCTTTTAAGGTAGAGGGAAAAAGTTTAAGTTTTTGGCCATCAACAGTGTAGTCATAAGTTTGACATAAAACCTTAAATTCAAAAAGGAATTGATCAAGGTCCTCTGAAACTAGCCCCAAAGTTTGGCAAAATTGAAGGGGATATATTTTTCATAGAGCCTCATCATCGGGATCCAACAGATAGGATAAGTAAATGTTCTACCTGGTGGATTTTCTACACCATTATCTCCATCATTGAGGTTATCCATCCTGACTTGATCAACAAGTTGTTCCACATGTTGATTTTGTGGGGTGTTTGGAAGGTTTGTTCTAATAAATCGCCTCTATGGTCTCTAGGTCTAAACATACAATCCTAACATACTAGAAATGGTTCCCTAAATGGAAACTTACCACACACCCACAAAGTACCTCTAACTAGCATTGTATCCTTTGATGACACCTTGTTCCCCGACAACGGCGCCAAAAAGTGACTAGTGTCGTTATTGCTCGTACTTTAACCAATTTTAATATGTCAATCCGAGGCGGTGTTTAATGGTTGTTTGCAACAAAGGAAACAGTAGGAACACAAACTCAATATAGATTTCTATCCTGAACTAAATTCTTTTAATTGATATAAAATAACACGCATAAAGTTACTATACTAAATTCAAAACAAAAACAAAGATTTAACTTTAATATGCAAGACTAGATTAAATTGTGAAAGAGACAGTAATCTGATAACAATACTTTAAATAATAAAGTAATGCAAAGAAAATGAATCTCCCTTTCATTGGGTAGGAGTGGCCCTTGCTCCTTCCCTTCAATCAGGATTATACTGAGACCCTTAACAAGATAACTTCTCCTGAATTTGATTGTTATTCAATTCCCAAAATGTTGCTACGTACAAAAACTAACTTTTTCTTATTACATTATTCCTCTTTTTATATCAGTCTCCTATGGAGATCTAATTATTAAAAACAAACCAATTCTAAATCTAACTATTGTTTTAACTCCATAATTTCCTTTATCCTTGGCAATATTTTACGGCGAGAATAACTCGTGGGTGATTGGTCATGCCCTTTTGAATCACGGAAGAAGAGGTCTATGATTGACTCATAGAATGAGTCAATCACTCCCGAAGATTCCCAAATTCCTAGCTGATTGATGAAGCTAAAGTGGTGATGGAAGTTCAATTATTGCTATTGAACTTTATGTTGATTGATAGATGTTCCGGTTGCGGATGACAACTGGACTTCCAGAATTTCCTTGCTCGTATGCATGCAAATGCCACTTGTGGTTTGAGAGGTTTGATGAGTGGCGTTTCGAAGATACTATCCTCTGACTTATATTAACAAGGAAGAGAGTCCTATGCCATATCATAGAACAAAGTCTTGTGCCACCATATATCCAGAGTCACGCGCTCATTATAACTTCCGAAACCATGCCTTTTTCACAAGGATTAGCATTTATTTCCATCATATTCAAGTCATCCACGCACAAGAATTAACAAGATGAAACATAAAAATACACACATAATTCCCCATAAACATTTCAAAGTGGTAAATATAAAGTATGTTTTTGTCCATCATGCATAATAATATTGTAAATAATACGAGTTCTATCATGGCTTCGACATCATTGCATAAGGTTTGACTAGAAAAAAATGGGGCTTATCACCAATAACGTGTGAAGGTGTAGTGCTTGTATGTACATTATAAAAAAGGGAATTGAGAATATCACCATGGGAGATGCCGCATGGGGCATTCCTACTTTAAACTCTAAAGGAGAAGGCTCGGGGATGTGCAAATGGTGGTAAAAATCGGGATGTCGTTGGTAGTAGGAGGATGGTTGACAATCAGGGATCCCATCATCAAAATTAGCATATGAAGAAAAACAACACTAGGAATAACCTTCGAGTATGGGACAGGCTCATTACCAAAACTCTTGTTTGAAAATCAAGTGACATAAACATTTCTAGGGTAGAACGATGACATGAATAGCATGAGAAATATCAACAAACTTTGTAAAGCCAAAAGTGGTATGGACTGATTAGAGGGATGACAACCCTTGTGGTTTTGCAAAGCCTTGTGACAAGCCATAGTTAAAATAAGAAAGATGAGAAGTAAGATCATACACTTACATGACCCTTGGGTTTTAGAAATCAAAAGGACCAATCAAATAGGCTATAGAAGACCCTAAATTAGGCGAAGGGGTTGAACAAATGCAAGTTCACCAAAATGTATTAACCCTAATTAAAGTTTTTGATTAAGTTTAGAGCTGATAATAAATGCATATGGTTATGAATGTTTTTGAACATGACATATTACATATTATAGAGATACAATCATTTACACATTTACAATGAAAACTAGGTTATTTGGAAGCATGCCAAACCTATATATCAATTAAAATTGTAATAGAGGTAAAAGGAATGACTTCGTTGATTAAAGAGATGTTTCAAAATATACTACCACCGAATTGGGAACTCAAGAGATTCTAAACGAACCCAAATCAATTGTTCTTCAATAATACTCTTAAGGGTGGGATTGTATAGAGGCTCAGACCAAATTATACAAATCGACCCTTCTCTACCGATGGGGTTGCCAATCCTCAACATTAATAATGTCACTATAGGGTTGATGTTTGAAGGTAATGTGCATTAGGGGAAAGAGATATCTGGAAAATGGTCCCTTATACTAAAATCCACACTTGCAGGAATGTAAAAACACTCTTACACTTGTAGGAATTCAAAGGCACACTTGCAAAATTTGAAAATCAATCTTGCATGAAATGAAATATCACACTTAATCTAAATCACACTTGCATGAAATTAAATAAAATTTGTAATTAAGGAAAAAAATTTAATTGAAAGGAAATGATAAACACATAAAACACCTACAGGTTCACAACAATCTATACAACAAATGAATGTTTACATGATACGAAGAAAAAGACAACAATTATCACCAAAAATAAAAATCATAGATTGAAGAAATAAACACAAGCACAAACACTTAGACCTATCTTCCTTTAAATGAGTGGCCAACTCATTCCTTAGAAGAGGATATTAACCAACACCATTTACAAGCTTCGATGCCATAAAACTTCATAATGAATTACCCATAATAATAGAAGTTACTTCCAATGATGTGGGAGGTTGCATTTATAATTTTATGCTTCCAACCAACTCCTTATTTTAGGGTATACATCTCAATCCAATCTTATCAACTAAGATCTCAATCTATCCATAAAGCATCAATCTCCACAAAATATGGAGAGAGCTTATCTAACTCTAACTAACAATCCAACTCTCTTATTTTATTGTTGAGAATCAAAATGAATATTGATTCTTCCTTATTTTACAAATAATAAAATGCTTATGGATATTTTTAGAATGATTTCCAAAAATAGATAGAAATACTTCTCAAACCACCCTCGGAGTTAGAAGAAACACTTCTAAAACTATTATGCTCATCTCCGGAACTCTAGTATTCATCTTTGGAGCTCTAATATCCATCTCCAGAGCTCTAGTATCCATCTTTGGAGCTTTATTATCCATCTCTAGAGATCTAGTATTCATCTAAGGAGCTCTAATATCCATCTCCTGAGCTAGTGAAGGGATCTCTAGAGCTATCGAAGACATCTCCTGAGCTAGTAAAAACATCTTCAAAGCTACCTAAAACGACCATAAATTTTGCATACGAACTCGGATCAAGATGGTTATTGTTTTGAACTTGCACAATTTTTCAAGAGGAATTAAAATATGTAATAAAATTTGGGTTTGAGAATATTTTCGATAACCATTTTTCACTTTTCCCAAAACTCCGTATTAAGGAGCCATTCATATAACTACTTTACATTTCTCGGAGCCGGTGTAGTGCTGAAATAACAATCTTTGGGGCTAATACGAGAGGTGTTAGAGATCCTCTAAGTCCAGTTATAACCGGTGATTAGTGCTCAAAATCCTTTATTTGACAATTATAGCTTAGTATGGACTACATATGCACAAATTGACATCTCTCCAATAATCATTAGAAATAGCTAACAAAAAGATAACAATGAATTCTAAAGAAATAACCATGATATATACTCTCTATTTTATTCTAAATAAACCATAAGTTCATAAATTACACTTAGATCCACCATTTATGAAGGAAAAATAATGCTATATTTTGTATATGATGGGCCATTTTTGGGGCTCATCACCCACTTTCTTGGATCATCAACTCTTTGGAATTTGATTGTAGCCTCCTTCATTGTCACTTATTTCACACTTTTGTATGTTCGAGATCCACCTATAACCCTATATTTCACACATGAATATGCAAAACAAACCATAAATATTGTGCAACACACTAAAGCAATCACTAGATCTAAAAATAAAAGATGTAAATGCTTGGGTCAGACTGACCTTAACAGTCACCCCATCTACGAATCATCGAGCATTGCACTATATTTCAGATGCATATAGTTCTCCTAGTGCTTTGTGTAAAGGTGCATGTAAGTATCCCTTGACTGGTCAGGTTGGCCCTTGTGCCTTGACACCGATAGTGGGTTATGCTACTTCATCCCAATAGTAGATGATAAATTCAGTTTATGTCCTCTTATGATGTGTATCTAGTATGTAGATGCATCACTTACTTTTTAGCTCAATAGGTGGTAAATAGATAGGTGCTTTCTAGGTAATAAATGCCTACAGGTGAACTTGTATATATATAGGAGTTCGATTTTGAAATTTGGACCTTAAAAGTGGGAAAAGCTGATCCGAACATATAATTCGAAAGTAAAAAAAGTAACAAATGGGGGCCCATAAAGATAAAACAACTGAAAAGTAAAAGGGGCCAAAACCGTATAAAAGGGTCAAAAAAGTAGTATGGTCTAGACCCTTTTGTACGATCTTGAGACTGGGTTTAGATGTAAAAGAACAGTAAAAGGGAACTTAGAGATATTTGTAATATAATTCATAATCGAACTAAAGAGGTAAAATTGTAAGACATCATTATCCTCGTAAAATTGACAAGGGCAATTTTGCAAGTAACCATACCAAAATTTCCGTTTTGGTCCCCCGTTGAGGTCTCTTAACGTTCGGAATGGCATAAAACCCCTTTCTAGAAAATCTAGTTTTTAGAACTTGGTCATTTTCAACCTTTTTAGGTTGGGATCGTTTTCTTTCACGTTACATCAACCAAAATTGCGCCCCCTCTATTTCTTTGCACACACTATTGAGTGTCAACATTCTAAAAGTCACGCGCTTATCAAAGGTGCGCCAAGGCGCATACACCAACTTGTCAACACTCCAAATGTTGCGCCCCTCAATGGTGCGCCAAGGCGCTGAAAACGTAGTGTCGACACTTCAAAAGTTGTGCCATTGCACAAATATTTTCGTGTCGACATCTCCCTAAGTGCGCCATAGAAAAAGTTGGTGGCGCATTTATTACACCTTTTGCTATAAATAGGCACGTTCGACCTGTCATTTTCACAAATTCAAAAATGTGAAAAATTTATTCTTCTGTACTTGTCATTCTATCGCCCTGCGTATTGCCATTTATCGCGTTTATGGATCCCACATCACCTCCTTTATCATATATATTCCTGGTAAGTGGTCCTTACTTTTCTTGTGGCTTTGTTATGGTTTTTTTGTTGGTCTAGGTGGTTAGTGTTATTAAAAATAACAA
This sequence comes from Taxus wallichiana var. yunnanensis, assembly GCA_018340775.1. Lineage (NCBI taxonomy): Eukaryota > Viridiplantae > Streptophyta > Pinopsida > Cupressales > Taxaceae > Taxus > Taxus wallichiana. The sequence continues at coordinate 353,819,176 of CM031235.1, forward strand.
TGAACCTAAGAAGATAACTTCACTCCCAATACATATTGCAAACCCACCTTCAAACCGTTTTTACTCTCTTTCCAAATCTGCTAACCCTAAGGCCCCGCTCGTAGAATGGATCCCTGTCCCTTTTTCCTCCGTTCCCCTTGTTGTCAAAATTTGAATTGAAAGAGTCAAAACCAAAAAACCTATCGAAAGAGTGGAAAATTATATATTTTTGCAAAAAGCATTGCTGCTTTTCCTTCTGTAGCAGTATCATTGTTGTTTCATCAAGAACAGTCGCGCCATTGGCGCACTGTCCCGCACGCAACATTAGCCTTCTCCGCGCCTTGTAAAACTCCAAAGAATTCCTAAAGCACAAGCACACAAACAACTACAACAAACATCTGCATGTTGTGCAGGTCCTTCCCGCGCCACATAAAGCTAAACCTTGGTGCACATCACCTTAATGTTGCATCTGCTACATATGCACCAATGGCGCACCCTGAGACCTTGCTACACCAGATAAATTTGCGCCCAGTTAAAACCCTTCATATGGCGCAAGCGCACACCCATTGACACCAACATTTGAATGTTGTGTGTAGTCTTTCCATGCCCCGCGCCCCTTTTGGCGTTGTTTCCTTCCATGCAACACGTTCCCAAAGTGTGCCTTGCTTTTCTGAAACCCTACAACTGCAGTAGAGAGCTGCGCCTTGCGCCCAGAGACTCATAAATTGCTAACTTTTCATTCTGTAAGCTTTGATGGATGACTTAACAACTAACATGGCTCTTCTGCGATGGACTTCCCTGATTCTTCTTGCAGATCAACAACTTGAACTCAGATTCACACATGTCTTCATCGAGTAAGAAGCCAACCAAGTCCAAGGGTAAAGCCAAGCTAATGGAAGAAGAAATGAAATACAAATACCAAAGGGTCAGGATGCCTGAGTCCCTTGCAGAGTGTGACCTAGATATTAGAGATTTAGAACTTGGTCACATTGACATGGAAGACTTTTGGGCTAGAACCAAGAAGGTCACAGGCAGCCCATGGATGGGTAAATTGGTGGGCAAAGAATATGTACTTTGCTCTGTGGATTCCTGTGGAGCGTAATCAACAACAAGTTCATGATGTTGGTGGGTCATTTTATTCAATAAAGACACAAGATGTGTCGAAAATGAGAAGGGCGAGGTTATAATCAACCTCACTGCCTGGCATTTTGAGATCATGTTGGGTATCCCTCGCACCAACATTTTGTGGCGGTAAGCCAAGAGGACTGCATGAAGACGTGGAATGACAACGAAGACAAATGCATGTAGCTGATGAATGAGGTATACCTCAAAAATAAGAAGGTGGTAAGCAGATGGCCACAAGTCATTCATCGCAGTGAATTTTCAGAGGAGCTGAGTGACACCATCACTTTCCTGAGCAGGGTGTTTGGGCTTCCTGATGCCCATTACTTTCACAAGTGGATGCTCAGATATTTAGAAACAATGAGCAAAAATGTTCTTGATCAACGTTTTGAGTGGGGAGATTATCAACAACACAATCTCCGAGCAGCTTCAACAACTTTCAACAACTGGGAGGTTCTATATGAACTCCTACGTGGTATATGTTGCTGCCTCAGAGAGGGACTACCCAGCATTAAGTCGATGCGGGGTATGGCCCTAGGTCAGAATATATGAGTACTATCCAGAGTTAAAATTGGAAAATAGTATAGCACAATTCAACAAAATCAATGATGCCTTCTACGGCGTCATCTGCCTCTTGAGGCCTAATATGACTCACGGTCGGATGACCAAAAGCGTGGTCACTACCACATAGAAGTGAGGAGCGTTATTCACGCGATTCTCCACTTTTACCTATCTCAGAGCCGCCAACTTCTTGGGAGAGCCCACCAAATTGCCGAGGTATGCGGGACCCAAGCCGATCTTATTGAGCCATGTCAAACAACTTATCACATACCATGAGAAGCATTTAAAAGAAAGAAGGGAGGAACTCCATTCCCCCTCACAAGTGGTGCGGTACACCCGCACTTCACAGAGCAAAGCCCGGAAATGTTTGCAGAGCTCGAATTGCTCAACTTAAAGCATAATTTCCCGGCGAAGGCCAACCTTTGATCCTCGTGATTACCTTCCAAGGGCAAAGCTTGATCCAATTCACGTCCCTCAGATCGAAGATATCTACATCGATCTATATCATGAAGTCGAGCTCAGACGAAAGGATCACTCCCGATTGGCCCTGGCAGAGATCATTCAGTATGGTGTGGCCATTGTCCCAAAGGGCTTCCAAGAAACTGATCAAGAGGTTGATCAGGTTTATCAAGACACGGATGGGGACAATTGGTCGTTTGCTAAAATCGATAGAAACAAGGCACCTCAGACTATTGAGGAAAGGACCAAAGGCACTCTGCAGCGCAATGAGCATTGGTGCAAGAAAAATAGTCTCATCTACCTTGGAGTAGACTTTACCACGTCTCCCTTGGAAAATGTGCCCACTAAGCCAAAGCACTTGCCTAAAGGCAAAGGAAAAGATAGAGGGAGAGCCAAGACTTGCTCAAGAGGAAATTCTCAAGTCCTCCTTCTCGCCGCCGAAGAACAGTAGTAAGCCTGGTATCCCCAGAAGAAGAAGAAGCGGTAAGTGCTCCAATGGGCACATCCACTTAGGATGTTGCCACTACTACTACAACCGCTGTTGCGAGGTTCCCACTTGTCCCCTCTCTCGATCCTCCTTCCCCTCCTCGTGTCGCTCAACCAACCACTCCTTTGGTTATGTCTTCTCCCCTGTCTTCTACCATTCCCCCTCCCTCTTCCTCCATCTTCTCTTCCCTCGCGGATCTGTCCCCCAACATTTCTTCCCTCATCTCACCGATCCCTTTCACCCCCACGGTTTCCTCTCCCGCAGCTGACTCCTACCCTCATAAGCGTGAGGGTTAGCTTCTTTCTCATGCCACCACCTGGTGTCTCGACACATTTCCCGTGTCTCGACACATTTCCCCGTGTCCACTGTAGTTGCTCCTTCTTCCACCCCCGTTTCCTCTTCTTCCTCTAGGTCCCACTCCCCTAAGTCCAGAATGGATCTCCAAACACCTGAGTCAGCTCAAGAGGAAAGTCCCTATTGCACCTATGGACTTCTCTGTTATTCCAACTAAAGGGGCTAAGAAGCAAAAGGCTATAACCCGCTTCTCTCAAAGCGCTTCAGGTGAAAGAGTTATGGAGATCGCATACCCTGATCCCACAAAGGAGAAAAAGATCTGTCTCCTACAGATTTTACAGTGACTCAGGTCACAATGGGAACATCCTCAGAAAGCCTACAAGGAGAGGCCTTATCCGCAGTGGATGCCCTTTGCAAAAAGCTTCAAGAAGCAAAGGAAGAGAAGAGGATATTAAAAGAACAAAACAAGCATCTTCTCCAAGCCCTGCAAAAGATGGGCAATGCACCTCCTGTAGCTGCCACCGAAACTCCTGAAGCCCTTAGTCAGGAGAAGATAAATGAGTACGCCAAGATTGGCGAGCAAGGTGTAGCAGTGTCCGCCTGGAGAGAGTAGATCCTCAAAGATAGTGAGGAAGTGATTACAAAGTTCACAGAGCTATATCAAAATATAGATCAAGCTAACAAGAACTCCAGGCAATAGCAGGACCTATCTCCGAAGAGTTGGACCATGCCAGGTTGCAACACGAGACATTCTAGAAGATGCTCGACTACCCAGTCAGATGACTTAATGAAATTTGGCGTCTTCGATCACCCGAGAGCACCCAACAAAATCCTTGCTACTCTAGACTATCGGGTTGACCAAATGGAGTTTGTCTTGGAGAAAATAGACAAAATCAAGGAGGAAGCCTTGGATGCAATGCATCAAATGGAGCAAATCGTCTTAAGGATGTCTCCAAGTTTGCTCACCCCATCATACACCTTGAGGAAGGCAAATGACACTATTTGACTTTTCAAGGAGATTGTGTTGCAGGGTTTAGCTTCAGAAGCCACTTTTGATATAGAATCTATCAACAACCTTCTCGCATGCCGCGACTTTGTTGGATACTTAATGGAGGCAGGTAATGAATACTTCAAACTCCCGAAAAGACTCAGAGATGAACGGGAGACTTGCGAAGTCATCGGGGATCACACCAAGGGTCCCACTCAGGATCAACTTCAAACAATGGTTAGCAAGTTCATGGAGTATCAAGCTCAATTTCACATTTCTTCTCCCGAGCGTATGGACACTCCTTTCCACCCAAAGGATGATGATGAATAGGCTTCTTCCTCCCGGATTTTTTTTTTTTTTTAAATATTTAAAAGAATGTTGGCACAAATGATGACATCATCCATGTTGCATCATGAGATGTTGTTATCCACAAAATTGCCCCAAAGTCAACTTTTGACTTTTAAATATTTTGTAGATATTTTGTAAATAGTTGTTGGCTCCTTTTTGTCTTCTTTCTCCTTCTCCTTCTATAAATACCGAATGCTTGTTGTATTCCGTGTGAGCAAACTTGTATGAAAAATAGAGTGAAGAGAGAAAGACTTTGAGCCTTCTTGTAACATAACATTATTAATACAAAATTGAGACTTTGTGCTGAAATCTTGTGTTACGTGTTAGATCTTTCTTAAGTTAGATCTGCATGTTTATTCTGTTGGATTCACCTATACTTTTGTCATTTGTTTATCAATATTGCTTTGTTTGTTTATGTGAGTAAGTTTGGCTCTGTTTACTACCAACCTAAAACATAAACCCTCTGACCTTTCTACTTTGGAATTCATTTCTTTTCTCCCTTCAGATCCATCTTTCTTCTATTCCCTCCTTCATCCCTTTTTGTTCTTCATCGGAACTAACTCCACTGGGATGACATCCCAAAACCCCCTCAAGGCGAGAATCACCGTAAGACTTGCACAAATTCCTGCTGGTAGAATAGCAATAAACCAATTTTGCTTTGCTGTCTCAAAGAGGGGCTATGCCTTGCACACTGTTGGCCTGTCTATCCATAGATCTGCCCACCCGATAGATTTTTGGACCAACAGACACAAGGTCAAATCAAACAATAAAGAGTAAAACAACCGAAGACTCATGCCACTAAGACCCAATTTCATTGTTCAAAATTCACATAAATATAAGTCCAATCAAAAGTATAATGTAATGACGATTTAGTGCAAATTTTAGTGTCTACACAATCTCGATGACACATCATGCCTCGAGGCCCCTAGATTACCGTTGATTCCCCATCGTAATTTAACTTGAAAAATCCTAAGACAAGGGGAAGCCATTTAACATCAAATCTTCTTAGTTCTTTTCGAGATGAAATCATTACTCCCGTCCCCTTAACGGAGAATCTATTTAAAATATTAGACACTTCAAGAGTCAAGCATTTAATATTTATAAAAGTAGTTGGTACAATAATATTAAATAAATATTGCAACATCTATTTTACATTTATTTGTTCTTACAAGGGTTCCATAAGACAATGAGATATAAAGAGCTCTAATTTACGTTTTCACATATATTTGTGTGATTATAAATCGCCACAAAATATAATCAAATCATCACACCTTTTTCCCAAACAATAATCTTTTCTATTAACTATTGAAATCTCACTTCTTTTAAAATAAAAATTAATTCCATTTTCCTCGGGGAAATACCTTCATCAAACAATTTATCTTTCCATAGTTGTTGGACCATGGTAAGACCACAACACCTTCCCTTAACCCAAGGTTAAAGTGGAGGAGAGCCAAAGTTACGCTTCCACCAATTTTTTTTGTTTGGCGCTTTGAATTGTGCGAAGTTTTAGGAAAAGATTGAAAAAAAACTCTAAAACCTTTTTATTTTATGCCGAAAAGAGGTTTTGACTTTGGCGTCCGCACGCAGCGAAAATGTTGACCCTTGAAACAAATCGACGACGTGGTGGGCTGTTTTTTTTGTTATTTTGTTACATCCACTTAATTATTATTACACCACACATTTATACGCATACGCATACGCATCACATACATACGAATACGCTCATTTTGGGTACATACTTCAATATAAACTTTGTTTTCTCTTCCCGCCCCTCTCGCCTGAATTATCTCCACACACTTTGCCCGCCTTCCACTGCTCACTAAACACAAGAAGAAAAAAACGTGCTGTTTTTTTACTTGTTCCGGTTTTTCCAGTGCCGCTGCCGCGGATCGAACCGCAGGTCTCTGCTCGACAAGTTTGGTCCGCAATGCTGCTGTTTTTCCAAGTGTTATGAACGGGATAAGGCCACGCTCTCTCTTTTTACAGATCTGCATGTTTTTGATAGATGGGGAAAATGGACACAGACATGGATTCTCCAGATAGGATCCTTAATACCCCTTCCTCGGCCGTCCAGGTACGATTCCCTGTTGAATCTTGTTTTGCTGTGAAATGCTGTTTTCTTTCTTGTTTTTCTTTGCGTTTCTGTGGCAATTCGCGTGCTTGCTGGTCGCCAGTTCGATTCCCGCCGAGTTGAGTCTTTACTGAGAGGAAAATGCCTGAACGAGGACTTCGAACTTACAATGTGGGTTGTCTTGAGGAGCTTGAGCTGGCCCGGGTTTTGCTCTGGACACACACTTTTTAGAGATTTTATATATACGTGGGGACGTGAACGCTAAACCCTGGCTAAGTAAGAAGTTTAGTTCTGTTTGGTGACCGGAGCACTTTTTCTTGCGACATTCTTTCCTGGACTGTGTTTTGGTTTTTGATTGGAGAGCTCGCCTGCATTTGGGTTAAGCGACGAGCTAAAGGAGTTGAATTGGTTGCCATTGTGTTACCCAGACCTTGATTTGAGTGGCGTTGAGGCCTATGGAATGGTTTGTGGCTCGAGAGTATGAGATACTGCCTATCTTTATCCCTATTCTGGATCATGAGAATGCACGGTATTTGCACCTAGGAAATTGGAACTACGACCACTTCTTGGATTGTGAATCCAAATGCCATCAAATCTTGGCCACAAGGAGGGCCCACAGAAATGTGGCGCTCGGTGCCCTGAAATGTACCTAGGTTTGAGTCCTTGCCGGTCAATGATTTTGTTACGCTGCTGCCACATGATTGAAGGCACGGATCCTGGTCTGGATACTTATTAGATGATATGATTGAGGGGATGGATCACGATCTTGGTAGTTCTTTAGTACGCACTTGATTGTTGGTATGGATCATGCACAGGGAAGCTCGTTACCATGTCACATGATTGAGGGTATGGATTATGGTCTTGGTAGTTCTTTAGTATGTGACATGATTGCTGGTATGGATCATGGACTCAGAAGTTTGTCACCTTATCACGTGATTGAGGGTATGGATAATGGTCTCGGTAGTTCTTTAGTATGTGACGTAATTGTCGGTATGGATCATAGTCTGGGAAGTTCATTACCATGTCACATGATTGAGTGTATGTAACTGGATAATGGTTTTAGTGCTCTTTAGTATGTCACATGATTGAAGGCATGGATTGTGGTTATGGTGGTTCTTTACTATGTCACAAGATTCAGGGTATGGATTATGGTTTGGACAGCTCTTTTATATGTGGGGTTGTTATACCATCGCTGGTGCCTTGGTACTTTGTGCCACGCTATATTTCTGTCGTAGAAGTGGCACTAGAACTTCTGTCATGATCGAGTATGCAAATTGTGGTTTAGGAAGGTCTTTGCTATACAGGACTGTTATGTGAGAGCCTTAAGCCCATATCTTTTGTTTTGACACTATGCTCTATTGCCGCAGAGGGCTTACAATTAGGTGGATAATGGGATTGAGGTGGGTTTCAGTAGGGTTAAGGGGGAATCCTTGGTGTTTGCTCCTGTACATTGTTGTCACTAAGGAGATTGGACTTGAAAGTGTTGTATAGTTGAGCCTCTAATTCTTGCAAGATGAAGTTCTAGCTATAATTTATAGTGCCTTCAAAATCGCTCTACATCTGAAATCTTGCAATTACTTTGTAATTGGCATCTTTTTTTTGGCTAGTACTGTCCTTAGCCCCTGGCCTCGGATGTCTTGTTGCTTCATCATTGAGTTGATGATCTCAGTGTGTCAGTGTCATTCACATTTATTGAATTATTCTTTTTGCTCTTTCGAAACAGAAGTAATGACCAGAAAATGAATGGAGCTCATGTTTTTGTGTCTATTGATTCTATATATGATATCAGGGTTTATGTGTGAGCCATTTCTACTCTGATTCAAGAACCCATTCCTGAGTAGTTAAATCAATTAGCAGTTTCAGGATTGTTAAGGTGTATAATTTTGTGCAAACTAAATTAATAACTCTTGCTTGGCAAAGAAGCATATGCCAACTTGACTTTTCCTTCTTGGGGTTAGTAAGAGGTGCAATTTTATGCGATCTGAAATGATAATTGGTGTCTGGAAAGAAACCTATGCTAACTCCTTCTGTCTTTGGTTTCCCACTCCATAGAAGCTGATTAATCCTTCTTCCTTGTATTTATATGATGCTTTGACATTTTTTACAATGCTTTTGAATTTGGTCCTAATTAAGATATCATCATTTAGAAGCATTGTTCTGTGAAGATCTCCTTTTTTTCCCTTTAATTTCACAATATGGTTTCTTGCGATCTTCTTAGCAAAGATTATTTGGTAGTTTGTTGTTAGCATCTGTATTTATTGTTGTTGAATATAACAAGTATTTAACTGATTTGTCCTGTCTCTATCACTTTCCAGCTTATTTTTGGGATTTCTCTCGTCCTAGCACTGCTAGATATCCTAAACACTTTTGATTTTATTTTGCAGGGCTCACCATTCTTCACTTACTTGTCTAATCTTTCACCTATTAAGCCAATTAGATCGGCACATGTGGCACAGACATTTTCTGAACTTCATTTCCCCCTCCACCAGCTGTTTTCACCTCACCACGTGTTTCTTCCCAGAAGGAGTTAAATTTCTTGAGAAGGTAATGTGTGTAGCTCATATTTGCAGCTAGTATAATAAGCATGAAATGTGTTTTTATGCTTCTGACTAGTTGTGGGGAAAGGCCCTTTCTGAAATGCCATCTGTAACATTATAGCCATTAAAAACATTCCTCTTCTTTCTTAGTCTCATCTTAATCATTATTTATGCTATGTTTGTTTTCCAACTACAGGGCATCCCCAAAAGGCACAGGAGAAGAAAACAAAAATTTCAATGCATCTTGTGAGAAAGCCAAGGACTTTGCTGTGCCTATGTCTGATTGTGATGTGCCAACTTTCCTCAGTCCTGTTGCAGGTCAGGTTACAAATCACGATTCACTTGCTTCAGATCAAATTAAATGTGATGATAAGAGCATGCCCACATTCCCTGGCTGTAGTCCATCAAATATTGTGGAACAATATCTGGCTGATCCACCAGAAGGAGGACACTATACAGTGGATTCATCTAAACTTTATTCAAAGCCGCAATCTCCTGGATTGGTTGAAACTTTGTTCATGGGATCAGATAAACTGGAAGATACCATTACAGAACAATGTGAGAAAATGAAAGACATGGAAGTCATTTCACAGTCAAAATCCTCTGATGTTTTTTTGAGTGCTAATGAAAATGATGCTGAAGCTGAGGTATCACAAGGAAATGAGGAAGGTTTATCTTCAAACTTGGAAAAAAGAATGAAAATGTCAGTTGAGAAAGATCAAGGGCATACTGATCAAGATAGCAATGGAGAAATACCAAATGTCTGGTCTCATGTAGATGCTGATCATACTAATGCACTAATGTTTGCAAATGATTGTGAAGCTTCGGGAACAGGTACTAGCCACGATGAAAATTTGGTGGATCAAACAGCAAGTGCTTTTGCATTTCTTCTATCAAAAGGCCCAATCCCCTCCATTGAAGAATGGCAGAAGGTGTCTACAGATCTCTCAAGTGTTTCCCTTCAAAAGGATTTGACGGACCTAACAAAGCACTCTAACCAGGTTGCTGGATATGGGAACTTTGATGGCACTTCACAACCTCCCTATAACTCTTTAAAGGATACACACTCAGGTGGCAATCTCAATGTGAAGAGTGACACTGAACCAAACCGACCAATGGAACACACATCCTATGTATACAAGGTAGAAGGTTCTGATCTTCTTGTTAATGATTTTAAGTTTATTGTTGATGGCTATAAATCAACTTTGCTTTATGCCTTATTGCTTGTCCTTGATTTTCCTCTGTTAGTTGGTTGCCTGTTTATTTTTATGGTTTGTTTTCTGCTATCTTTTTTTTACCAACATCATTATGTTTGGGCTGTTGACAAGAATGGACAATTCTCCATGTTTCAGTTTTACCTCAAATGAATATGAGTCTGCCTTTGGAGACTCTGCTGTCATAAGATGTCAACTCCAGGGTAGGACAAAGTTCTATTATAAATCTGTACCGGCAAGGTTGAATGGATGTCTGGCATTTTCAATGGAAGTATTAGCATTTTTTACCTCTGTTTGGGAATTCCAGCTTGATTTTTATTTATTTTTATAGAGTATGGTCCACTATGAATTCTACATATATTTTATACTCTTTACCTAAAGCTTGGTGAGCCATTTAAGTTTCTTGTCTATCCTGTCAGTTGTATTTTCCATCATGTTTTGTTAGTATCATGATTTCTTGTGAATATTCACTTCCCGTTCCAAGTAATTTACAAGAATGTTTCTGAAAAAAATTTAATTATAAAAAAATTCTTACCCAAGATAGGAGTGCTCTTTTGTTCAATGAAGAGTAATGGAAAAAGACTAAAAACAGTTTTGAAACAAGTATCTTGCTTCATTTGTGTGGCAAACATATCTGTAAATTCACTGTCCTTCTCCCCAAAAATCATTTGCATCAAACAGCATAACTAATATGGTACCTTTCTAGAAAATCTATAGTACGTGCCTTGGATTAAATTGGGGCACACTCCTTGTTTTGAAAGCATGTTTTCCATTTAATTATGGAAGAAATACAAAATTCCATGTTTTTTTGTATCTAACCCCAGGGCACATGCGAATGTTGAGAAAGAATCTTGTGAAAATTTTGGTCAGCGTTTCAATAATAGTAAAATGCAAAATTTTGAAAATCGCACGTGTATATTGTTTTACAGAAACTTGCTTCTACACGCAGTAGTTTCAATTGGCTTCCTTGTGATAATTAACGAGAAGCCTAATCGATAAACGAAAAGCTTCCATACACGAGCTTTAGAATGCAGATGCATATGCCCCCTGCTGGTAATTTTGTTTTGTGCTAAATGGAGATTGATATTATTATCCCATTTCCTTCAGCTTCTGTACCATTACAGGGCAATCTTCTGTGGGTTGTTTGCTAGGAAGGACATGTTGCACAGTATGAAATTATGCTGGTTGTTCCAAGGGCATTAAATTTTCTGATGGCCTGATGTGCAACATTTATGGCAAAGTGTTTCTAACTTTCAGTCCTTGTCATCTACTTAGACTGTTAGACTTTTTCCTTGTTCTCTTCTGCATCTGTGGAATTCTCTGCTTAGATTTCCGTGACTGGAAGGTGTTATATAGAACATATTTGCAGCCTGGTCCATGATTCATTTCCTTTTGCATATTGTGTGAACAGTGTGAATTAACGTTTCCAATTGTGGCAATTTTATGCTTTATCATTACCTTTCATCTGGCAGATATCGTTGTAGACTTTTAATGCCTAGAGAACCTAGTGCTAATGTGTAGAGTTTTTATCCTTATCAGACATCTTGTTTGTGGGAACCCTTCATGATTTAACGGTAACCCATTATTTCTCCAATCTACTCATGACTCCCAAATTCCAATGAACAGCATTTTTTTTGCCTTTTCTCTAAAATTTCTTACACAGTGCATCATTCTCCTCCAAGTAAGTAATAACCAATTGAACAGTTCTCATGGATTACTCACAACCTAATTGGAAATGGAATCAATATTAATTTTTAAACGAAGAGATTTAATGTGAGATGCATGCTCAGTTGTCTTGAACTGAGCACCTAATATGCATATCTATCTCATTCTTAGGCTCCTATCTGGCAATTTTATCTCATTTTTGACTATTTATAAAATTCAAAGTGGTGGTCACGTGCCAACATCATCAGACATTAAATCCACATTTGATGTGAGACAAATTGTATCTACAGACCATTTGTTAATGTGAATTATTGCCGTTTATATGTAACATAATGATATTGTGCACTGTCAAATCCTATATGTCAATGATATATTTTATGTACAGACAACCTCAAATATAGTAGTGCTACACGTACATGAGCTTTTTATTTATAACTTGGTAGTTTCTAATAGTGTTCAATCACGACTTTCTACCTCATACCATTTAATACAACGTGTGGGTGTTGGTAGGCAAAACCACTAGACTAGCTTGCAACTCAAATATTGGTTGGATGTGAGGTCTGAATGCATATTTTTGCATTCTGACGGGTTAGATAGAGGCCCAGAAGTTAAATTGTTCCACGTGCATAAGATATTCTTGCCTACCTTTCATTTACCTGTTTTTCTGTATCATATTGATTGATTCTAATACCAATAGCTTGATCTCTTATAGAAGTAGGTATTGTTTGATGTTGCATTGTAGTATGTACTTCCACTGTAACTTTTAAATCTAATTTGTTTCTGGCTTGTTTGTTCAAGCCATAGTTACCAAATTCTGTCAGATCTGGAATTTTCAGACATATTAAATCTGTCAGATCAAGAATTTGCAGATATATTGAATCTGTTAGGACATTTTTTATTTGCTTATTTATTTTTATTTGCAAATTAAATTTCTTTTCTGCAAACACACATCCGAGCTGCCTTGTTGCTGGACACAACAATTAAAATTAACACATGTTTATATAATCCACACACACATTTTTTATACACATTTTTGAAAAATCAGACTTTCTGGTTTTTTTCTACAATGTTGAAGTTTCAGATTTTTTCCCCATCTTGTATGAATCCAGATTTCTGAACTTCGTAACTTTGGTCCTAGCAAGACTCACATTAGAAAGTCAAATATTAACCGACAATCCTTCAAACAATGTAACTGTTAAATACTAGGTTTTCACAGCCCATTGCATTAAGAAAAAAGCTTTTGGATAAAACTGTAGCACTTTTAATCAGCATTTCAGATCACACTTTCTGTTCCATCTGACAGAAAATGTGTATGGATTGTGGACTCCAGTTCCCTGTATAAAGATAACTCAATTGAAGTACAAAGATGCCACTAATTATCTACAGACCACATTAATGTGATAGTATTGCCATGTATATGTAACATAATGACATTGTGCCAATGTGAAATCCTATATGTCAATGATATCTTTAATGTACAGACAACCATAAATATGGTAGCGCTAGTCATACCTGAGTTTTATATTTTTAATTTTGTAGTTTCTAAAGTGTTCAATCACGACTTTCTATCTCATATTATTTAATTAAACATGTGGTTATTGGTTGGATGTGAGGTCTTGATGCATAACTTTTGCATTCTGACGGGTTAGAGGTCCACCAGTTAAATTGTTCGGTGTGCATAAGATATTCTTGCTTATCTTTCATTTATTTGTTTTTCTGTATGATATTGATTGATTCTAATACTAATAGTTTGATCTCTTATAGAAGTAAGTTTTGTTTGATGTTGCATTGTAATTCCACTGTAACTTCTGAATCTAATTTGTTTCTGGGGTGTTTGTTTTAAGCCATGGTTACCAATTTCTGTCAGATCTGGAATTTTCAGACATATTGTATCTGTCGGATCCATCAGGACATTGTTTATTAGTTTTAATTTTATTCTTTTTTTACAAATTAAATATCATTTCTGTAAACACAAATCCCAGCTACCTTGTTGTTGAACTCAACAATAAAATTTAAGATATGTTTGTATTATATATACACATGAACACATTTTTTTAAATCAAATTTTCTGATTTTTTTCTACAATTCCAAAAAGTCGGATTTTTTCTTCATCCTGTATGAATCTGGATTTCCGAACTTGGTAACTTTGGTCCTAGAAAGATACACATTAGAAAGTGAAATATTTATCAGCAATCCTTCAAACAATAACTGCTAAAAACGAGGTTTTCACAGCCCATAGCATTAAGAAAAAGCTTTTAGATAAAACTGTAGCAGATTTTTAATCAACATTTCAGATCACACTTGTGATCCATCATAGGATGATAGAAATTGTATCTGGATTGTGGACTTGAGTTCCCTATATAAAGATAACCAGTGTTGCATGGAGATTCATCTCCTACCAAAAAAATTCTTCTCGGAGATAGGTGCTTGTCTCATTTCAATGTTTATATATATATATATATTGTACCCTTAACCTTTAGATATGATGAGATATCAAAGATAAATATCAATATAATTACTTTTATCTTTTGTCAACATCTAATATCTTTACTTTAAAAAGGTAGTAATGTTTTTCTTAGGCTATATTAGGTTGTATAATATTGTTTTCTCTAATATATATATATATACTTTTTCCGTCTCCAAGTATTCGTCTCTTGTTGTTTTGGAAAATGGCTCACCCTCGTCTCTTCATGGTAGTATTGCTACCCATCTCCTCGGCAATTATAAAGATAACTCAATTGAAGTACAAATCTGCCACTAATTGGGATCATAGTCACCAGATCCGTTCGAATCTAGATTTTTCAGTTGGGCTGGATAAGTTTGGTCTGGTCGGCCCTAATTTAGGATTTTTTTCATTTTTTAAATTTTTGGCAAAAACAATCACCCAACAACCCTATCTATTAAATACTATAACATTTTACATTACAATATTAAAGTTTCAAGTGATAAGATCTGTGCCTATAATAAATGAATAAGCTGAATAATATGTAGAAGATAACACAAAACAAGAGATATTGGTGGGCCAAGATGCCCAAATATTCAATATATGCAAATAATATCCTTAAGGTAGGCAACACCATACAATGCTCCTTAAGGAAGGAATAACTCCACTATCTCTCAATATGGGAATTCCACTTTGAGGGGGACACCTCCAATACAACTTTGAACTCTACCAATAGAAGACTCAATTCATACATGATATCTTCATATTGGCACCCATCCTTTTATATAGGCATACATTACTCTTAATGGATGGGTAACACCTAATTTTAATGTAGGCCGATTCATTACCCAATATAACTAATTCCTATGTGACCCCATATATTATAAACATATAACTAAGGGGGATGTGTGCCACATGTCAACATTTTCATCAACCCATATACATTACAATATCATATCCCAAGGTACATAATACTCATTGTATTTGTTAATTTTGGATATTTATAAAATTAAGCTCCTATATAATATGTATATATTTTGGGTGGATTTTTCCAAACTTTTAAGAATTTTAGATTTTCCGTTTTTTTGCCCTCCCAAACAGATCTAGATATCTAGACTTGGTAACTACGATTGTGGTTATCTAATGGAAACAAATAAATTAAATGCACCAACCTTTACCAACATCAAATTTTTATACAACATTTACATCATAGTTACCTAAGTCTCAGGGATGGGGGATGGGGTGTCTAGGGTGGCAAAAATTTCCCAAATTTTGGGGACAATAGGGGGACGACTTTTAAAATAATACATGAAAATTAATATTTTAAAATGTTAACTTTTTCCAAATGACATTTAGGGATTTAAATCGTATTTAATGTATGTTAGGTACTTTCAAGATTGTATTTTGATGTTCTTGGTAAAAATAACATTTTTAAAAGTAAAAACATCATAACACTTTTGAAAGATATTAAAAAAATTGGGGACGCCCTCTAAGTCCCCAAGTCTCCAAAACGCTCGAGACGTTTGGGATGTCATCGAGATCTAGGGGACGCGTCCCTGTGTAACATTGATTTACATTGAAAAGGCTAAGGTCCTAGTTCCGTAAGAGTGTACATGGGCTAAGAAGGTCAATAGATTATCCTCTATGTTCTCAATAATATGGATATGATATAGATAAGACCATTCTAGGGGCTTTGAGTGGGATTGGCTTCGATCAATGATCAATCTCCGTTCTCTTGAGCCCAATCTATTAAAAGAAGTCCAATTGCCCTTGGACCAGGTTTCGGATTAGTTCATTCCCCCCCCCCACGCGCACACACACACACACATATGGGCCCGACCTTACAAGCCGATTTGTAATTATGTGGTGTATGAGTCGTGGATTTAGAAGATGATAATCCATACTCTATCAAAGGCATAAGGTTCCAAAGCCTAAGTCTAGGATAGGGGAGGGGGTCTTACTAGACTTGGGTCAGTAAACATAAACGAAGGAGATAAGTGCATGCCAAGGATCTAAATTAGGGACATCAAAGCCAAGTGGCAAATATAGGCAAGAGCTAATAAGAATAATGCAATGGACAAATAATATACTATATCCGAGTCTACAACATGATATGTCCATCGTGATCAATCATACCAAATAACAAAGGAAAACAAAAAGTTAGGGATATTTACCTTTTGAAGACATTGTTACCGCATCAACCAACCCTAAGGTTAGTAACATCATATGAGATCGTTGTTGTCGGTGGATCACAAGAGAGATGGGTGGAAGTCCTAAGGAGACCAAAGTTGGGGTTTACAAAGACTTGACAAACCTCGCGGTCTTACTCCTCTTCTTGGGCTTCTAGAACCCAATGCTCCAAAGTAGACCTTCAAGTGTAAGCTCCTTTACACCTTAAAAACCTTTGAGAGCAGCTTTTGTGAGCGCAAGCATATCAATATGGAATGATGTGATTCTTGGGAAAGCAACCTCAATGATGCTTATAAATAGGGGACAACCTGAAGTTGCAATCCTTCCTAGTTGACAGTCAATGCAATCAGCTGATAAAAAGTCTCAAGAAATGGTATCCACCACTACGTCGATGTTGTTGGTTAAAGAACTATTGGCATGAGGGTCTTAAAGGGGAAAAGGCATGGGAGTGGAGCAAATGTGAAGGTGATTTGAAGGTGTCAGTAAGTAGGTGTGAAGTTGATAGTAAGAGGGTAATAAGAGGATATCAAAGGAGGTGCCCAAGAAGTAAGTAAGGTATCTTAAGGCATACTAGGATGATCTAAGGCACATGAGATTACACTAAAAATCTTTTTCAATAGGTATCAACAACCAACCCTTATGTACCCAATACATCCTCATAAGGCATGCACTTAGGGAGATTAATGTGGGAATGATCCGCAAACAAAAATTGTCAAGTAAGTGTAAAAATGAGGCGTATACATATGCCCCAACCAAAGATCATCTCCGTGTTACAACAAAGTGTATCACAAAATGGTCTTTAGGAAAGGAACATGTAACACACCGAAATAAAAATGATTGTAAATGAAGTGATAATAAGTGATAAAAATATGAAGTCAACCAAATGAAATAGACTTACCTCAACCCACCTTTCTATAGAAGTGAATGCATGTTACCTCTTGTCTCGATTGTGGAGGATCCAAATTTGTTGAAGAACCCCTATGATACAAGACTAATAGGATAACAATGCAAGTGTACACAAGTAGTCAATCAATAGGTATACAAAAATATGGAAAAGAGCTCGTAAGAGGACAAAAAGGCAATGCTTTAGAGGGATTTATGGTCCGGGAAACCTAGAAAGATGTCAAAAAAGTGCTAGTCGATATTAAAGTATATTAGTTAATGTTAAATGAATTATTAATTATCAACTAACTAATGTTTGGTTATGAACTTCCCCAACTATATTGTAACCTCTTTCAACATAATAAATACAAGCACCACACACCTCTCAATGTGTGCCATGTGCCTTTCACATTTCTCTTCATTCTTTCTGTGTTCACATCTTCTAACATTGGTATTAGAGCCATTGGTGTGAGTTTGGAGCTCAAAGAATCGACCGAGGGTACAAATTGCGAGAAGAAGACAAAGGGTTTGGGCATTCAAGAAATCCTTGGAGTAGGGTACGAGTAGTGAGGTCGAGATTGAACATGCTCCAAGTACTTAATGATTTTCCTAATTTTTGAAGGAAAAAATGAAGGCAAAAGTTGTGGAAGTTGCAATAGGGTCATCAAGGAAGTATGTCAACGAGAAAACCATGATTTTTACAATTGCCATTGATATTGTCACCATGTAGGGATCAACTTAGTAAATGAAATAATAGAAAAGACATTTAGGGCAAGTTATCAACTGAAACAACTTTGTGTATGCATTTGAGTGAAAAGACGTCTAGGGCATGTCACAAACCAAAATGACTCCGAGTTTGCAATTTCGAGTGAAAATTAGATGTCAACACCAATTTGCCGCAAGGTTTGTGTGATTTTAGTTAAATTCCAAAATCGCAAGAGGTTTTTGAAGGTCACAATCATATTTGAGGGGAAAAGACCAACATCGAGAGTTTCATATGTCAATTTGAGGGAAAAATGTGAGGACAATGACAATTTTTGCTACCTAGAAGACTGATGCTTTACATTGTCTCCTCTAAAACATGATTTTGAGGGTACATTAGACCATTATAGTCACTGGACACCATTAATGAAAGAGAACACACCTTGAGTTCCATTTCCAATCGCTAAGGATTATTTTTCAAGAGTCGAGGGCACACATAATTGATTTGCAAAAACGTGAATAAGTCGCAGATCTGCAGAAACATTGTGGAAGAGAGAAAACACGTCCAACATTGGTTATTTTCAATCAATTTTTTTATACTTGCTAGGGCATGACCAATGAAAGATCAAACCAATCATTGGCTAGAACTTTGTACATTTTTCTTGAATTTTGTGCTGTAATAACTCATTTCTGCTTGCATTGTTTGGCAAGTTAGAACTCAGAATATTAATCATATTTTCATTTATTGCATTGCTTTGTGGTTAAAAAATGCAATATTCAGATTTTACACTTTTGATTGTTGCCTTGATTTTCGGGTCAAAAAATCGAGTATTGTGTGAAAGATGGCCAATGTTCAGAATCTTGTTCTGTTGGAGGTGCAAAAATTGATTGGCTAGAATTACAATGTTTGGAGTCACAAGATTCTAACGATTGTGGAATATCGGGATTTTGATTAAATCATTGTTGGGGATGATAAAAGCCTTGTTGCTACCATTGCGATAATGATAAGTGTCATAAGGAGGCCTTACTGTTGTTGATGTTGTCGGTATTAGATGATTTGATACCTGAGTTGGAATGCCATTGAGGCTAGTGTGCTATGTACAAGTCTGAAAAACGAGTACATGACTTCAAAAAAAGTTGGGTTTTATACCTGAAATTTTTGTTGCTTTCAATAAAGATGATGATGGATCCCGCTCAAAACACCTTTGTCGGATGAAAGATCTCTCGTGACCAACTCAATTCTATCAATAAAGAGGTGGATGATAATGATTTGGTGGCCCTTGTTTTGAATAGTTTTCTGCCCTCCTAAGAAACATGTGGAAGCTTTACATTTGATGGTGGAAGCTAGACCCTAACGTTTGATCATGACAATTACTATTTGCTGCATAAGGAGCATAGGTATGCATAATCAATTGAATCCATTTTGGACAATCATAGAGCGCATTGCTAGTTCAGTCAAAGGGAAAGTGGAGATGTCACTTTGATGAATCTTCTAGATACTAGTAGAAATGTCATTATTGTCATAAGTTTGAGCATCTCAAAAAAGGATTGCCAAAAGTGTCAATATAATATTTTCCAATACTACAAAAAGCCACAAAATGAAGCAAATGTGGCAGCAATTGAAGGATGAGATTCTGAAGAAGAGTGTGCTCTTTTTGCTCATACAATATCATTTACGAATGATAGTGCTTCAAGTTATTGGGTTATTGACTTTGGCACATCTAGACATTTTTATGTTGAAGGGATTGGTATGTAACATTTATTGCAATTTTGATTCATTTTTATTAGCAGATGGAGAGTCACTTGCAGTAGAGGGGATAGGAGATGTATGCATTGTGTTGAATAATGCTAAAAACTATTAGTAAGGAATGCTAGGTATGTCCCTAACATGCATAACAATTTCTTGTGCTTTTGTTAATTAATAAAAATCCCAATATTGTTGTAAATTTCTCTAGGTAGAACTATGTTGTGTCGGATGTGAAACAAGGACGAGTAATTGCCCTAGGCATTGGGCAAGGTGGTCAATATAGGCTTGTTGGATTTGCTACAGCTTAACTTAAAAGCACACGTGAAGGTAAACTCTACCATTCGGGTTGTGTTAGAGGATGAAATTCCTTATAGGCTTGTTGACCTTTACTTGAATCAACTTATGTGCACTTATCGTGAAGGGAATATCCATTGTATAGAATGTGTAGGAGGTCGAAATGCCTCTAAGAGGTGGAATTCCTCACTCAATATAGAATGTGTGGGAGGCTGAAATGCCTTGGGAGGATGGACTTCCTCACTCAAATGCACAATTAATTGTGGATGGACACTCCACTATCCACGATGCACTAAGGCACATGGTGAGATGGTAGGACTTGCCACCCAATCACAAGCATTGGGACAATAGAGCATGGACACTTTGCTCATCTTGTTGCGAAAGGCTTTTCACAACAGGGGAATAGATGAGCAATAGGAGGAGATGGTTATTTCTCCTACTATTGTAGAGATGATTATTTCTCCTACTACGGAGATGCTTATTTCTCCTATTGCGGAGTTCCTTTTTACTCCTATGGATACTACATAAATGGTCACATTTCAATTACTTCTTGTCGGAGATTTGGACGAGGAGGTCTATATGGTGCTACTTGAAGATTTTCGGTACCTAAATGTGCTCATTTGGGTTGTAGATTGATTGAGTCCCTATGTAGACTTGAGCAAGCTCCATGAGCTTGGTAGATTCTCTGTGATCAACATCTTCAAGATTCTGATTTTTGAATTATAGAGACCGGGCTGAAATTATCAGCCATTGATGATTCATCAATGGCCAATGAGTCATTTTCTGAACAATTGATGGAACACCTGTCATATCTTATGTCCACATAAATGCATCATGGTTTTGTTGTTGTCCTTTTCAATTGTCACAATGCTATCTCTAAAAATAGGTGGCAGAAAGGAAGCAAAAAGATGGGAGGGACTTAGAAACTAGTCTATTTGACAAGGGGATATAATGTGTAAAGAATGGATAATGGGTGACACCAAGGAAAAAAACAAGTTTTTACCAAAATCAAGATTCTTTAATTAGATTGGCGACTAAGTTTTTTTGGCATCAAGGAGTCAAGGAATTTGAATATGTGGGTTTTGGTTTAAGCCAACTAGTGTATTATAAAGATATATCCCATGTCATCTATGATATTCAAGAAAAGTAAAGGTTTTGAACTACCTTCGCACAATATTTTTCCTATTCCTCAAGACCTCATTTAAGGAGCCATAGGTCTACTATGAGGATTAGGTACTGACATGAAAAGGTAGGGGCACTAAGAGATAAATATGTAGTCTCCTACCCCAGTTTGAAAAACCTATTGCACCCCAAATGATCTCAGGTTTTGTGACGAAGCCAACTATGGAGATGAAACTTTCAACTAGGATAGGAGGCATGCCAAATGATAGTATGTCTTTTTTTTTGTGACTGGCTTCTAATTGTATAAATTGCCTTTTCCTATTGCCTTCCATGCGATTTTTCTTTTATAATACGACTTTTAACTCTTTTGACTTTTTGTGTTCCTCATCCATATGGATTTGGAAGGCTGATCAAATAGTTATTAGAGAAGACGAACACTATCGAACTTGTACCTAATTGATGTAGAGGAGAACCTACAAACCATGATGCTTAGATACTCCTAGAATTGCACCTTAGAAAAGAGTGCTATCTCGAAAATGACCTCAATGGACTGAATAAGGAGTGTGATTTAAAAGGTAGATAATGAGCTATGATTGGGTTGTCCCAGTTAATGTGTATAAAGAAGTGATACAATGACAAATAGATGTAAGACTTTTGTCATAAACACGGCAAAATGTGAATGAAAGACAAGTAAACAATAGTTGAGCTACAAGAAGCACAACTAACTCTAGGAGACAAAATGACACTCTCAACCATTGTTATTCCTTTCTAAGAAAATGTATAGCTATGGCTGGGACCCTTAAGTAATAAGTAGGTAACCATGATAGATGGATGCCCGTGAGGAAGGCCCTAAGGTCTTATAATGTATCTTACAAATTGAAAGCCAAGAGGAGTAATATAAGATGATAATAACTTGGAAGTGGAAAGCATAAAGTAATATCTAGTAGTTAAGGTAGGGTGGAAATGCAAGAAGGTGTCAAACAACCAATAGGTAGGTAGTAAGATGTCAAAGCTATGAAGTGTAGGCTATGGGGTGTTAGTTGAGAAATGAATAGATTGAACTAACAATCTTGTAAAAGAAAAAATTGTTGTGAGGTGCTGGTTTGGAAATGAATTGATCGAACTAAAAATCTTATAAAAATAAGAGGTGAGGTGCTAGAGGGAAATGAATTGACTGAACTAACAATCTTGTAAAAAGAAAAATTGTTGTGAGGTGCTGGTTTGGAAGTGAATTGATTGAACTAAAAATCTTATAAAAATAAGAGGTGAGGTGCTAGAGGGAAATGAATTGACTGAACTAACAATCCTATAAATATAGAAGTATGTTGTGAGGTGCTGGTTTGGAAATGAATTGATCGAACTAACAATCTTATAAAAATAAGAGGTTGTCAAAAAGCTAGAGGGAAATGAATTGACCGAACTAACAATCCTATAAAAATAAGAGGCTGTGAGGTGCTAGTTGGGAAATGAATTGGTCAAAATTAATAGTCTTGTATAAATAAGAGGTTGTGAGGTGCTAGTTGGAAAATGAATCAATTTAACTAACAATCCTGTAAAAATAAGAGTCTATGAGGCACTGATCGGTAAATGAATCAATTGAACTAACCCCATGTAAAAATAAGAGGTTGTAAGGTGTTATTCGGGAAATGAATCGACTGAACTTACATTCATGTAAAAATAAGTAGACATAGGTGTAAAAGAGAGAGATGTATATAAAAAGGAAGGTAAAAGCCAAGGGGCAATAAAACTAAGAAGTAGGGATAACACTAAGAAGCATGGATTGCTAAGAATTAAAGATGTAATAAATGCTATAAGAGGAAACATAAGATGTTAGTACCACATTAGTACATAAAATGCAAAATTATACTAAACATTTGTAGCTAGGCACAACAAATAAAAGTAAAAACTACGTACAAAAATGGTAAGGATAAGATGGTAAGATGTGCAAGCAAGGTAGTACGATGTTGGTAAGGTTGTAAAAATAGATTGTAAAGATAAAATTATCAAAGTGCTCGGAAAAGAGGACAATGGTTGTATGTACCCAAGGGGGATAAGATAGTAAATGCATTTTGTAAAAATAGTATGCAAAGTAAAATAAATGTATTTAGGTAGTTTGTAAAGTGTGATGTTTAGGCAATAATATAGGAAGATAAGACGTGATGAGAGAAGAGTGCCGATGAGTTACTACATGCAAGTTAGAATGCAATCTAATTGCACAAGGAGAACTCACCCTTGGTGGGATATGTTCTCGGAAGGTAGATGTTATTCTTTGAAGATCTCATGGAGTTGGATTTGTTTGAATTTCTATGGTTACAAGATTTTTAATTGGAATGTAAGATTTCCGAATATAAAAGGTATCATAAGATGCCCCAAGCTAGAGGAGCAATGATTATAGGCATCTTAAAATGCCCAAAGGTAAGAGAATGGTTAAATAGGATGTTGTTAGTATAAAAATAAAGCGAATGAAAACATCGAACGATGCCCCAAAGTGTGAAATGAGGGAAGGATATGCACTAGTAGATGCCCCAAAATGTAAGAAGATGCAAGGTAAATGACCTTTAAGCAAAGTCGAGCTCGAGATCCACACATTTCCAATCAATATGGTAATTTAATGCATTAATCTAGCTGAAATAAGGGATTAGAGGATTAAGGACTGTGTGGGATGACATTCGAGTCATAAAAATTTGGGTGGCCGACACAATTTTCTATGCTAAGATGAAATAAAATTGGATTAGGTTTCTCGAAGCATGGTTGATGCAGTCTATAGGATTACGATTTATTGAATTGTATTGAGGTTTTCATGAAACTTTCCGATGCAATTAGAAGTGTCAGAATTTTTTTGAATTGCATCGTGCTTTTTAGCAAAATGGATGATGCAATCAAAAGTGTTTGATTTTAAGGATCAAGAGAAGAAATCTGAAATTTATTGAATTACCCAATTGGTGGTTTCCAATAGAGGGTAGGCGGGAGGGTTAAAAGATGTAAAATCATTGTTGATATGTTTATATTGGAATGGATCATAGATGGGAAGATCATCATTTTGATCTTTGACCATGGCAAAGTGAGAAGAGATGGGAAGATCCTCTTGTGGATCTTCGTCCATGATAGTGTGATAAAGAAGGGGAAGATTCTCTTGTGGATCTTCAATTGTGATGGAGAGAAAGGGAGATCCTCTTGTGGATCTTTGGCCATGATATG
Source organism: Taxus wallichiana var. yunnanensis (assembly GCA_018340775.1). Taxonomy (NCBI): domain Eukaryota; kingdom Viridiplantae; phylum Streptophyta; class Pinopsida; order Cupressales; family Taxaceae; genus Taxus; species Taxus wallichiana. Next base: position 353,843,479 of record CM031235.1, read on the forward strand.
ATGATAAAGAAAGGGAAGATCATCTTGTGGATCTTTGACTATGTTGCATTGGATGGTTGATTAAAATTTAGTTAAATTGAACCATGAGGTGTCTCTCTCAATGGCGGGAAAAGAAGGGAGAAAGGAGCAACCCACGTAAGATCATAACGGGTTAAGGCTTGCTAGAAATATTCTAAACAATGACATAGTTATAAGTGATGAAAGATGAGTAAGAGAGATAGGAAGGTTGTGAAAACACTTGGGAGCTAGGAGAAAATAAGAAGATAAGGAGATACAATGAAAGATAAGGATGAATGTGAATATGACACAATCAACAGTGGAGTAAGATTCTCACTGGATTCACTAGAATGTATGTGGGCTAAGAAAGTCAATAGAATATCCTCTTTCTCTTCTCAAGAATATAGATTAGTATATATATAGAAGATCATTCTAGGGTCTCCATGCCAGACGACATTGTAACTATGTACTGTATAAGCCGTGGATCTAGAAGACAATACATACTCAATCAAAGGTGTAGGGTGCCAAAGCCAAAGCCTAGGATAAGGGATGGGGTCTTACTAGATCCTAGGTTGCAAACATAAACAAAGGAAGCAAATGCATGCCAAGGATCTAAACTAGGGTTGCAAAGCCAAGTTGCAGATAATGACAAGGGCTGTTAAGAATAATGCAATAGACAAAGAATTTTCTACTCTATCCTAGTCTAAAACATGACAAGAAGAAAAAGAAAGGTTCGGGATACTTGCTTTTTGAAGATACTGTTGGTGCATTAACCACCTCCAAATTTAGTAGCACCTTATAAGACAAATTTTTGTGGGTTTATCATAAGAGGGATAGGTGGAAGACTTGAGTAGACCAAAGATGGGGATTCCAAAGACTTGGATAACCTTGTTGGTGCAACTCCTTTTCTTATGGCCTCTAGTGATCCTATGCCCCAAAGGAGACTCCCAAGTGTAAGCTCTTTTATACCTTAAAACCTTTAAGAGCAGCTTTTGTGAGCGCCGACAGACTGATATGCGATGATGTGATTATTGGGAAAGTGACCTCAATGGTGCCTATAAATAGGGGACATAACCTGAAGTTGCAAACCATCCTAGCTGAAGGCATCGATTGTGGCTGATGCATCGGCTGATGAAAAGTCTTTCCAGACAGTATCAACGTTGGTTAATGCCATAGGCTACCAACTACCAGCATGAGGGTCCTAACAGTGAAAAGGCATGGGAGTGGAGCAAAGGCTTAGGAGCAGATGTGAAGGTGATCTGAAGGTGCTGTAAGTAGATGTGGAGGTGATAGAAAAAGGTTAGTAAGAGGATATCAAAGAAGGTAGTAGGGTATGCTATGGTATGCTAGGATGATCAAGGGCAGGTGTGACTGCACAAAAAAATTCTCTCACTAGGTACTGCCGACCAACCCACCCGTTCCCAACATGCCCCTTAATGCACATGCTCAGGGAGATTTTAATGCATGAACGATCTGCAAAGAGAAATTGTTAGTAAGAGTGAAAAATAAGGCGTATACAAAGAACACCACTTTAAAAGGTGTTTAAGAGAAGTTATTAAGATCAATAAACTTTCACCTAATTCAAACAGGAATTAGGGTTTGTACTAAAGTGCCTTTTTTGGCATGTTTCTGGTGATGGATCATGGGGTGTTATCCGAAATATTGGTTAAAAATTTGCTACAGTTTTATCCAAAAGCTCTTTTCTTAATGTAACTCTATGATGAAGGGCAGTTGATGAGAAACAGTCTTTTTTGTAAATTTCACCTCACCGGTAGGCTTGTTCCTTGATGTGTGGAGCACATTGAATGGCGGTATGGAGGCATGGATTCTTATCATGTATAAAAGCATCCTTAGCCAAAATGCTATCCTGGATTCAGCATTGAATAAGCACCAGTGCTATAAAATTTTACATTTGAATTTAGATTCAGTTGTATCTATGCAAAAGTGGTTTTTAAGACCCAAAATTCTTCTTCTTCGTATTTGACAGTCTATATTCGCTTGTGAGTCAGTTGGATATGCAGCATTTCAAACACTCGGACATAATTGCTTCTGTATATCAATTTTTCTGTTCTGAGTTTCAAGATATGTGTTTAGTTTCCTGTCAGCAGTATTTTAAAATAAGCTCACAGTTATAGACTACTGGGTGCTGGCTTGAAGGACATGAACAAATGGAGTATTGCTTAAACTGATGAGTGCTCTAAATTGCTCTTCTTTGTAGGATTGTAATTTATGCCAAATTATTGACACTTGAAGTGGCAGCTAGGAAATGTTGATGATACTTACGTGGATCTGTTTGGCTATAAAAATCCTATGCAAGCTACATATGAATTTCCAATTTTGTATATGCTAACTTCTAGGTGACCCAAAACTCATTAGTCATTGTAATTTATGTGCAGGATGCCAATCAACCACAACGAGGCATGCGCAGGCGCTGTTTGGACTTTGAGGCATCAGAAGCTCGTAGGAAAAATTGGGAAATGAATCCTGGAAGTCAACAAGCCTATCGCCTAAAACAGGAGCATTGGTAACCACAGACGATGATTCCGAGAGAAATACTTTACCATCAGAGTCATGTGAAAGAACTGCTACTTCTGATGGCAAGCAACTCATAATGTTTACAAGAGATACAGGTGCAGATACTGGTAGAAGTTCCCAATCATTATCTGTTGGACAGTTATCATCTTGCTCCTATAAAATGACTGAGCTTAACTCAGATAAAGCTGACAGTTCTGTTCGAAGTAATGGAAACTCTTCTATACCAGGAGGTATGCCTTCTGGGATTGGTCTGCATTTAAATAGCCTTGCCTCTACCATGTCATTGAATTGTGGAGCGGGCATGCTAACAACTGCAAAGGGATCTGCTGGCATGCATGGAATGCTAACTTCGTCTGGTGTGAAGGAGGCTTCAGGTGACGGTCGGGGATGTTCACTACTTCCTGTAAGCTCGGGAGGAAATATTTCACTAGCATCGAACACAAGCATGGGTCCTGGAATGGTTGTGTCAGTTGTGGAAAAGACCAGAATTGATCAACAAGAGGTGCAATCTTCTGGAAACACGCAGATTGGAGTGACAAAGTCCACCACCTGTTTTCGATCTCTAACGGTTGGTATAAAGCCGTTGCAATGTAGGCAACCTTTCAAAACTGAAGAGATAAACCCAAGTCCACTTGATAAAAAGAGGCCAGTGCTACAAGATATTTCTCGACAACCTGGGTTTGGTATAGGGAGGAATATAGTCAGAGCAGTCCCAAGAAGAAAAGGTTATTAGAGGATTTCCTCAACTTTACAAAATTTTTGATCTTTATTTGTACTTCTTCATTGTCTAAGTAATTATGATTTTACTTGTGTTTTTTTGCTTCAGTTTTGACTTTTTCTTGATGCCCAGAAGAAAGTCTGCTACAATTGGGGATAAAGAAGGTTGCAAGCGTTGCAATTGTAAAAAGTCAAAATGCCTTAAATTGTGAGTATTTGTGAACTGAAGTGGATTTTTTCTTTGGTTGCTATCCATTTACTGTTTTTCTTGGAACTTTAGACATTGCCACGAAGTTTTAAGATTTAGCATTTTAAAAGGCTTAAATAAATTCCAATAAATAACATTAAATGTACTGGTTGAATACAGCAGATAAGATGAATGAATAGGATATTTGGAGTTTTGCTTTTTAATTTAGTCATTTTTCTGGCTAATTTGTATTTTAAGTTTAAATAAGATTTTAACTTTTACTCTTCCAGGTATTGTGAGTGTTTTGCAGCTGGAGTTTACTGTGTTGAGTCTTGCACATGTCAAGAGTGCTTTAACAAACCTGAATATACAGATATGGTTGTTGGTACACGCCAGCAGATTGAATCACGTAATCCACTTGCTTTTGCTCCTAAAATTGTTCATGGTGCCGATTCTCCACCAACTAATGGGGTGAGGCAATACTTCAATGTGTTTCTTTGCTCCATTGTTTTTCATTTTCAGTATTACTAGACTAGATATGAAGTAATTTTTAACTTATCGATCGCCTTATTTCAGCAGAAAGAGTGCACCGAGACGCCAGCATCAGCAAGGCACAAAAGAGGATGCAATTGTAAGAAATCAATGTGCCTAAAGAAATACTGTGAATGTTATCAGGTAAATATCTTCACATAAATTAGTGTAAGTGTAAAAGCAGGAGTGTAGTTGCGTATTCTAATTGCCATTCATATCTATATTTTAGGCTGGGGTTGGTTGCTCAGATGGCTGCAGATGTGAAGGTTGTAAAAATACCTTTGGCAAAAAGAAGGTATCTGATCACCTTTGTCAAACCCTAAATGCATTAACTTATCATAATCTATGCATCAACCCTCAATTTCGCTTTGCAATTTTAAAATTTTTTCTGTAGGAGGATCAGATGATGTAGAAGACAGAGAAGCCCAGGATGAGGTATGGGAGAAGTGTGCAGCCGAAGAGAAACTTGAGTTGGTTGATGGAAATGATATTCTGGAGTCAGAGCAGCGACACTCTAAGGATATTTCACCTTTAACACCATCCTTCCAATATGTGGGGTATGCATCTTAGAACATAATTTAATCTTTTGGAGAGCTTCATTCTGTAAAATTCCTCAAGTATCAACTCCTTGTTTATAACTATGACACTACAAACTTGATTGTTGAATGAAGCTGATTTAGAAGATAAATGAATATGCTTTCATATCAGTGGTGCCAAATTCTGCAATATAACGGTCTGCCAAATTATTGTTGAAGCAAAACACCTGGAGTTTTTTGATGTAGAACAATACAATGTCCCAGGAGCCTGAGAATTAAATATGTCAATCATATGTCACTATTTTCATAACAAGCTTGGTGGTAGGACTACAAAGGGATAGCATAAGCAGAATCTCTTGGTAGAATCCATGACTCGATACACAACAATGATTCTGGCCAGTCAGTATGCTACATGTGATTGCTATTTACAACCAATTTTAAACATGGCAATAAAAAGTCTATAGAATGACGTTCCGGGCAATATTACAATGGTTAACCAGTATGTATCAAACTTAATTATGTTATAAAATGTTTATATAGATGAACATGTAATTTGCAAAAGGAAGAAAATTCAGAGGCTTTCCCTTATCAATTTAAACAAATATAATAATAGACCAAGGGTGATTGACTGGATGGCTTCATAAGCCCCCACGGTGATGAGTGCACGAATGTGGTTTGGTGTTTTGAACCAAACATAGGTGGGATTAGGCTAATTTTTGGTTAACCCAGGGCTGGCCTTATTTTGATTAACATGAGGGAACTTCTAAAAGCAATCTGTGAACAATTTTCAAAAAGGAGGAAAATCAAGAAGCTTTATCCTAATCAATTCAGATAATTAGTAGAAAATATTTTATGAAGATTAGATTTGAGAAAGAAAACATTTGGAATCTTAATAGGAGCCACTATCTACCACTTTGACAAAATAATAAGGATTCGGCAAAATAAAAATGGAGTTGGGAATGCAGTATATTCAACCAAATACTTAAAATAAAATTTGCTGTACTTCAAATGCCAACAGTAGTATGATACATTCCAATAGATAGATAAAAAGGTGACGTACAAAATGAAAGAACAGACCTGAAGGAGAGCCCTCTGAAATCATGAATGTAATGGCATCTCTAGGATGTTTCCTTTTACTTCTTGAGCCTACTTTTCTTGCTGTCAGAAGTCATTAACTATAACTAATCAAGCTTTATTTTACCATGATCTACAAGTGGTTGTGACTTTTACAATTTTTGTCAAATTATATTTAGTATTTACATATCTACTGTGTAAGTCAGGAAAATTTAAAATCTATTATGAGAACGCTGCAATAATAAACCAGGTCCAACAAATATTTCTGTTATTGCTAATATTTTTTTAATCAATATTTAGGTCCTAATAATTAGAACTTGCTTCATAATTTACAATAAAACTTCATGCAAATATTTTTGATGTGTTCAGTCAGGGAAAATCAACAGCCAAATTGAAACCTTTTGGAAAGCGACGTTTTACTTCAGACGATTTAGAGTCTCCACCATTATCTCAGTCCTCTGCAAAGCCACCAAGGTCTCCAGCAAAGATTCTAAGGTCTGCAAAAGGAAATGACAATGTTGTATTTAATCATCAGGTGGGATCAAAAACTTCAGCTTCACCAATCTTTACACCAAAGATGGAAAAATCAGGGCCCTTTTCATCCCGATGGGATGATCTTGTTGATATTTGCACACTCAATTCAGCAACTCAGTCACCTTTGAGGCCTGGAACTGCCTCTGTATCTAAAGTAGATGGGACTGAGATTTCTCCTTTTGGTGCGCAGCACAACGAAATTTCGAGTTTGAACAGTCGTGCATTTGCTAGCAGACATTCTTGTCATGGAGGCTCACCCTCTGTTTTTTGTCAAGCAGCTGCACAATCTCCGGTTTGTACCTTAGATAGTATCCACTGGCAGACTCCTGCAAATGCACAAACAACCCCTATGACACCTGCACTTTACACGTCAGTCTGCAATGCTGGGAAAAAGCTAGGAGATGGATCAGGTATTGACATGCAGTCACAAGATGTATCTGGTTCTGTTGAAGATGACACTCCAGACATCCTGAAAAACAATTGTTCTCCCATGAGGGGCTTAAAGGCAAGCTCGCCTAATCAAAAGAGGGTGTCTCCGCCACATAATTACTGTCTAAAAGAGATGTCAATGAGGGGATCAATATTGTCACCACGCCTTAAGAGTGGGAGGAAGTTCATCCTGCAATCGGTGCCTTCATTTCCTCCTCTTACTACATCAGATGAGGTGCAGGCTAAGGATTGATTGTGGATAACTAAAGATATTATGCTGTTCAATTTTTCAAGTTAATAAAAGTAACAGACTTATGAGCAGATACATCCTAGCCTGCCTTCAAGCAGATGTGTCCTAGCCTTAATGTTGGATGTTCCAAGTCCAACATTTAGGGGGCTGCTTATGAATTAGCTGACCGGGTGTGATTTCGCATGTTTATTTGGGTTCAGTGCTTTTAGTAGCCTAAATAACATTGTGTCATGACATGACGAGTAGTCTTTAACATGGCATATATCCAATTGTAGACTGCTGCTGCTGAATTATTCTGGAATCTACAAACTTGTTCCTGCCGGTACAAAGTTGATACTTTGTAAGGTGATATTACTTTGGTTTAGTTTTCAAGGATTTGTTAGCGGCCGACACTGAATTCTTTTCCTGTTCAGTGTGTCATTCATGTCGTAGGATATACATCACCAATTCATTCTGAAAATCTATGGAACAGCTAACTCTAAATCTCTTTTGTGGGAATTTCTGATTGGTCACAAGTTTGGCCTGCAACTTGTTATATTTATTGTATTTTTCCCATCAGAGGGTGTGTACCAATTGATATGATAAGACTGCAGAAACAATGCCTTTATGATGCGTAAGGCATTCGATACTGAGGTTTCTTTTCATATTGTTTATATAAGTATGTTATAATGTATCACATAAGAGATTGAGTTGGTTGTGTTACTATAATTGGGAATGTATCACTTACGTCCACCTTTAAATTGGTGTGTTTATACAAGCATTGGAAATTTGAAATTTATTTTCTGATTTCGATTCTGCCAAGATGCCCTTTAGGCTTTTTTATTAACTAAAACCTTTGGTGTTTTCTGTTGCATGAATAATAAGGCAAACAATTTGTTATTACATTACTTTCAAATCGTTCTAAAATGCTTTAGGTGCTTATAAATTCCTGAAGGTCTTGGGAGATTGTCGTTAGCGTACAGCCATCAGTTGAAGAATATTTGTTCTGAATAATGTGGTCAGCCGTTGAAGAGTATTTGTTCTGAATTATGTGGTCAGCTGCAATTGCGTGTTTCTGTACACCTGCTTGAAATTGGTATGGCATCTAGGGTAAATTAGTTACTCTTTGGAACTGAGCAAAAATAGCATTGGCTAGGTACGTCAGCTGTTTCTACATGGTTTTCACGATTTTCTTGTTAGTAAAGATGGATAAGTTTGCATTTTCTCTAAAGATATAATTAGGTTTGGTTTTCAACCATTTAATATGTTGAAATCCAATGTTTTCTTTTGTTTGTGGGCTTGTGCATTTAGCTACGTTTGTTTTAAGGGCCAAATTACCCTGCTTGTGATTGACCACATAATGTGAAGTAAGCAGCTTCCTTGGCTTATGGAAGGTGTCACCAATTACTAATCAATGGTCATAAAGGGAAGCAATTCATACCGAGGGAAGCTATTTTTCAACAAGTATGTATCTGCTTTATTCAAAATTTTTCCGTTGTTCAGCTTTATTTTATATTATGTTCATGCTTTCAAATCTGCTTGGAACTTTGCTCAAATCTATGCATTGGCAAGGTCCTTATTGTTTAGAGAATATAAGCAGATGTTTGTGAGCAATTTATTGCTAGAAAATTTGTCATTGCCACCGGAGAACCTTTATATTGCAGTTGATGAAACCTGTATAAATGAAAACTCAAGTATTAGTAGGATTTGTATTTGAATCAGGAGCCACAAAAAGTCCTGTGTAGTAGAGTTGTTGAAGTGTATGGATGGACAGGCAACCTAAGTGAAACAAGGACGATCCACAATGTAGAGGAAAACATGTCAAGGCTAGTTGAAAGCTGATGAGTTAATTGTTTTATTCAAATGCTGTCATGGTTTAACAATCGAGTCATCTATAGAAATCGAAGCACCCTATAGTGCTTTAAACATATACTGTATAAATGTTCTATAACAAGTTGTGAAATTCTGTTAACTACGGAAATATTAGGGGTTCAATGGTTTAATTTAGGAGTGCAAGACCAAGTTCAAGGAAAAACAATGGACCTAAACCTTGTGATGCCTCAAGATAACTAAACAATGAGAGCCTCATTGTATACCAGGAGTGCAGAGTGAGGCAATGCTGTCGATGGCTTCTAGAGCAGTTGGTAGGGGTCTCCACACTTTGAAGCCGGACCTGGGTTCAAATGATGCTGAACTCAAATAGCAAACTAATTATCAGTTATTAAAAAGAGAGAGGCAATGCAAGTCTTTGTAGCTCCCTAAACCCATCATTTATCCCAATTAAAGATCCATGATGATAAAATGGGGATGATAGTGTACTGTAGGATTATTTGAATATAGTTAAGGGGACAATATGGTAGTGTAGGATGATAGGGCAGTGTAGGATAATAGGACTAACAATTGTACATGAATAGCAAAATATGGTGGTAGGGATGTAAATGTTTAATTATTCGGTAATAAAACCATGTTAATATCTATTTTCCTTTTCCCCTTGGGGATCAAATTTGGAGGGTCTGATTTTATTTTGAAATGAGTTGTTTCATTTGAAAATCTGGCATGTGGGGGAAACACCAATTCTAAATATGACGGGTGCCTTGTTTGAATCTCTTGTAAAAAGAACTTGTTGTCAAAGCAATCAAGAGCAAATTAATGTAAAATCTAACATGTGTCAAACCAAAATTTTTGTATTTCACTCTCACTCTAGATTTTACTTTCTCATTTCCTATTACTACACAACTATCCATTTCCTTCAAGTATATCCTATCAATATATCTAGGCAGTGATGCATAATATACTGCTTGATTACATCAAGTCAACAAGATGGTCTAGCTCTACAAACACTTACAAACGACACATTTTCAAAATATAAGTAGAAATGGACTCCTACTTACCCCTTCAAGTATGACACCATGCACTTTGTTACAACTGCAAGTCTCTATTTATATGTTATCTCGCTAAACATTAGCAATAATCTCTAGATTATTGTTCGTGATTGAAATGATGGGAACAATTTTGAGCTTGATCTCTCATAACAATTTCTCTTGCAAAAATCTTGAAGATAAGCTCAATTTCTCTTGCAACAATCTTGAATAAAAAGTTTGGTTGTAGCATGACAGCCATACTAGAGGGTTTTTGATAACTTTAATAGTTATTCAAGGGGATTCAATAACGTAAATGCAACAACAAATTATTACTTTTTGATTGAAAAGTGCACTTTTATTAATAAAAACTAAAATAGTACAGCATTGATAGTACAAAAAAATGGGTGGAAAGAGTCACACCCCAAAATGTGAAACAAGGGCCCCAAGAGGGAGGCCAACTCACCTCAAGGAAGCACAACAAAGACTAAAGCAAAGCAACACAACCATCACGAGGAAATAACCTCAGTCTTGCCCTTTTTTCCTTTCTTTTTGACTGCATTCCAACCCCCAAGAGGAGGTTCAATGACAATCACTTGAAGGTCCAAATTGTGGATTTCAATTAGAGATTGCTCTTTATCGATTCAATTTTTTTATATTCATGTGCTCTCTTAATTCCTCCCACTGGAAGTTCTTGTACAACTACTCTCAAACAAAGATTCTCCACAACCATCACTTCTTTTGGAGTTACCAATAAATGATTCAACTCTTCATTCCGAACTTTTGTGCCCTCATATTTGTTTCCCTCCACATTCAAGGTGTGCACATCTTTTGTATTCTTGTTGGATTGGGCTTCTGAAGGAGGAGACAAGTCTGCTAACTTTTAGGTTTGACATAAGGCCCTTTTTGTCGTTTAGGTTGCCCTTGTGCTCAAGACATGCATCTTGAAGATGCCCTGTTTGATGACAAAATCGACACCTAAATGCCAAATTTTCATAATCCAAGTTCCGGTTCCAGTGGAAGTTACCTTGCTTTAAAATCAATTTGTCTGGGAGGCCTTTATTGAGGTCAATCCCCACACAAATTTGACAATAGGTGAAAATATGTTGCATAGTCCACTCGTCATTTGATTTTAAAAATTTGTCCAATGTATTTCCAATATCTTGAATGACCAAGTGGTGCCAAAAAGGAATAGACAAATTTGAGAGTCGGACCCAAACTGACATTTTAGAAAGCACCATAGTGGAAGGGTTAACATTTGGGAACCAAGGGGTAATGAAGAGTCCCGCTCTTCCCCAAAACTAGGGCCCTTCCTCAAAATTTTTCTGGTAGTCCTCCGCATATAGTTGGACTATAAAGAAGCCTTTGAAGCATAAAAGGATATCACATTCTTTGGCCCAAATTTGTATGAATCCACTAATAAAGTTCTACAATTTTTGGCCAAAATCCATTAAACCGACAACTTACAACTTAGAGATTTAAGTGATGCAGAAAACTCACAAATCACTGGATATTTGATCTTCGAGCAGTGGATACACTTTTTTGTCTTGTTTGCAATATATGGGCTTGAAAATGAGGGGAACTCGGTTGGAATGGGAGAACCTTTGGATTGGACCGCATCTTTGGACTCGACCAGTGCCCAAAGTGGACCTCCCACCTCCATACCGCTTTGCACCGTACTTGTCCTCGCTACTTCCCCGCCCGTGGTTGACCCTTCATAGCCGCTTAGGGTTTTTGTTGTCGTTCACGTCCCTTTCAACTAACAACAAACCAATATCGACCGCAAATTTTTGACTATGGTGACAAAGTGTAATGTCCCCAATTCCGAGCAGTTGGCCTAACGGCCCTATTTTGGTCTTAGCCCTGGTCATTCCCAAGGGACTAACGACTTTGGAGGTTATTGGGGATGGTTGTCTGATTTCCTACTATGTTTTTGTTATTTTTTGGGCTTTGGGAGGGTCTAATGGGCCCTTTGTGTTCTATTTTGTCGTTGGGATCACTTAAGTGGACACTTTTGGCATTTAATGTTATGTTTCTTCGTTGGGGCCACTTAAAGTGGACTTTTTGGTCTAGGAGAAATAAAGTCACTTTAAGTGACGATTAAAATATGACATATCTCCAAGGGGGGTCGAATTAGGGTTTTATGGCCACTTTTATGATGGAAAAAGTTATAAAAGGTGGTGTTTGGGGAGGAAAAAGGATCTTGGTTCATTTTGCCATCTTATGTTGGAGCTTTCAGCTTGCTTTCCTTGCTTGTGGAGGTGAAATTCCGCAGAACCCTAGCTTCGGTAGTGAAAGATCTATCCCTAGCTAGTAGAGCACTCTTCGGTGGTGAAAGATCCAACCCTAGTTTGCTATTGTGGAGTTTATTCAGATCGGGTTGTCGATTCGAGTTTTAGAGGCTCACTGATCCAGCTTCAAGTCCGAAAGAGAAGAAAACCATATTTAGTAAGAGGGATCATTTATTTTATCGGTGGAACTTTTTGATATCGCATGTCATCGATGCATGCATGTTACTTGCATGTCATCGCATGTTGATGCATGTTACTTGCATGTTGTCAGCATCTTTGTTTAATTGCAATAAAAGTGAAGATATTGGTTATTTTCTAATTTTATACCTTGCTGCCATAATCGTATTTCACCGTCATATTTTTCTATATACTTTGTCATAAAAATCAGATTGCTATTTGCTGCAAAAATTTATGTATTTTGTCAATTTTTTGTAAGATCCCAACAAGGGATATTTCAGTGGTATCAGAGCAAGGTTGTTTCTCTAGCCTGGTTGGAGTTGAAAGATGGGAGACAGAGATAGAGACAGTGAAGAGATGGGAGTAGATTTGATGAAATGACTGTTCACCAATATGGTGAAGCAGCAGGAGACTACCAACCTCTATTTGAGCCAGCTCACTGAGAGGTTAGCACAGGGTAGGATTGAGGCTCATGCGGAGAAAGGAGAAGCTAGCAATATGGGACAACATGGTAATAGAGGTGAGAGTGGACATTCGGGACAAGGGTCCCCTCATGCTTCTACCAGGCCCTTGGGACTCCACGAGCCTTCTTTCTTGAAGGATCCGGAAGTTTTGCAGACACGACAGCCGCAGACGTTGTGGATGAGGAATCTTGTTGGGAGAAGTACCGGACATTGAGTGAGGGTTTCCGGGACAACATGCCATTTCAGGAGTATTGCAAAATGAAGATCGCGCAAGAGGGCCCGTGAGAGATTACTGCATACACGTGTACCCGAGTTTCATAGGAGATTAGGACAAATCTGTATTCCGCACTTCGATGGCTCTAAGAAGTGTACCGCCCAGTCTTGGATTCAAAAGTTGAAGACTTACTTCGACTTGAATCCCATGCGTGAAGAGGATGCAATTAAGTTTGCTATCCTACACCTCGAGGGAGATGCTCATGACTGGTGGCATCATGGATTGATCACACAGGGGCACATGCATATCACTACTTATGCAGATTTTACACAGAGGTTGATGAGCGGTGTTCGGTCGGACAGAGGGACCCAGATAGGCACTTCAGGAGTTGACTCACTGAGGCGACAGTTCTCTAGATCAGTACATTGCAGATTTTCAGAGGTTATCAGTTATGGTATCTGATGTTTCAGAGATGAGGTTGACTTCACTCTTCATGGCAGGGTTGACTGATGCCTTAGCAGGGTTTGTGAAGGCATTTGAGCCTTCTTCTTTGCATGAGGCTATTAGGAGATCTCGAGACTTGGAGTTATCCACTCCAAAGTCGAGGGTTCCACCTCGCGTTCAGCAAAGAGAACCTCCATCTGGATCAGACGAACTTCAGCAGAGGGAGCCTCCACCGAGGCAGGAGGTGGCTAAGAAGCCATTCATTTCCCGAGAGGACAGAGATGAGTTGAGGCGAAAGAAACTATGTTTCGATTGCCGCACACCTTGGGTTCCAGGACATGATTGCAGAGGTAGAGGGAAGGCCCAATTCATCGAGGTCTTCGAGGAGAGTGAGGATGACAGAGGTGAGGAGTTGGAGACTCACGAGATGGATGATGGGAATGGAGTTGCGATGGATAGTGCTGATGCGGAGCAGGAGGAGGAGACTTTCCCTCGGGAGATTATAGCCACATTGTCTAGTACTCCGATGTACAAGGCATTTAGGATTAGGGGAGTTATGCAGGGTCAGCGAGTTATGGTACTCATTGACAGTGGGGCTACCCACAACTTTATTGATGCATCATTGGTGGAGAGACAAGGTTTGCAGACGAAGGACTTTGAGGGCTTCAACATTGTTGTAGCCAATGGGGAGTATATGAGATGCACACGAAAATTCCACAATTGAGCATCACCATGGGTAACTACACAGTTACCGATGATTTCCACATTGTTGGTATGGGAGTGACCCACATAGTGTTGGGAGTGCAGTGGCTTCACTCTCTTGGTGAGTTTCGGACTAACTTCCAGACGATGGAGCTGAAGTTTAAGTCCGAAGGCAGGAATGTGATTTTGAGGGGATTATCAGCAGGAGCACCTAGGGTGGTTGCAACTGAGGGGATGGAGAGGACTTTCCGGCATAATGAGGGGTTTTATTATTGCGGATCGATGTGGAGTATGATGGATGTGGGTGTGACTAGTAGTGTTGCACATAAGGCAGTTACAGAGATTGGGATTACAGGTTCAGATCATCCGAGTTTATCATTATGTTGGTTGTCTGAGGTTTCGGTAGACTGGAGATCTCATTTGTTTGTTGAGTACTCCAAGAACCGACACACTTGTGAGATTTTGGATGGTCACATACATGATGACAACTACAGATTAGAGGATGAGATGATCTTCTATCAGGACAAATTGTACCTCGTGTCGGATTCATGGTTGAGGATGGAGATACTTTGCGACATGTGCATTATTCTTCCATGTCTGGACACTTGAGCTTTGATGAGACCTTCAACTTCATATGGGAAAGGGTCAGATGGCATGGGTTGAGGGAGGATATCCTCAACTTTGTGCAGGGATGTGTAGTTTGTCATGGTGACAAATCGGAGTCTGCATGTTCCTTATTTCTGGAGTTGATAGGGGATAACACTCCTATATGTTTTACTGCTTATGAGGATGACAAGCATGTGCTAGCTAGCCGAGGGACGGAGTCGACAGGAGATGCAGTGAGTGATCACATGATGACAGTTTTGCAGTGGCAGGGATTGGACAGATTGACAGTTTCAGTATGGGTACCAGTAGAGAATCGATGTGGGCATTATTCTACTTCAGGGACAACATTGTTGTCTACACTGCATGGAGAGCATGATGACTATATGTGGTGTTTTGGTCACTTAGGATCACACCGATCTTTGGTTGACTGCAGGGTGAGATGGAGGCACTTACTTTGTGGTATTCAGTTTCTACAGCACAGGAGGATAATGCTTGGGGTCAAGCATTTTTCGGGAGGGGAGGATTGTAATGTCCCCAATTCCGAGCAGTTGGCCTAACGACCCTATTTTGGTCTTAGCCCTGGTCATTCCCAAGGGACTAACGACTTTGGAGGTTATTGGGGATGGTTGTCTGATTTCCTACTATGTTTTTGTTATTTTTTGGGCGTTGGGAGGGTCTAATGGGCCCTTTGTGTTCTATTTTGTTGTTGGGATCACTTAAGTGGACACTTTTGGCATTTAATGTTATGTTTCTTCGTTGGGGCCACTTAAAGTGGACTTTTTGGTCTAGGAGAAATAAAGTCACTTTAAGTGACGATTAAAATATGACATATCTCCAAGGGGGGGTCGAATTAGGGTTTTATGGCCACTTTTATGATGGAAAAAGTTATAAAAGGTGGTGTTTGGGGAGGAAAAAGGATCTTGGTTCATTTTGCCATCTTATGTTGGAGCTTTCAGCTTGCTTTCCTTGCTTGTGGAGGTGAAATTCCGTAGGAACCCTAGCTTCGGTAGTGAAAGATCTATCCCTAGCTAGTAGAGCACTCTTCGGTGGTGAAAGATCCAACCCTAGTTTGCTATTATGGAGTTTATTCGATCGGGTTGTCGATTCGAGTTTCGAGGCTTGCTCGATCCAGCCAAGTCCGTAAAGAGAAGACAACCATATTCAGTAAGAGAGATCATTTATTTTATCAGTGGAACTTTTTGATATTGCATGTCATTGCATGTTGATGCATGTTACTTGCATGTCATTGCATGTTGATGCATGTTACTTGCATGTTGTTGCATGTTGGTTTAATTGCAATAAAAGTGAAGATATTGGTTATTTTCTGATTTTATACCTTGCTGCCATAACTATACTTTGCTTTCATATTTTTCTATATACTGTTGTCATAAAAATCAGATTGTTATTTGCTGCAAATTTCTGTATTTTGTCAATTTTTTGTAAGATCCCAACAAGGGATATTTCACAAAGGAATACTTCTTTCTCCTTGTCCTCCACAACATTTAGTGCAGGTATTCTATAGGGTATAGACCCTACTCCCTTCATCACCAAAGATAATTCCCTCAACTTTGCATAGATTTCACATGTTTGTGTGTGTGATGTCGTATACATGAAAAACCAAGTACTATTTTATGGGCTTCGGTCCAAATACATCCATGTATCTTTTAAATTCATGCATCTTCCATCAATAATATTCGTACCAACATCACCCTGCATGCTCAATACTACATAAATGTACACAAATTCTCCCATCCTTATTTGTTTATGTGATCTACAAGCTCCCAAAAAAAACACACCAACACAATCACATCAAGTTATATTGGCATTTCAATGATAAATTTAAGAGATTCCTCAAGATAGCCAACATGGCAAAGAAGGTCAACCATAAATAGATAATGATCCATTGGAGCCATAATCCAATAAGAAGCACTCATGAAGTTGAAGTATTTGTATCACATATCCACTAGGCCTGCATGACTACATGCATATACAACACAAACAAAGCTTACATGATTAGAATTGAATATAGAGTGCCTCATTAGTTCAAAGAGTTCAAACACATGCTTACTACAACCATGCATTGCATACCCTGCAATCATCATTGTCCACGAGACCAAATTTGCATTAACCACTTTGTCAAACAAATTGCAAGCCTTCGTATGCTTCCAAATTCCGAACTACATTTGAGAAAAATACACTTTCAATTATGTTATCACGGATCTCCATAACTTGTGGCATAGCTCCAAATGCAACACAAGATGGGAGGATATTGGGAAAGGTTGTTAGTTTTGGCTATATAACTGACAATCACCTTTTCTTAGAAAACTCCTAGGTTTGTGTAATAAACTCTCGTCTATGAGACAACATCTTGCTGAGGCATTTCTTTGAAAAGTTTAAAACCATCATCTAGAAAACCAGTTTGTATTGTAGGCACCTAAATTCTGCTTTTACAATCTTATTGCCAAAACACACGCAAATCACTCTTATTCTTCCCAATTCCGTTATAATTAGTGCTCTTTGCTAATTAACTAATGTTTCTTGCCAATTTAGCCAATTAACACCACGCTGTTGATTGCGTAACCCCTTTCGCATTCAAGATGCCACTTTACGGCGAATCGTAAGCCAAAATCCTCTTCAAAACAAACAATTAGTGATTATTGGCTAATTAAACCTATTTTGCCCTTGATTTGGTCAATATACCCTAGTATTGACTGAAACCCCTCTTCCAACCACTCAAAATCACCCCATTCATCTCTTACAACGTATTAACAAGCTCGAAAAGCTTATCATAGCCTCCTAGTTGACCCTAAGTGATTGATTAAGGCTCCGTACATCTTAATCACTTGGTAATTTACTAATTGTGATTAGCAAGGCCTAATCATGATTAACAATTCTAATCTAATTTGGGGCTTTTAGTTCCACATGCACCAAAATACAAGTTTCTCCCAAAAGGAAAACTATAAAAAAGGTGCACCTCATTCCTTTATACTTTACACCATGCTTTGATTTGCATCTCATATAATAAATATGATTTATAACCAAGCTCAATCCTTGCTTAAAGCCTTCAATGGGGTTAGTAGATGGATATCCAAAATGACCAAGTAGTCATTTGGAGAGGCCATTTCACCTTGTTTGGAGTAGCAACCATAACCATTTGATTGCCCTCTTAGGTCTATTTAGGCCCATGTTAGGTAATTCAAGCATATTAACAAGCATGTTTAGTTAGATTTTGTATTGATTTCATACCATTTAAGCATTCTTTTAAGCTTCTATCTTAATGTTACATTCTTAGACTTAGAACCTTGGCTAGATGGATGGAAATGGTGTTAGTTTTCCTTGTTTAGTCATGCAATTTGCTTTGTAAAGTTTAGGGTGCTTTCATGTACATATCTTGTAAGAACCGTATTTAGTCAAGGCATTTTGCCAAACAATTAACATGCCTTTTGTGCGCCTTCGTACACTTCCACATTTTGCATACATGTCTATATATGTAGTCACAACTACACGTTGACAAAAATTCATTTTCAATTATTTTTACATTGATCTCCATACTATGTTCCCCCCCATTTTGGCACAAGCAGGTAGGATAGAAGTAAAGCTAAACTCAATGGGTTGAACATCTATTTGCTGTTTTTTCTTTAAAATATCCAAGACTGTCTCAACAAACCCATTTTATGCATATCCAACAATCAACACATTCCATGAAACATCATTTTGGTGAGGCATTTAGTCCACGAGACTCCATTTTGTTAAGGTATTTTGTCAAACAATTCATGTGCCTTTTTATAATATTGCACATTTTATATACATGGTTGAGGGTATTTACAACAATAACATCCGACAATAATCTACTTTCAAGTATTCTTCTATGGATTTCCATGACATATTTGATAGCTCCCTTTTGTGTCAAGAACACAATAGCCGGAAATCATCACCACACTGGCAACGTTTTTCTAGGCATTTAGGTGAATAGTTGCATTCTCCCACATTTTGCATACATATCTAGCAGACTAACCGCAACTACAAAATTTGGCAAAATTCACGACCCTTCTTGACTTTATTGTTTATAAGATAATTTGTAGAAATATTTTAGGATTTTAGAAGCGACATGTGAGTTGGATAAGATGAATATGAGGATTGTTTTTCAAAATTTATGCATCTTATTTGGAGCATCTAAAAATATTGTTTAGTTGAAGCTATAAATTCTTTTGCTTTGCTTTTCAAGTGGAGGCTGAAATCAAAACAGAGCCATGGTCATCCAATAGCTTTGGTAGTGACATGGGTGCTAAACAAGTCTACCTTTTACTTCCATTTTGTCTGGGTTATGTATTGATAACTTAGAAGAATGGATAGAGAAACATAGAGGTAGAGGGGTTCATTCACCAAATATGTGGTGGAGCGCCGATTTTATGTTGATGATCTAATCCTAATTGTAAAAACAATTTAAGGCATGAGACACCACTTCAACCTCTTTAGTAAAATTGGCAAAACTAGGATATTGATCTTCTCCCTTAATAACTATAAGAAGCATTTCAACTTCCACTTCGAAGGAAACCCTCTTGAAGTGGTGTTGGAATACAAATATCTTGGTTTAGAATTTTACAACAAACTCACTTGGGATAAATGTTGAACAAAAATAATACAAGGTGGATGGAAAGATGTATATGCACTACAAAGTTGCGAAGCAGATGTAAGGATATATAAATGTGAGATTGGAAGATCACCATGGTCTTATTATAAAAACTCGCCACCCTTGTAGTGTTGTATGGGGGTGAGTTATGTGCCAATACGAATTCAAGTTCAAAATGGAAGCAAATAGAAAATATTTCAATTGCACGATTACAAATAAATTCAAATCAAGACTTTAATTCACAATGATATACTCCTTATAGAAACAAGCACTTTCTCATTAGAGGAAACCATGATGATTAAGTTATAATACTACTCAAGTAAAAAGACAACATGGACACCGACAAGGGACTTATGGCTACAAGGGAAGAAGAGTTGCACATGGCAAAGAGAACAAACATGAAATAGAGCCAAACATGGATGACTAGATGGGTAAGTATTTAATTGAATGCCGAAATGAAATAAAATTTGTGTATGAAAAGTTTAGAATAATCAACCCGACTTATGAACATTATGAAAAGTATATATAGGCACTAAAATCAAACAAAGGGAGAAGATATCGAGAGTGCAAATAAGGATTAGTGCTCATAGTATCAACCGAAATATATGTAGATGGATGACCCCTAAGGTAGAATGAGAGGAAAGGATGTGTTTTTGCACCACATGTGTGGTATAACTAGATACACATTTTATCATTGAATTCCCAACCTACAAGGAATCGAGAGTTGAATTTATGTTGAGCTATTTGAAGAGACAAGTATAAAAGTGTTAAGCAAAGCTAATACCCCAAATTAATACGAGAATAGGAAATTAACCACTCCATAATCTCTCCTATTCAATAAATTAAATGAAATATTATTTTATGTTATTTTATTGTGTATTTCATGTTACTTTTTAACAACTTTTGATTAGAAACTATTTCCATCGACCATACCTAACCCAAGCATTAAATATTAAGATGTTTGTTTGTGTAATATGCCATCCATTTTAAAAAAATAACCCCCTTTAAAAACATAAATCAAACCCCACCAATTTTTTTTAAACAAAACAAAACCAAAATAAAAAAAAAGTACCCATAATAGATGCACACAAAAATTTCAACGCCAATGTAGATTCACATATTCATAAGTATAATGCTTATTTCACTAAATCTGACATATTCTAGTAAATCTAGACTCTAGTATTATAAGTATTGGAAGAAATTCATCTCCATTTTTGCATATAATGGATTCCATTTTTTGTCTATATTGATTCCATTATTACCGTAATGCTCAAAATTACAAGAGCTGAAAAATGAGGATTTTTTTTAACACATAAACATAATAACAAATTACACAACTATAATCGTATAGATTTATTTAATCAAATTCATTAATCAATTTTTCTCTTTTGATCTATCTCGATAACATCCATGTAAGCCATGTGCAGCTGAGAAGGGTGTATCCAGAATCTCCACGATCTCCCTTCGTCACTACTTCGAGTGACAATGCTTACTAGCATTTCGGCTCAACCTTTTAAATGTCATGGGAGCTATGTGAAATTCCTTGGGTCTACCACAAAGCTAGTTTCCTGACTTCGTATTCCGGTATTCGACCATTGTCTACCTCATGTTCAAGATTTCAACTTCCTATGATCAAAGTTACTCGATAATTTTTTTTTAATCGAGGACTAGGTGATCGACAATGCACAACCATCAATGCATTACTTTGGCCAAATTATCCGTCAGGCAGTTACAACTAAACTCAAGACAACACACTAGTCTTATGAGTTTTAAGTCTTCTGCCACCTCACAACTATCCCTTTCACAGTTATCTAGATCTTTATAGTTTGTTTTTATTTTATTTCCAATTAAACCTATCTTGCAAGAGTTTATATTGAGATAGATGCCAAAGGCCAACTAGGATCTTTATAAGATAAGTCTAATGGATCTTTTCATCTATTTACCATCCCATTTAGTCTCTTTTTCCTGATGTTTGATTCTTTAACCTTAAATTACCTTTTTACAATGATACTCTTCCATTCTCTATACAACATGATTTACAATCTTATCATATTAATACCAAGTTTACTGAAAGGCCGAATTAAATATATATTAAAACATGTATATTTAATTATTCCTTCGATTAGCTACGCCACTAAATAGCTTATTTAATTTAGAAATTAAAGATAATTGATTGTTACAATAATTGCCCAATTATCGGCTTCATACATTGATAACTATCAAATAAATGTATTAAATAATTTGTGAAAAGTAAGATTTCACAACTCAAGTATTCATCATTTACTCATATTGAGATATTATTACGCACAAAGTAATCATCTCTTTATTAAAATCATATATTACATTAAAATCATATATTACATATGCCGTTAAGGCAAAATATATAACCGATATAATAATTCTCACATAGTGAGGTTTGAATGTTTATAATGGGTCCAAGATCCCAATAATTCAGCCAATAAATCAAGGATATCATCCTTTCACCAATTTAAATCCAAGTATCTCATTTAGATCCATGCTACGATAAAACTTCACAAGACATGAGTTTTCGCACATCCGAATGTAACGGCTAATGGTCTTGCAAGACTGAGTAGTGGTATGATGTCACTCAAAATGAATCGCATGAATATTAACTCCATTTTTGATGTAATTAATTAATAAAATATGAAAGGATATACATGTTGTTTTATCAACAAGCACGTGGTAATACAACCGAAATGTATTACTACCGGTTTCTATAAAGATATCTGCTATGGATGCACACAAATAAAATAACCAATTTCTATTTCAGCATCATGTTTCCCTCTAATAAAAAGGTCAATACATTTGTATTCCACTTCAATCAATAAGCATTTGGCATTTAAAATTTCTACATAACTTCGTAAATACAATATGATTAAGAAGAGTTTTTTTCACCAATGAGAAGCTCTACAAATTAGCACAAATATCACCATATTTCCATCACTTTAAAATGTTCTATCTAGTAAACAAACAACCTAACTAACAATATAAAAGAATATGGTTACATCATTTAAACATATCATTATTTTAAAAGAACAACTAATAATTTCTTTCATAAGATATCATTATTTTAAACCCAATCATGCCTCCAATTACTCCTTGGTGCATCTCGGTCAAGTTGTCCCGGCTTTCATGCCCTTACCAAGACAAACAATTTCTTTTTCACAGCCTTACAAGAATCCAAGTCATATTGCTGCAGACCGGAAGTTACTGAGCTAAATGACATTTTTTTGTAATTATTCACACATAACAAGACACCTTCATTTATACACGAACCGATTTAGTGGTCTATAATAATATTTTTTTGGAAAATGTAGCCCCATGCAAGAGCTTTGACACCCACAAATTATCATTCAAAAGATCTCAATAAATTAAAAATCGACTTGATATAAAGAACCAAGAAGAAAAATACAAAACCCCAACCGGTCAGCATACCCATATTGATTGGATTACCCAAATCGATTCCTTATGCAAATTGATTTGTTTACGTAAAACACATAACCAAATTTCGCTTTAACAAAATGAAAACCCACAAGCACAAATTGATTTTAAACACACAAATTCACAAAACATTTTCCTTCTTCTTGTATAGGAAAAACCCAACTCTTTTCATTTTGGGTATAATTTATTATAATGCGAGAAGGAATTTTTAACCTTTCTTTTACTTTATTTTGTTGATCAAAGCCCAAAACCCCATATGCGTATTTTTCTCGGATTAGGTTAAAACCACACAAAGAAAACGAAAAGAATACAAAATCCGTCAATTTCCTTTTCATACTTCATCTCCAAACAATTAAATCAAAAGTGCCCACAATTTCCTTGATTGCCATTAAAAACATAATGTGTATTTCCTCATTTTTTACAAATAATGCAACAGAAAGGAGAAGATATTCATGCCTCGAAGTAAACACGTAATCGCCAACCTTCTACTCTTCCCGCTCCAACAAGTCAATCCTTCTTTCCTCTAAAACTTACGCAGTATTCCAAAAGGGGAGAATGAAAATAGACGAAGGAAAAATATAATGAAAGAACTATAGTTGGTTGGCATATTGAAGAATTTTTGGGCTTCCCAATGCTGGTACATGTTTTAGTGCATGCCGCACACTTGTGCCATGTGAAGGTGTTTCACTTTATGAAACCCATAAATTTCAATAACTAAATAAATTTTTGGCTTACATGCCAAATCCTCTAATAAATAAATATATATATATATATATACTAATTAATATTTCATACATTTTTTTACTTTAGTTGTTAACTGCACTTAATGGTTAAGTCAAAATTAACCTTCATAATACAAGTCCACATATTTCTAACAATATATTACCATAAAAATTAGTTGACTTTCTAGGTTTATATAAAACATTCCAATACGAAAATCACCAAGTCCATAAATAATAATTAAATATTCTCATAAAGCTAGCTTGATATAGCATTGTCACAAAAAAACAGACAATTATCATCACGGTCATGCAAAAGTCGAACAAAACAAAAGACGACCAAACCGATTAAAATAAAGTAACTGGAATACAAATAATTGAAAAATTCACTATCATTTATGAACGTTTTACCTATGATTAAGGCCTAATCATGTTTTAGGAAGGATTATCAAGGTGGGAGCGGGTTATTCGTTCAAGCAGTTGTCATGCCCCGTAATGTAAAGTCAGTGGGTCATGATACGACGAACCAAATGAATTTTACACCCAATGATGATCTTCTCTAATCTCGTTTAGACTTAATCGTAGTTAATTTAACTTACAAGAATTTTTGGGATGTTACAATTACTATTATTGATTCCAATATTGTCATTATTGGACTTATCCTAGTTCCAATTTCACTATTATTGATTCCAATATCGCTATTATCGATTCCACTTTATATTATTGATTCCAATTTTGCCACTATTGGAATCCAATTTTTAAAATTTCAATTTCGCTAATTTAGAATTATTATTTTGTTATTTTTTTATTCCCCCACATAAGCCTAACGACTGTTAACTTACACAAGAGTAGATTCCTCTAGGTGAAATAATCCCAACGCTTGCAAAGTTACACCAACCTACCGGTAGCAAGTTACATAAACCTCCCCATCGCTATAAGCCTAATGACTGCTAAGTTACATAAGCCTAGCTGCCACAAAGTTACATCAACCTAGGGCTTAAATTTGGTGGCCACCTATGTCTGTCAAACAATTTTTAGATGACGGTAATTTTACAATATTTCCCTTTAAAAAATACAAAATAGTAGTTATTTAAATACTTCAAATTTATATTTATTTAATATTTTATGTATATTATATATTGATATAATTCTATATAAAAATGACAGTGATATTGTAATTATGCAAGTTACGTGTGATAAATTCAACAAATTTTATGCTTTTCCATTTTGTAAATCATAAAGAACAAAAAAATTAAGAATTACGTTAAACAAGTTTTTTTGAAGAAATGGATTTGAAAATGTATTTCCATAGGCAATTAATTCCTTCGGAAAAATTACATAAGCATTGATCCCTCACAAGGGTATTAATTATTGTTCTTGAATTTGTGCAAGGTATGCCTGGATAGCTTTGTGTCCCCGACTTGGTATTTTAATTTGATCTCCTTTCCATATTTTTCTTGGACTCCATGCCTAGATGACATTGTCTATATCAATATCTGATGTGTCCCTTGATTTTGCCACCATTACTTTTTATTTAAGCATTCCTGGTACCTTTCTTTTTTTGAATTTTCTTTTCCTGTGGATTCCCACCAATGCACCCTTATCTTTTAAGCCTTTGTGTGAACACCCCGTATTAAATTTTGTTCTCGCTTTCCCATCCATATAGGTACGTTATCATCAACTGGTCTTATTAGTATCATCTTGTTGTCACCCTCAAAATCCCCCTCATTTTCTAAGTCAAATTCAAAGATTTTGAGCTCCCGCCTCCAAAAGTGTTCAAGTAAAGTTGGAAGTCTGAAAAGATAGAGAAATTCATGCTTTGAAGTTGTTTAAACTCTTAAGTTTGCACGTTTTGATAAAATTTTCCATTTTCCGCTTAGGACGTGTGAAAATTTTATTGTTGTCCTCATTTGAATGAAATTTTCAATCTTTATATGGCCATGGATTGTTGAACCTTGTATTATTTTCAAATCCTTGGTTCGTGAAAGAAATTTGAAAAGTCGGCATGAAATGGTGGAGTTTTCTTCTTCTCTACATTTTTCCATAGTCGTGAATGATGGGCATTTTCTCTTCCATCAAATTTTGGCTCCATTATCCATGGGTACGTGGACATATCTAATTGGAAGTAGGTCGGCGGAGAACTTTGAGGTTTTGAGCCTCTTTGTAAAGAAGGCTAAAAGTCATAAAGTGATCTGCAGCCCGCCAAACACAAAGGAAAAGTCAAATGTTGAGCCCGCATTCAAAAGAATCAAAGCAGGGAGGTGGATTATCGAGGAGATTTGAGAATTTGAGCCTTTTTCATTAAAGGGGCTTAAAGTTAAAAAGTGACTCAGTAGCCCCGCCAAACACAAAGGAAAAATTCAAATCTTGGGCCCGCCATTGGAAAGTCAAAGCGGGGAAGCGGGTCGGCAGAGAACTTTGAGGTTTTGAGCCTTTTTGTAAAAAGGGCTAAAAGGCATAAAGTGACCCATAACCTCGACCATGCTATAAGGGAGAAAGTCAAACATTAAGCCCGCATCGAAGGTCAAAGTAGGTGGGCGGGCCGGCAGAGCGATTTGTGTTTTTGAGCTGCATTGAAAAAGGTAAAATTATAAAAGTGGCCCGCGACTCTGTCTCCACTCAAGTGAGGCCACGTGTCAAGACCATATCAAAAGTGGGTGAGCGGGCCAAAATGTTCCAAAATGCCAAATCTCTATAAAGTCACAAAATGTAAAAGGAATCCTCCACACCCGCTCTAGTAAATTTCTCCCACGTGGACGACTTTGGTTTAAAGTTTTAAAGGCAAGATGAACGGTTCAAATTCAAAGTTACAAAACGAGTGTAACGGCCGCATTATGAAAAGTTTGATTTTTTCTCGCCATTGGCATTTCTTCACGAATCAAGAATCTGAATGACGCAAAGGATCAAGAATTTGTAATCGCTTATTACTAAAAAGAAGAAGTCAGAATCGCTTTTTCTTGAGGAGATTTAATGGCTTCTTCACGCCATCATACAGGGTTGACAATTGATATTGTAAACTCGCGAGTGCATCAGATTTAGAGAAAGCAAAGAAGATAGCCTTTTTCTTCTAATTTCCTCCATTCTCAAATTTCTTCCATTCCCTCATTATGTACAACTTCTATTTAAGCATCAATACAAGAAGAAGGATTTTGTAGCCTCTTTGATGATGAGATTTCAAAATTTTTGAGTTCGCAATCTTATCTCGTCGTGTTGCCATTTACGAGTTGTTTTTTCTCATGAATGCATGTGTTAAAATTTCTAACTAGTGTGTGCAGGAATCTGATTTTCTACCTACAACATTAGTTCTCCTACCTCTTTTCTCACTCCCTTTCCCACCTTCATAGAAAATTCCCCCTTTGCGTATAACTCGTAAGCATTTTCCGCAGGGTCAATGAAGTGCCCCTGCTGGATCCCTACCAAAGGCCACCAAAGAAATCCATACTTTCTTGTGCATGCATACACGATGTACCGCACTGGTTAAGTAGAGGGACTTAGATTCCCAGAACGTTGGCAAGGAATTCACAAATTTGTCCACCTGAAAAATTTCCTTGCCAACAATTTTTGGCACCCACCGTGGGGCAGATTTTGCAGCATCTACACTTGAATGCGCAACCGCAAGGTCGAAAATTAAAAAAAAAAAGAGAAAAAATTCTAGAATTTGAATGGCTATATGAGCCACATGGATTCAAATTATGGCTATTCCAGAAATCCTCCCGTTGAAAGACCCAAATTGATCTTCCACATCCAAGAAGACATTGCTTCAGATTTGAGGGAAGCTATCTGACATAATAGACAAAGTGCCAATCACTACTTCATTGCCACGAGAATTCTGGACCTTGAAGAAGAACGTGCTGCTGAATTGGAGAGGCAAAGACAAATTCTAGCACCGCAAAGAAGAGCATAGATTTTCAAGTCGGATAGAAGATTCACCCGACAACAAAGACAAGGAGGACAAACTGATCCCATTTTTGAGGAACTTCAAAGGAGACAAGAGCCACTCGAATCCAGAGGCTTCCTTTTCAAGCAATTGGTCACGTTGGGAACCTGAGTGTTGCCAATCCTTTAGACGGTGAATTCCCATACATCAACAAGAACCTTGTATACTTCACTGACGTGAAGACCGAAGAAGAAGCTAGAGAAAGAGAGGTGAGATCCGATAAAGAAATAAGATCTCAACTCGAAGAAATCGAGAGACTTCAAGCCAAGGCAGATGAAAGAGCAGCAACAAAAGCTACAACCTTAACAAGGTTGGAAGCTAGAAACAGAAATAGAATGGGGGATCGTGATCGTGAGCGTGAACGTGGTCGTGAGGCCCGTAGGCCTAATGTACCATGGGGAGGAAACACCAGTCCACTGGCTCTTGCTCAACCACTCCATGAGCTACCGAGAGGCTCGAGAAAAAACTTCCCAAAATTCAGAGGGGATGGTTCTCAACTCCCCGAAGAACATGTAGTAGCATTTATCACTGCTTGCAGTGTGTTGGGTGTTGAGGATGAAGATGTGTCAGTCCGAATATTTATGGAGTCAATTCAAGAGAAAGCTGTTGAATGGTTCTACATGCTACCATTGAGGTTCGTCATCTGTTGGGAGGATATAAGAAGTGCATTCGAACACAGGTTCAAGAGCACAAAAGATTGTCAGGATCTTTTGGTCCAATTGGTATAAATGAAGAAAGAAACCTCCAAGTCAATGAGGGACTTCGTAGCAAGATATAATAGAGTGATAAGAAGAATCCCTGAAGATGTGGTGCCTCCTGAAAATAATTTGAAGAGATTCTTCATTAGTGCCTTGCCATCAGAAGTAGGTTTCTTCCTTATAAGAACCCAACTAGGAACATTAAGGGAAGCTCAAGACCATGCAATAGAAACTGATGATGATCTAATCCTTTCTGGAAAGGTGAAAGGCCCCAATGGAAAGTAAAAGGGTCAGAATTCAAACTTTGTCCCCATAAATCCGATGTTCCAAAAAATGGCAAATGACTTGGTTGCCTTAAATAAGTAACTATCTCAGATCACAATGTGGAATGCTTCAAGGAGACTAAACCCTCCAGATAGGCCAAGGATTGCTCCACCTCCTCGTCGGCTTGCTCTTGAAGCACCACCAATCAATGCCATCTGTGACACCAAAGAGCCGGAGGAGGAAGCAGAAATTGATGAAACTAAAGAAGAAAATATGGAAGACTATGAAAACTATATTGAGGTCGAGGAATTTGATATGCACAATGGCCTAATCGAGTACGTTGATGATGAAGATGAGAATGATGAAGAAGCTCCAAGTTTCTCATGTGCTGTTTTCACTTGTGCACAATCTAGGAAAGGTGCTTCATCCTCAACGGCTGCGGTAAAGGATAAGAAGAATAAAGAATATTCTCCTCTAGAGGTCACACAAAATAAAATCATCAGCAGAGGATCACCATTACCACCTTCTATAGAGTCGGCCAAAGAAAAACTAGACTCATCGGGTTATCCGGGATCATGCTACTATGCCAAGTAAGTCATCTAATTCTTCTCCCAGCTCAAAAGTTGCTAAGAAAAATTATCCTTTAAATGTTGTTCCTGCAAAAACATCTAAGGTTCAATCAAAAGCTACACCCTCACCCCCTTCCAAGCCAATTGCTACACCCAAAAAGGAGAATTCAACACCCAAATTAGCAAAGCCTCTACCATGTAAATATTCCTCCATTCTCAAACCTCTTCCTCACTCACCATAACCCCATTTGACTTTGTGGAACATGCAAGCAAAACCAAAGTCCAACTCTCAGAAATAGAATACCTACAAACACACCCTACCCAGTTTGACAAGTTCATTAATGCAGTTCGTGGTGGTAACCCTATATCCTCGAGTCCTAATTCTAAAGGCTTACTGCCCACACCATCCACACCACCTTCCCAAAACATGCTATCCCTCAGTTCCTCCAAAACCAACAGGGTTGAACCTTTCTACCTGTTACTCCTCATTAAAGGCTTCCAGCTAAATAATTGTATCATAGATTCCAGAGCCTCAGACAATGTGATGCCAGCCAAATTTGCAAATTCTCTAGGCCTCACCTTGACTCGTAAATGGCACCTACTACTCAATGGAATCCAAACAAGTGCCATTGGTAGGAAGAATCAA
Source organism: Taxus wallichiana var. yunnanensis (assembly GCA_018340775.1). Lineage (NCBI taxonomy): Eukaryota > Viridiplantae > Streptophyta > Pinopsida > Cupressales > Taxaceae > Taxus > Taxus wallichiana. Next base: position 353,872,929 of record CM031235.1, read on the forward strand.
AGATGCACAGGTAGCACTAGTTGATTTTCTAGACAAGAAGGTGCTCCTAACCATATTGGTAGCAGACATCCCAACATCCTTTGGTATGCTATTGAGTAGGAGTTTCTGCAGAGACCTGGGTGGAGAGATAAAAATGGATTGGTCATCTGCAACTATCCCAGTAAAAGGTGAGATGAAGAAGTTACTACCAATAAGAAAGATGAAGTTCACAGTATGAAATTTTGATGATCCGAAAGCTAACATTCTCTTTCAAGATTGTGGGCTAGGAAACTACTTCCTCACATCGAAAAAGAGGAGAACTTGCCACTTCTCATGGAGGAAGAGGAAGATCAAATTTGGACAATGGAATTTGATGGTAGTCATTCTAGTGCAGGCTTGGGAGCTGGTGTAGTATTGTACTCTCCTTCCAATGAGTTGTACCCATTTGCCTACAAGCTACAATTTGATAATACAAATAACACTGCAGAGTATGAAGCACTACTCTTAGGCATGAGTGTAGCAGAGGACATGGGAATCAAGAAAATGAGATGCCAAGGTGATGCAGAGGTTGTAGTAAAGTAGGTCCGCCAACAATATCAGGTGAAGAATCCAAGACTTTGGCATTACAGAAACAGAGTGTGGGACTGCATTAAATCTTTTGATGCATTTTCCATTGAAGCTATTCCAAGGGAACAAAATGAAAAGGCTAATTATCTTGCAGTGTCGTCACTTCCTAGTGACACCTCATCCTTCTTTTGGTAAAGAAAAAGTGACCATTGAAATGGTATTCAGGCCTAGTGTACCAGATAATGCAAATCATTGGCAAGTCTTCAATGATGATAACCAAATTCTAGCCTTTTTAGAGAAAAGGGATAATTTCAATAATATCTTCTTTGAAGGAGGTGAAAACCCACACCAAGAAGTTGTCCCCAAAGAAGAGAAAGAAGGAATTGAAGAGATTGATGATGAGGGAATAATCAAATTAAAAGGAACAAAATTCCCAGTGAGGCCTAGTCTCTTTAGAAGACCTCTTTGACAAACATGACAGATTCATTCAAGAGAAAGAAAAGCAATCTTCTTGGTACCCAGCTGATTTTGATAAAGAAAACATTGGTACCTCAGAGGAGCCAAGGATGGTCAATATTGGAAAATGTTGCTCTCCTGAAGAAAAAATAAGGTTTGTTACATTACTCAAGAAATACTCAGATGTCTTGGCCTACTCTTATGATAAACTCAAATCCTTCCATCCAAAAGAAATGCATCACTCAATTCCTTTCAAGCGGGTGTTAAGCCCTTCAGCAGAAAAAAGGCGACAACCTAAAGATTGCTGATACCATCAAGGAGGAGGTAATGAAGATGCTTAATGCAAGGATCATCTTTCCCATCCACCATTCAACATGGGTGGCTAACATTGTGTTAGTGCGAGAAGAAGAATGGTGAAATAAGGATATGTGTAGATTTTTGCAACTTGAACCAAGACATCACTAAAGGACAATTATCCTCTTCCTATCATGGACCATATCCTACAAGCAATCACTGGATCTGAAATGCTTTCATTACTTGATGGATTCTCAAGATATAATCAAATCAAAGTGGTAGAGGAGGACCACACCAAGACAACCTTTACAACACCTTGGGGCACTTTTTCCTACAACAGAATGCCTTTTGGCCTAATCAATGCAGGAGCTACATTCCAAAGGGCGATGGATTTGGCCTTCAAATATCTGAAGCATTGCATTTTCATATATCTTGATGATCTCACAATATTTTCAAAGAAGAGGGGAGATCATATCTATCACTTGGAACATGTACTTGCAAGGTGTAGGAAACATGGCATATCACTAAATCCAAAAAGTGCATTTTTGGAGTCATAGAAGGAAAGTTATTGGGGCACATCGTGAACAAACATGGAGCACACATTGATCCTAAGAGGATTAGATCCATTCAAGCATTAGCCTTGCCCACAAGCAAGAAAGGAGTTCTTTCATTCTTCAGAAAGGTGAACTTTCTTCATCATTTTGTGCCTGAGTTTGCTGAGTTGATGAAGCACATCACTTTCATGATGAAACCATAAGCAAAATTCAAATGGAACAATGAAGGGAAGGCAACATTTGAAGAGATCAAGAAATCCATTGCTAAGGCTCCAACTCTTGTATCTCCAGATTTTAACAAAGAATTCATCATGTATTGTTATGCATCAGAACATACACTCTCTAGCCGTTCTCGTCCAGAAAAATGATGAAGGTGTGGAAGCACCTATTGCTTTCATGAGTTGTCCTTTGAAAAATCATGAGCTAAAATAAAACCAATTGGAGAAGCATGCCTATGCAGTGGTCAAGGCTGTAAAAACTTTAGGTTTTACATCCTCAATTCCCATATGGTGGTGATGGTCCCCGCAGTGCAATCAAGTCCATCTTGACACAGCAGGATCCTGGAGCTAAAAGAGGAAATTGGATTACAAAGACTCAAGAATATGACTTGGAGATTTGAACCTCCAATCTGGTAAGGGGAAATGGCTTGTGCAAGTTGATTGCTGAAGATGAAACACTCAAAGTTCAACATGGCGAAGAAAACTGTGCTTGCTCAACTTGTTCAGAAGATAATCCACAGGTTCTCTTTGTCACCACTACTGATGAGTGGTATGCTGATATTTCCTATTACCTGACTTATGGAGAATTCCCTCCCCATCTTGATTACAAGCAAAGGAGAACACTCAAACTAAAGGAAACTAAATTTATAATCTAGAATCATGTAATTTACAAAAGAAGCATGGATGGTTGTTTCCTCAGATGCGTAGATAAAGAGCAACAAGAAAAGTTGCTTAAAGCATGCCATGATCAAGCATGTGGTGGACATTTTTCAGCTATGGTCACTACACACAAGATCCTCCGAGGAAGGTATTATTGGCCCACCATCTTTACAGACACTTGAGATTGGGTTTCTAAATGCAAATCATGCCAATAGTTCGTTGGAAGACCACAACTTGTTGCATTACCACTCAGGCCTATGGTTATTGAAGAACCATTCCAATAGTGGGGGTTGGACTTCATTGGTGTTCGAACTCACTCAAGCGCAGGGCACACCTATGTACTCACAACAATAGACTACTTCACCAAATGGGTGGAAGCCATTTTGGCCAAACAAGCCAACACTGAAACAATATGTAACTTCATCAAGGAGAATATCATAGTCCGTTTTAGAGTGCCATAGAAGATTGTAGCAGATAATGCTACCTATTTCTCTTCAAGAGAGCTGACCACATTTTGCTATGGCTACAGAATCTCCCTATCTCATTCTTCTGACTACTATCCACAAGGAAATAGACATGACAAATCAAGAAACAAGAACATTGTGACCATTATCCAAAATTGTAAATGAGAATCAAAGGAATTGGCACAAAAGGTTTTACAACGCATTGTGGGTGGATAGGATCACTCCCAAGAAGGTAATATGTATGTCAACATTCCAACTGTTGTATGGTGTCGAAGTAGAAATTCCTCTCACGATCGAGATGCCAGCTCTCAAGCTGCTACAGGCAATAGAAGATGGTCAATACAAGGATTCCATTGACAAGAGGATCCTCTTTCTTGAGAAGCTGGAAGAAAATAGACTCCAAGTGGTGGATCGCATTAAGGAGCACCAATTGAAAATAAAGAAGATTTTTGATAAGAAGGCCAAGGCAAGAGAATTCAAAGTTGGAGACTTCATCCTGCTATGGGACAAGAGAAGAGAACCAAAAGGTAGCCATGGAAAGTTCGATTCATTATGGCTCGGCCCATTCCAGATTTGTGAAGCTTGTGGTGAGAACAATTTTCTTCTCTCATATTTGGATGGAACGCCATTGGAATTTCCTCGGAGCGGAAATACTTGAAATTGTATCATCAGTGAAAGCGGGTTGTCCCCCGCCTTGTACCATAGGTGATTGCTAGGTGTGTTTCCCTTCTTGTTGTGTGTTGTGTGTTTCCTTTTCATCCTTTTTGTGTGTGTGTGTGTTTCCTTATTCTTTCTCTCTTGTTATAGGTTGTACATGACTCTACAAGGCCCAATGGATAAGGCACTAGTCAACGAATTACATGGTCTAGAGATTGAGATTCTAGATTCCCATGTCATGTCTTCACTATGCTTAGTCCATGTCATGTCCCCAAGCTAGAGCTAGCTGTTGTCGCCCTCAAAATCCCCCTCATTTTCTAAGTCAAATTCAAAGATTTTGAGCTCCCACCCTATAGAAGTGTTCAAGTAAAGTTGGAAGTCCGAAAAGATAGAGAAATTCATGCTTTGAAGTTGTTTAAACTCTCCAGTCTGCACGTTTTGATAAATTTTCCGTTTTCCTATTTGGACGTGTGAAAATTTTATTGTTGTCCTCATCTAAATGAAATTGTCAATCTTTATATGGATATGGATCATCGAACCTTGTATTGTTTTCAATTCCTTGGTTTGTGAAAGAAATTTGAAAAGCGAGAACAAAATGGTGGAGTTTTCTTCTTCTCTGCATTTTTCCACAGTTGTGAATGATGGGCGTTTTCTCTCCCATCAAATTTTGGCTCCATTATCCACGGGTACATGGACATATCTAATTGGAAGTGGGTCGGTGGAGAACTTTGAGGTTTTGAGCCTCTTTGTAAAAAAGGCTAAAAGTCATAAAGTGACCTGCACCCCACCAAACACAAAGGAAAAAGTCAAATGTTGAGCCCACATCAAAAGAGTCAAAGCGGGGAGGTGGATCATCGGGGAGATTTGAGAATTGGAGCCTTTTTCATTAAAGGGGCTTAAAGTTAAAAAGTGATCTCGCAACCCCACCAAACACAAAGGAAAAGTCAAATCTTGAGCCCACCGTTGGAAAGTCAAAGTGGGGAAGCGGGTCAGCGGAGAACTTTGAGGTTTTGAGCCTTTTTGTAAAAAGGGCTAAAAGGCATAAAGTGACCCGCAACCCCGATCATGCTATAAGGGAGAAAGTCAAACATTAAGCCCACATCAAAGGTCAAAGTAGGTGGGTAGGTGGCGAGCAATTTGTGTTTTTGAGCCTGCATTGAAAAAGGTAAAATTATAAAAGTGGCCCATGACTCTGTCTCCACTCAAGTGAGGCCACGTGTCAAGACCATATCAAAAGTGGGTGAGCGGGCCAAAATGTTCCAAAATGCCAAATCTCTATAAAGTCACAAAATGCAAAAGGAATCCTCCATGCCCGCTCCAGTAAATTTCTCCCACGTGGTTGGCTTTGGTTTAAAGTTTCAAAGGCAAGATGAACGGTTCAAATTCTAAGTTACAAAACACGTGTAACGACCGCATTATGAAAATTCTAGTATTTTTCGCCATTGGTGTTTCTTCATGAATCAAGAATCTAAATGGACATGAAGGATTGAAGAAGTTGTAATCGTTTCTTGCTAAAGAAGAAGAAGTTGTAACTATTTCTTGGAGAAGATTTAATGGCTTATTCACTCCATTGTAAAGGGTTGGCAATTGATCTTGTAAACTCACGAGTGCATTGTACTTAGAGAAAGCAAAGGAGATAGCCATTTTCTTCTAATTTCCTCCATTCTCAAATTTCTTCCATTCCCTCATTATGTACAACTTCTGTTTAAGCATCAATACAAGAAGAAGGATTTTGTAGCCTCTTTGATGAGGAGATTTCAAAAACTTTGAGTTCACAATCTTATCTCGTCTTGTTGCCATTTACAGATTTGTTTCTTTTCATGAATGCATGTGTCAAAATTTCTAACTAGTGCGTGCAGGAATTTGATTTTCTACCTGCAACATTAGTTCTCTTACCTCTTTTCTCACTCCATTTCTCACCTTCATAGCAAATTCCCCCTTTGTAGATAATCGAAAGCATTTGCTGCGGTGGTCAAGTGGAGAGCCCTGTTGGATCCCCTCGACCAAAGGCCACCAAAGAAATCCACGCTTTCTCGTGCATGCATACATGGTAGTGCACTGATTAAGTAGAGGGACTTAGATTCCTAGACCGTTGGTAAGGAATTCACAATTTTTCCATCTACTCAACATTCACATCCACTACAGGTTAAATTCCTCTTGAGGTCTATCACAAATAGGCCCAACATATATATCCTTATTTGAAAGGACATTTTGACTATAATAGCTATCCATGTCAAGACATGGTGCACCCACTATCTGATCATACATTACACTATCCTGAATTATTTTTGGACAAAAATAATCTCTCCTCGTCATGCTATAATTGACAAAGGGATTCTCTAGGGCATGTAGAACATTTTTCCAATATGCAATCTTTAGAACCTAGTATGCTTCTCCACCATATATTGAACTCTTTTCCCAGTGTGTGATGTATGCCTAAATGCCTCTCTATAGTCTGCCATCTCTTTTAGTTCTTTAAAGGGTGCCAATGGAGGATCCCCTTCAGAAAGAAAGGTCCCATCCATGTATTTTTCCAGATCTTAATTGGTGCGACCATAAGGCATCCATGATTGATGATTTGAAATCCATGACAGAATGTTGTTGATGACATGGAATTTAAACATCTTTGGTTTGTTGATACCCATGATCTTGTGGTTTCCATCTAGCAAGTGTGGTTCCACAAAGGCCTTAAAGTTCATAGAATTCCTCGATAAGGTATGAAGTGAATGTGTTGGACTCCTCTTGGCATGTTCTATAAGTGTCCATTATTTGTGGCAAAGAGAATGTTTCCAATTTGCACAAGGCTACGATAATCAACCGAATGTCATCATCTATGTCTTCATGCGTATGACCCACTAGAAGGAAACTCACGAAAACTGTGTTGAAAACCCTTCTAGCTGTCAACATGGATGCAAACAAAAACAATGTGTGATTTTTGTTGTCACTTGCAACATTATCTAGTTACAAGTAGAGAATTGGTGGTTGTTTTCTAAATGAACTTGAACATCTACTTATAGTATTAGTTATATGAGCACACTCATTTTTCTTCTTGTATTCCTTGCACTTTCATACACATCATTTTGCAATAGTGCATCATGTAATGGGTGTTTTTACGTCCCACTACTATATAAAATCACCATACTAATTCTGTAAGTGGTTCTTCTAGCTTTCTAGATACACAATGCCAATGATGTTATTGTGAAGTTTTCTCCTCGCTCAACAAAAGGGAGACCATAGTGCCTAAACCCCCATTTTTGCCCATGTGTTAGCATACTAGTCAAGGTGATGGGGAGATTAATAACATTGCTTATTGATTTTTATTTTTCTTCCCATCCTTGGTATGCCAATTTTCATCTTGTCCATTTTTCATACATAATGCTCAAATAACTATTAGGATTTTGTTGTGATTGCACTCTATGTGCATAGTAATTTACATGACAACTTTGAATGTAATCATTGTGTCATTTTGGTTGATCTATTTGTGCCAGTGTTTTTGGACATGAGGTGGCTGCACATTTGTTCTTAAGCTCTGTACACTTGTCACATTTGGTGAAGAAGTTGTTCTTGGTGATTGAAACATGGGAGAAATGTTCTTGCTATTTTTTTGAGATTTGATTGTGACGTTGGAGGAAGGTCCAATAGTGAAAGGCCCTCATTACACTTTTGTAGGATGTAAGAAAAACTATAACATGTAGGAAACAATCTCATTGTTACTTTAGTACCATCTTGTCCCACTTGAACGAGACATGTGTGGTGATATATCAGAATTCCTCTCCACCATTTTGGATATCAATGTAATAGTTGTGACACTATTTGGCATTTGTTTTTATTTTCCTATATTTCCATTTATTGCCCTCCTCTCACCATTAATCCAAGATTGTTTGTATCTCATAATAGGTGCTTTTTAGGATTCCATGACATCTGTACCATGCATTATGACATACATCCCTTCCACATAACTTCAATTTATCTATAATATGCTCAAAATTTTGACCTTGATCACAACTACTAGCATTTGTGGTGAATGTATTAAGTACAAGTTTTTGATGGTAGGTTCATTCATCCCTAGAGTTAAATTCCAAATGTGATTGAAAGCGCTGAGAGATAGATTAGAGAGACATCCTTCCTTGCAACAAGGTTTTTTCTCAACTTCAAACATAAATTGTTCTCTTGTTTTTTCATCATTTTCCCTTGCCTTTGGTGTACTAGATGGAGTAAATTTACCTTTTGGCATTTTGTAGGAGCATTGTAAGGTCTTTTTTATCAAGTTTTCATTACTACTACATATGGAGGATTCATATGAATTTGGGTATACCAATTGAGGAAATGGCTCTTCAAATGCACTCCATTTTTTACCAAGGAAACTCTTCTGGAATTTATTTTAGCCTTACTTCCATAACAAAACCATCTGGATGGGCCAACTGGTTGACAGGCCATTGATGAGAGATCCTTCTGATATGGAGAAACCCTTGCAAAAAGGCCTGATTAATTTATCAATATGCACCCCAAATGTATTTCCATCTAATTTTTTAAAGTGCACCATGTCTCCTTCACAAAAATTTGTAATTGTTTCTTTTGCAACAAATTTGTGTTCTTTTGAACAAAAATGTATCAACTTCAAGAAACCCCCTTGAACTTCAAATTGAAGTCAGTGTTTGATGTGGTGGTTGTTTCTTGGAGTTTAAAATTTCCATTCACATGAAGTGCAGTTCTTGTTTCTAGATAAACTAGGTTTTTGATTGGCCAGAAACTTTGTTGTTACATTGTAGACTTGGATAAAAATCATTACATGTAGTTATAATCTTCTCCACAAAAACACCAAACTATGTGGTCCCAACACTACTCCCAAAATCACATGTTGTTCTTGTACTAGGGATATAAACCCTTCAACTATGTCACCTTCTTTTTGAGCACACTTATGTTTTAGCACCACGTAGGTTGTAGAAAATTCATCCATTGTCTTTAGGAGTTGTGAAATAATGGCTATCACTATTAGAATTCAAACCCTCATCCTCATCAAATGTATCCTTTGAGTCACTTCTCATGATGTTTTGAATGCCATCACCCCCACATGTGAAACTTTTGAAATCACATGCTTAATCATTTGCTTCCTTTCCCATGGGATAAAGTATCCCTTGTTTTCAATTTCTTTAGGGTTTCACAATCATCAATTGTGTATGGTAGTCTCACTCTTCCATTGAATACAATACTTATTGTGACAATGAATAAGCTAGACCCCATGTCTCTACAATGGAGTGTAGCTTTGATGGATAAACTAGTCCCTCAAACTTTCACACCTTTGGATAGTAAATCCACATGTGCTCCATCTTCAAAAATAGAGTTCATTTTCAACTGTATCCACAAATAAAAAGAGAAAATTAGTACCAAGAACACTTAAATCTTTAACCTTAGTATGGAGAATTGAAATCACAATGAGAAAATAAAAATATACATCTTATATGAACATCTTTGAAACCTCATTTAATCCAAATATTTGAACATATGGAGAATTTGGCTCTATTTGACCATATTAGTGCTCTATTTGACCATATAAAACACATTGTATTAGACTCTTAGATCCCACTACTGTGTGTATATTTTTATCCATAAAACACATAGTGTATGGATTTCAAAAGTTGTATAGCCTAATGGCCATTGGGACTTAAATTTTTCTCATACATGCAAAAAAAATTCAAATATTGACTAGAATGACAGGTCAAATGTTAGTGATCACACTTCAATGTGTGAGAGTGAGTGTAATTCCAAGTGTGAAAACTCACACATAGACGTGTGAGTGATCACTCATCATAGTGTGCGAGTGAGTCGAGGACTCACACATCTCTAAGTGATCACTCGCACGATGAAGTGTGATCCTCTCATGATGAAGTGTGATCCTCACATGACAAAGTGTGATCCCTCACATGACAAAGTGTGATTCACACTTGGAATAATGATCACTCACATATCAAAGGGCCATCACTAACATTTTCACTTGCCATTCTAGTCAAAATTTGTCTAGCCTAGCGATCCTCTTGGACTTAAAATTTTTCTCACACACGATAATATTGAAGACAACTATTTATAAAATTATTACTCGCAATAAGGAAAAGTTCAATCTCCTCCAATTTGAAGACAACTATTTATAAAATTATTACTCACACTAAGGAATAGTTCAATGTCCTCCAATTTAAGTTTAGTATATATTTAGGGCCATTAATATTGTGTCAAAGTAAATCATTATTGTATTTTATTCTCTAATTGTATAGCTATGTTTATTTGATGGTATAGAGTTCAAGTTTAGTCTTTATTTGATTAACGGTGGTGTTATATACTTTGATTCAATTATGTGTATTAATTGTTTCTAAGGTTTTTATATCTTACATAATCTTTTAACAATATAAGTTTATTTTTAATAATTGTCTATAATATTGAGTAGAAGTAACCCATGCTACGTAGTTTATTATTAATAATTGTCAATATTAAAGACTTAATTTCAATTAAATTTATGTATGTCAAATTTAAGTTTCAAATAATGTCAAAATTTAGTTTTCATACATTAAAAATTATGTTATAAAATTCTTACCTTAATTCTTTACAATAACAATTACACTTTTTTGTAAGGTCAAATGCTACCTAATTAATATTGCGGTTCCCTAAACATTAATTGGCCATTAAACCAATAATGTAAAATCCACCACTTGAAAGTATTTTTTTTTTTTTTCATACGTATTGTATTTAATGTTAAGTGGTACAATATTAAATTTTAATCCATGCAAGCTCTGTCACCATGTGTTTGATTTTAATGCAATAAAATGGAAAAATGTATACTCATTTCGAAGGTGACAACACCAAAATAGGGAGCACATATACAAATGGGGAAGAAAAAAGTTATAGAAAATTAAAAGAGGTAAAGCATTGTTATTCTATTTTGAAGAATTTCATTTTGTACACCCATTTCACAATGATTGTAAATATTACATTTGTTATTAGGTACTTAACCAATTTTCAATGTTTCTCCACAAGTTTTGATTATGTGAAATTACAGAATCACAACACCCATTGTATATATATTATTAAAAAATGAAAAATGAAATGAAGTTTAGATAAAAGATGTAGTAAGAAAATTGTTTCATTTGTGAATGTTTATAGTAACTAATAAATTTGTAGGACATGAAAAAATCACCATTTTTTTTGTTTTCACATATCAAATCCCAAGGTCTCAAATCAACTCCAAGAAACTATGAAGACAATATGGATTTTTCAACACAGCTAAGCAAATGCCATGAAAAGGACTTCTACGTGCAAAACTTTGATGGAAATAGTGTCTCAAATTTGCAAGAAATATAAGGGGCACAAAAATTGGGTCATTACATTCCACATTCACAAATAGATCTAAATACTCCATATATTGTTGATGATGTTGATGATTCAAAATGGAAGAAACATTTTCAATAACCCATGCATATGACAAAGATAGAAATAATGAGGAGCTGATGAAAGAATACAAAGAAGAGATTTGGCCAAAATCTGTTGTGAAAACATTTATTTCAAAATATGAAGAGGTGTATGAAGATTTAAACCATGGAAAACTTGGAAGAAACATTGGGATAATATAGCAGATGCTTTGAATCAAGTTTATGGAAAAACATTCATTGGGATGTAATGCAAATACAAGATGAATAGGTTGAAGAAAACCTCAAGAAGGAGAAACAATTGGAAAACACAATGTTGACAACACATTCAACATGGAGTTTCTATGAAGATATGGATCACATTACATGGAAAACACAAGGTTATTGTTTTAATGGAAAATAAAGGGTTAATATAAGCACTTATACTTCTAAAAAGACATGAGAGGGAAATCATAAATCCCTTCTATCAACATTGAAAATTTGGAAGGAGAAAACCATGAAAAACCCCTTTGAATAAAAATGGAATTCAATGCAAAATGTGTAAAGAGAAAAATAAAATCTTATGGATATTTGAAAGAGGTAATGGAAAATAACATGCATCTATTCAGTCAGAAATGAAAGAAATTGAGTAGGGAAGACTTCAACTTGAGCATGAAAGAATGGAACAAGAGAGAAAGCTAATGGAGAAAATATTGGATGTACAACTTCAAGTTGCAAGTATTTTTACCCAAGTAAATTACAATTTTTTAACCATAGTAATATAGTATTGCATCATTCATTCCATTATAAAATATGGTATACATTATGTAAGAAAAAATATCATGCATTGGAGTTAGCTAATACTTCTCTATTTTGCATTCTTCTTTTTATTTCAGAACAATTCCAATGATCAACATCATGGTGCCACCAAGATTGACACACACATCCCAAGATATTGTTTGTGTAACAAAACACTTTAAAATGATGTCGATAAACATGTATATTTTTTTGAGGACAATATGATAATTTAATATGTGAGACATCAATTGAACCACATATCATTGGTAGTATAGTCAAAGTATGGAATACTTATATACTCAATACTTATATACTCATGGTGTTGTAATTTATAGATGATAATATCTCTACACAATGAGCATGGTTATTATTTTGATGATAATGTTGATAATATTGATAATATTTATTGGCATGTGGCATATATGGTTAATATTGTGGTTCCCCCAACATTAATTGGCCATTAAAAAATAAACAATGTAAAGTTCACGTGATATTTAAAATATGTGTGCATCATTTGATAGCCATTAATTATCCATTAAATATAAAGAAATTTAATGACATATATGTGTCTTTTGTAATTCATGCACCAAAGAAAGTGGCGGTTGGAAGTGTCAGTTCCATGTAACTATAGATTGTCATTTTTAGTATATTTCCTGGACACTTAAATTTTGAAGCTTTTGGTGAGAACATTGGCATAAGGGAAAAAATCCATAAGCATAATCATCCATTGGAAAATATGATCACGGTTTGATTTCAAAAATTTTAAGCACGGTTTTTTTTCATGAAGGCGTAAAAAAAAATTGGTATGCATTCTCACCTTTGTTCCTTCCAAAATTTTTGAAATTTATAAATGTAGAATTTTTGTAGCCTTTTCAACAAAACCCTATTTTTTTTTCTTCTTCAGTAGTCAAATCTATCTATTCTTTAATGCTCTTTGACAAACACTTCTCAACTGATAGGGTTTGACATTATTTTTTCATTCTATCTACCATCCCTAAATGATTTGTGAAATATGTGTGTACCATGTGTGCTTGCGAGTAATGTAAAAACATGTTATGGGATTTTTTTCACAAGAGGACTAAGAAATGTTTCATAAAATACCTGACATGGACAACAATGATTACTAGAAGAAAAAAAATGGGTGTTGTTGAAAAGGATGAGAAAAATAGATTTTGTTTAGTTAGGGATGTTATTCATTTAGGGATTTTGGACACTTGCTATCGGCTGGTTTCTATAGACATTTCATTATAAATTAAAATAAAGTAATGAAATAGTGATAGTAACTTCTAGTAGATGAAATAGTAATAGTAACACAAATAATTGTTTTCTTGTTTACAATAATTATTTGCTTGCATAAGGAAATTGTGGGAAATACAATTTTATAAAAACATATATGTGACTGCCAAGGAAAAATACAAAGAGTTCCATCTGTGTAGGTTCCTCCTTGAAAAATAGTGAATCGGGAACTATAAAACTATAAAACCTTCAATTTGAGAATGCAGGCTAAACAAGATTTTGAATAATGTTTCACTTACTTCGATAGTTTTAGTTAAATAACATATATATGATTATAAGATTAAAATTTCTTAATAGGCTTTAATTAATTTAGTTAAATAAGCTAATGATATATCGACACTAAAAATTATAAGATGTCAGGATTTTATTTCTTAATCTGACAATAAGCATATGGAAATAGGGAGATGTGATATCTTGGGAAATTGTGATATTTAATGACAAGGGAGATTATACATAGGGTTTGGAGTCTGTATGTTCATACTAACACTACAAAGAGTGTGCTCATTATATTTATATTCATTATACCATGGCCTTTGAGACTTCATTTACTGACTAATTATAGATCACCATGGCTTTTGAGATTTCATTTATCATTAAAATGTGTAATTTATATATTCCTTTCAATAACTTATAGTAAATAGTATGAGAACTACATAAGGCTTGATCCCTCTCGAGGGTATGTAGTGCAACACTTGGCTCCACTAGGGATAGTCCAACCAATATAGTACAATTATAAATAAGTAAAGAGAGGTATACACATTCATGCAACAAAACTAATCAGAGCTAAGTAAAGCTTGACCCCTGAAGAAAACATGTAATGTAACTCTTTTCTCAGTTCAATAATAGATGTCCAAGTGAATGATGCCTAACGAACACTAAGTTCAAAATATTTTGTCGATGTTGATCATAGTGACCACTAAGCTTGTAAATATTTTTTGTATGTTGACCTTAGAGACCTTTTTCCTAGATGAATAAAAATTTAAATATGTCTGGCTGACCCCTCCACTATAGTGCATGTTTTTCCCCTCTATAGTGCATGTTTTTTCTCATTTTTGCTCATTGCATTGATATTTTTCCTGGTAATGATGCCTAACAACCCACTAAGCTCAAAATATTTCATTGTGGTTGACCCTAGATACCACTAGGATCATAACAACATATGTCTTAACCCTCAAAGATTGCATGTATTTCCAGATTTTTCTCATTGCATTAATATTTTATTGTTAATGATGCCTAATGACCACTAAGATATAAATATTTTGCATTGTAGCTCATCTTAGCGACCACTAGAACAAAAGTACATATGTCGTGACCCCTCGATAGTGCATCTATTATGCACATAGCTCATTGCATTAATAGTTTTCATGTTAATGTTGATTAGCGATGACCAAAGCTCTAAATATTTCTTTGGGAAAAACTATGCAAAAAAAATCCATTTTTATCACTTCCCAATTATTGATATTCTATAAAAGTAGAATTTTCTATAGCCTTTTAACAAAACCCATTTTGTGCCCTTTTGAAATCAATTTTGTCCATTTGTATGGTACCATATTATTTCATGCATTTTAACAAAAATTCTCAATTCAAATTTTTTTGGCATCATTTTTTCATTCAATCTGATGATCCTTAAATGATTGCAAATATGTGTATACCATGCTTGCAAGAAATGCACAAACATGTTATGGGATTTTTTTTTCACAAGAGGACCGAGAATTGTTTCCTAAAATACTTGACATGGAAAACAATGATTGGTTTAAAGCTAAAAAAATGGGTTCTTTGAAAAGGTGAAGGAAAATAGATTTTTTTTTCGAAAGGGATATTATTCATTCATTGATTTTGTAGACAATTGAACTAAAGTTAATTTTAGGACCACTATCGAAGGTTTCTCTAGACATTTCATTATAAATTGATTATTGAAATTACTTTGGTGGGTGGAAGCATATGGAAATTGTGATATTTAATGACCAGGAGATTATACATAGAGTTTGGTGTCTGTATCTTCATACTAACACTAGAAAGAGTGTGGTCATTATATTTAAACTCATTATACCATGTATTATATGGATAAATTGATGAAAATAGTAACATGGTCATAAGAGGTTTTCTTTTCTTTACAATTTCTCTAGTTTTAAAATTGTAATGGTCACATAGGAGTTATAATTCAAGATCACCTACATACCAAGAAAAATACGTATGTATACAAAGTAAATCCCTTCTAAATAAAATGTGTGATTTATAGATTTATGTCAATAACTTGTAATATATATTATGAGAACTACATAAGGCTTGATCCCTCTCGAGGGTATGTAGTGCAACACTTGGCTCCACTAAGGGATAGTCCAACCAATATAGTACAATTATAAATAATTAAAGAGAGGTATACACATCCCTACAAAAAACTAATCAAACCTAAGTAAAGGTTGATCCCTTAAGAAAACATGTATTATAACTATTTTCTCAGTTCAATAATAGATGTCCATTGAATGATGTTTAGCTAACACTAAGTTCAAAATATTTTTTCGAGGTAGATCTTATTGACCACTAAGATTTATATATTTCATTTTGGCTTACCTTAGTGAACTCTAGGAACAAAATTATGTATTCCTTGACACCTCAATAATGGATGTATTACCAAAATTTTCTTGTTAATGCATTAATAGTTTTCCTATGTTAATGATGCCTAACGACCACTAAGCTATAGATATATATTGTGGGATGATCATAGTAATAACTAGGATAAGAAGTACATATTTATTTGTTAATGATTCTATCCACCACTAAGCTCTAAAAAATATGTTGTGGCTGACCCTAGCGACCGCTAGGATCAAAACTACTTATGTTGTACCCTCTAGTAGTGCAAGGATTGGTGTTCTTTTTCTCATTGTAATAATAGTTGTTCTTTGAAATAAGCCTAGATATGACGAAGCTCTAAATAATTCATTGTGGCTGAACTTAGTGACCACTAGGATCAACACTACATATATCTTGACCCCCACCAGTGCAAAGATTGGAAAAATTTTTCTCATTCTAATAATAGTTTCCTGTGAATAATGCCTAGATATGACCAATCTCTAAATATTTTGTTGTGGCTGAACTTAGCAACCACTAGGATCAAAACTACATAAGTCTTGAAGCCTCAAGAGTGCTTGTATTGATGGAAAATTTTCTCATTGCATTAATATTTTTACTGTGAGTGATGCCTAGTGAACACTATGATTAAAACTACATATATCTTGACCCCTCAATGGTGCATGTACTTGTGCACACTTTTCTCATTGCATTAATAATAAGTCTATGAATGATGCCTATGACCACTAAGCTCTAAATATTTAGTTATGGCTGACCCTAGTGACCACTAGGATCAACACTTATTTCATTTATTTGGAAATGATTTTCTAATCTAACCAAATATTCAGAATAAGGGACATATGAATGTTTCCAAATTCAAGTACATCATTTGTCTCAGTAATTTTTTTGTTGATGATGTATGCAACGTTCATGGACCTATAATTTTTCAACATGGTGGAGACCTAGATAATGTCAATCATAGATGCTTATTTATATTCCTATGAGGACACAAAGTAATTAGAGATACCATGTTTGATCCAACTTTCCTTACATCATGAATTTCAACATTACTCAGCTATTTTTTCCATAGTACAAGATGAAAGTGTTGATGTTGATGTCATAGATGAAAAAGGGTATACCGAAAGATCAAACGCTAAGGTCTCGAGACATAAGGGTGATAAAAAGAGTTGGTCTCCATTTAATTTCCACTAAACCAGAGGTGCTTCCATTTCCATAATGATCACTTTCCTATCTAATTCTTTCCAAGTCAAAGGAGAGGGCCTTATTTTCTAAATCTTGGAAAAATAGAATAGGTTTTTTTTTTCAGGCATGCATACAAAAGTTATTATAAACTTCCATAGATCCATACACCCTATAATGCAGATAAAGTCGAGTCCTAGATGGCCCAAAGGAGAATAAGAGTTATTTTACAGAGTTGGGTCATTGACCCATTAGATAATATGGATGATTCTCATATGAGAATATCCTTATTAAAAGGTTTAGACTAGAGTCCATATTGGCATGGCCCTCATGAATAGGCTATATGGAAATTATTCTATCTCTAAGGTCGATGTTTCCTGGATCCCTTTACTTTATTTTATTATTGATCAAGGAAAGATTCCCTCCTTAGGGAAAGTGCTCAGTTTCAATTTAATGAGACAAAGAAATAATTTCATTGACAATCGAAATCATTTTACATGGCTTCCTATCTTCTCGATGTTGTTTTGTGGTGTTCTCAACTATTCATATTTATGTCAAAATTGGCATCCTTCAGCCCTTTGAAGCTAAATGAACAATATTCAAACTTGTATGCCCATCGGTTCAAATCTCATATTCAAGATATATGCACTTATTTGTATCCTTCTCTCTACCAATAATTACATGAAATGAGACACCGAGAATATCTATTGTTGAACATCCTCACTTCCATAAGGAAAATGGGAGTTATATTCTTCTATCTAGAATATATAGTTATCATGATCGATGGCTCCTTACACCTCCTTTTTAGTTTCCATATTATGTTCCAGAAAAATTGGCAGAACAAGAGGTGGCATATCATATTTGCAATGATATTGCTAGAAAGTGCAAAGAGAAGAAGCTTAAAACACATCCCCCCCCAGTCATTGTGGGATGTAGGAAATTTAATAGGTGGCCTTGATTTGAAAGTTGCATCAGCCCATATAAATTCATTCCATCTCCCCAACACCCTTTAAGGCAATATGACCAAATGAAAAGGGTTTCCCAACACCTTCAGTCTTACTTAAAGGATAAATAAATATATCCTATGCACATGTGCATGATGCCAATGATTGGGTATGGATTACCCAAAATAGAAGATAGCCTTGTTAAGAAGAATATGAAGGAGATAGGGGGGTTCCACCTCCAGAGAAACTATTAAAAAGGAGGCTACAAAGAGAAAGGAAGCTTTTATATTTAGAACATTCAGAAAATCCATGTGCTCCCTTATCTCCATCAATTGAAACTCTATCTGAGTTTTGAGAAGTCTTTCCCACACCAAATGAAGCTCCAAATTTGGTGGCATATGCCTTAACTTCATCAGATGAAGAAGAGGAGACTATGTAAACTGAAATTTCAGCTAATGCCAGCCACCCATGTGAAACCCTCTCAATCTTCTCCCTCCATTTCACATGAAGTGAGACAAGATTGGGTAGAAAATCTCATAATTTCCCACAAAAAGAACATCTAGATTGGGAGGCACAAGAAGAGACCTTAGTAAACATTGAATTCAATCCAAGGATGAACCTTGAAAAGGGTAACCAAAAAAAGAATATGTCAACATAACAAGCCATTTTTTGGCATGAAAATTTAGAAGACCTCTTCACTCTTACAAAGAAACATGGAAATCCAAAGGCTCCCAAGTGGTGCAATATGAGGAAGATCTAGAATCCTTGATAAGGGATTTAAAAAAAGTAGCCATAGAAACTAGTGAGAGGCATACATGCTAGAAATAAAGAGCTTGAAACTCAATTAAAGGCCACAGTTCCTTCGGTATAGTTTTTGATGTAGAAGAGGCATTTCATGGCCTATATAATAATATAAAGAAATGCATCGATGCAAAGGAGGAGGAAGAAGCGTTCTTGAAAAATAATGAAAAATCATTACAATAATGACATCATTGTAGAAAACATTAATACATATGGGGTAAGTCATTGAAGAAGGCATTTGTAAAGACCCTTCAATTATGACCATGGAATGATATTGGTATATGCTAGACATATGCTAATTATATGAAGGAAAGACTAAGGGAATGGAATGAACAAGTAAGAAGACTATCTTTCTCAGTTTGATGACATTATTTTGAGAGGAAATCATATTTTCACAAAAGCTTCAGTCATGGAAGTATTTAATGAAACCATGAATTGGTTTCTGATGAAGAGTTCACGACATCACTTAAGCAATTCTTGGTTAATTTTCAAAGGATAATAATAGAGGAAAATGAAGGAGAAAATTCACATGTCATTGATAGATTGTTTCCAAAACATGGGAAAAAATATAAAAAAAAGAGACTCTAAAGGAAATTGCAAAAAAAAGTTTGTTAGTCAAAAGGTTTTTCTTGACAAGTCTAATGTGCTATATAGAAACCCGATTGTGGACATAGGAAAGATAACTAGAGATTCTAAGATTTGTAAAAAAATATTTTGAGGTGACATGATAAAGATGATAAAATAGGTCTCGAACAAGAGAAAAAACTTAGGAAGCAACTTTTCATATGGACTCGGATCAACAATAGCCCATAATTAAGGAAGAACCACAGTGAATCATAAATTGTAGTATTTGAGATAGATGGGAAAACACTGTAATATGTATGACATGTAAATAGATGAATATTTATAATTGATTGAATGTTCATGTATATATTCCAAATGCTATACTTATCTAAACATGCATTTGTTGTTTTGATACGCTAAGCTCCAAAATATGTTGTTGTGGCAAAAGTAACTATACTAATTCAAATATTCATAAATGACTAGTGATCACTAAGCTCAAAATATGTTATTGTGGCATAACCTAGTGGCCACTAATATCATAATATCTACACTTTTTTTTGTTAAATCCTAGTGAAAAAAATCTTCAAATAATATGTTACAACATAAGCTAGTGGATGCTTAAGCTAAAAATATCATTCTTTGACTTAAATGTTAGCAACATCTAAGCTCAAATATTATATTGTGGAAGCAAGATGCATAGATGTATCGAGTAGCTCAAAATTTGTTAAATTACCATCGATAACCATACTATTATTATGATTAAGCATATCCTAAAGGCATGATCTAGGCTCTATAATATTAATTTAATGTGTTAAATCTTGATGAATGCTATGCTCCAAATATTATGCATTAAATCCTAACAAACGCTAAGCTTAAATTATTATATCATTGTAAAGACTAGCGGTTGGAAGCTCAAATTAATTTCATTTAAATTGTTAAATCCTGTCAAAAGATTTTCTCTAAATATTATGCCATGTGGAACGTACATAGTGATGACACTAATTTCATACTACCTTATTAAATTTGTGAAATCCTAATGAACCACTAAGCTCTAAATAATATGTTGTGAAAATACCTAGTGGACACTAGTCTTGAAATATCTTACTTTATTTTGTTAAATCTTAGTGACCACTATGTTCCAACTATTATGTTGTGTGTGGGTGTCTTTAGTGGCGTAAAAGTTCAAAATATCCATAAATGAATATGATCAAAGCTCGATATGTTATTGTGGCATAACCTAGCATCCACTAAGCTCACAATATCTTACTTGTTTTTTTTTGTTAAATCCTAATGAAAAAAATCTTCAAATAATATGTTGCAACATAAGCTAGTGGACGCTAAGCTAAAAATATCATTCTTTGACTTGTTAAATGCTAGTGACATCTAAGCTCAAAATATTATATTGTGGAAGCACCTAGATGTCGAGTAGCTCAAAATATGTTAATTTGATTTGTTAAAGCATACCACCGATAACTTCCAAATATTATGATTAAGCATATCCTAGTGGCTGCTAGGCTCCTAGAATCTTAATTTAATGTGTTAAATCCTGATGACCATATGCTCCAAATATTATGTGTTAAATCCTAATGAATGCTAAGATTAAATTATTATATCGTTGTAAATACTAGTGGTCATGAAGCTCAAATTAATTTCATTTAAATTGTTAAATCCATGTTGAAATATTTTCTCTAAATATTATGTTATAGCATACATTAAATATGCCAAATTTCATACTACCTTATTAAATTTGTGATATCCTACAATCCTACTAAAAGGAAAATATGTAATACTAGCGAACTAGTCTTGAAAATATCTTACTTTATTTTTGTTAATCTTAAAACCACTATGTTCCAACCAAATATTATGTTGTGGTAATGTCTTAGTGGCCTAAAAATTAAAATATCCGTTATTACAGTGATCACTAAGCTCATAATATGTTATTGACATAACCTAGCGTTTAAGTTAATCTTGTAATATCTTACTTGTTTTTTTATTAAATCATAAATCAACTATTTCAAATAATATGTTGTGAACATAAGCTAGCGGACGCTAAGTCAAAAATATCATTCTTTGACTTGTTAAATGATAACGACATCTAAGCTTGAAATACTATATTGTGAAAGCATCCTAGATTTTGAGTATCAAAACATGTAAAATTTGTTAAAGCATACCGATAAATTCCAAATATTATTGTTTATGCATATCTAAATTCCTAGGCTCCTAGAATATTAATTTAATGTGTTAAATCTTGATGACCGCTATGCTCCAAATATTATGCATTAAATCCTAATGAATGCTAAGCTTAAATTATTACATCATTGTAAATACTAGTGGTCGCTCAACTCAAATTAATTTCATTTAAATTGTTAAATCTTGTCAAAAGTTTTTCTAAATATTATGTTGTGGTAGAACGTAGATGCACTAATTTCATACTACCTTAATTAATTTTGTGAAATCCTAACAACCGCTAAGCTCCAAATAATATGTTGAATACCTATACCTAGTGGATGTTAGTCTTGAAATATCTTACTTTATTTTGTTAAATCTTAGCAACCGCTATGTTCCAACTATTATGTTGTGGTAGTGTCTTAGTGGCCTAAAAGTTCAAAATATCCATAAATGACTAGTGATCGCTAAGCTCAAATATGTTATTGTGGCATAACCTAGCGGTTGCTAAGCTCACAATATCTTACTTTTTTTTTGTTGAATCCTAGAACAAAAAATATCTTCAAATAATATGTTACAACATAAGCTAATGACACTAAGCTAAAAATATCATTCTTTGACTTGTTAAATGCTAGTGACATCTAAGCTCAAAATATTATATTGTGGAAGCACCTAGATGCTAAGTAGCTCAAAATATGTTAATTTGATTTGTTAAAGCATAACACCGATAACCTCCAAATATTATGATTATTATTATGCATAATCCTAAACGAATGCACTAGGCTCCTAGAATCTTAATTTAATGTGTTAAATCCTGATGAATGATATGCTCCAAATATTATGTTAAATCCTAACAAACGCTAAGCTTAAATTATTATATCGTTGTAAAGACTAGTGGTAATGAAGATCAAATTAATTTCATTTAAAGTGTTAAATATTTTGAAGAATGAATCTATTTGCTCTAAATATTATGTGTGGCAGTAGTAAGCGTTAATTAATTTCATACTACCTTAATTTAATTTTTGAAATCCTAACGACCACTAAGCTCTAAATAATATGTTGCAAAAATACCTAGTGGACACTAGTCTCGAAATATATTACTTTATTTTGTTAAATCTTAGCGACCACTATGCTCCAAATATTATGTTGTGGTAGTGTCTTAGCGGCCTAAAATTTCAAAATATCCGTAACTTCTAGTGATCGCTAAGCTATAAATATGGTATTGTGATATACCCTAGCGATCACTAAGCTCGCAATATATTTCTTATTTTTGTTAAATCCTTGGTGATAACTAATATCCAAATAATATATTGCAACATAACCTAGCAGATGCTAAGATAAGAATATAATTCTTTAATGTGTTAAATGCTAGCAACCCTAATGTTCGAGATATTATTTTGTGGTTATGTACATAGCGATTGTAAGCTCCAAATAATATGTTGTGGCATATCCGAGTGGTCGATAAGATCATAATATTTTAATCTATTTTTTAAAATCATAACCACGCATGGCTCAAATATTATTTGATGGCATTACCTAGCGGCCACTAAGCTCCAAATATTATTCATTGGCATAGCCTAGTCATAGCCTCTAACCTCAAAAAAACTTTCTTCAAATTTTGTTAAATCAAAAGTGTAAACTCAAGTAATGTATGAGATCTGGTTTTCATAATAAATAATTCATCAGTCTTATTTGCTCGAGGTTTTAACTGGCGACCACTAAGCTCTAAACATAAACCTTTATGTGTTATACAATTATACATATATTTTTATTATCACTAAGATTCAAACGACTTTTCTTCAAAATTGAATTATAGCCTAGTGGACCGCTAAGCTACACAACATTTTTCTTGATTGATTGTATTCGATAGGAGAAATCAAATTAAAAAGCTATAAATGATAACAAATAAATCTAGAGTTTCCATTTAGATACATATAAATACGTGTAGAATCATGAATTAATATATATATGAAAACAATCTATCTTTCACCAATAATATGTGGCCTATTAATAATATTGTTTAAAAAGAATTATATCATCATGACTACAAATCTATGTGATTTTTTGTCATGGCTTAGTGGGCGAAAAGGAAATATAAATTTAAATACATAGTGATTAAAATTTTTATTTATAAATTTACATGTATATATAATATGTTTACCTTCCATTATACAAAAAATTATCATACAATTGAAAAATTAATATGATTCTATAGTTTTAAAGCATTTTTTAACCTCGAATATATTCTCATAAAGTCAACGTGCAACCATATAAACAATGTACAATGAAATAATTACCTTGGGTTATTTCTATCATCATAATAAAAATAGAAAAGGTAGTCATAAGGAATATCTAAACAATACTTTGGTCTCACAAACCATTACAATTTTAAAAACTAGTGACTATGCGACATGCCATCATTATTGGGAAAAAAACAATCCAGAGGGAGACATAGAATGATAAATACCCAAAGAGCCAAAAAAAAAAATAAAATCTAGAGGGAGACATAGAAGGGTGGATACGTGAAAGCATTCAAATGAAATAAAAACTAGAGATGAAAAGGGATTAAATTTTCTTTTGTTAGGGCACAACAAAAAATCCTTATTTTCTTGAAGAATAAGGCGGTTTGACAAGATGATCAAAAGGAACTAGAAATTATAATGGAGTACAGATTCAAAAGGGAAAAGAAGGCATGAGGATTGTGATTTTGGCAGGGAAAAACATGGGCCATAGAGACTAACGTGAAAAAGAAAGGAACTAGTCCAAAAGATAGAACTAGTCAATCAAGTGAATGAACAAGCCACAATAAAAAAGGTGCACATTTACTATAATATACATTTTTGATAAATACTTGATTTAGATATGAGATTATTTTGTGCTTGGTGATGTATTTCAAACCTCCATCTGTTACATCGAACTAACTATCTGCATGATTTTTTTATTTTCCTTTCCTCCTTATCCTTTTTGTGCCTCCTTTATGTGCATCCTTCTCTGCTTTATCTACAAACGAGATTATAATTACTATCTAATTATTCCTTCCCAAAACAACTGGGATTCTTGTATTCCCGACCTTTCTATCTATTGAGCCTTTTCTTGTATTGTTCTATGATTTCATGAGATGCTTTTTTGTAAGACCAAAAATAAAACCTAAAAATAGTTCTCTAGGGTATTTAATAATTTTTTTTCAGCACATTCCACATTAGAAATTTGAAAATATAAAAAGTGTAGGATATGAAAATTTGAAAATTAGAATTTCCCAAACATTAAGTGAAAGAGCGGGGAATTCACAAGTATATTCAAATTTCAAATACTCTCAAATGTGGGGAATTCACAATTTGAAATTTGAATTTACCACTCATTAAGAAAAGGTGTGGGATATCGAAAAATAAATAATATTGAAAACAACGCCTTTTGTTATTGGCTATAGCTTAAAATAGTAAAAACGAAATAAAACATATAATATTATAAGAAAATAGAAGAAATAAATTGTATAAATGTATAGGCACATTTATTTTTATTTTTATCAAAATCAACCTAAACAATGTTAGATGTAATGCACTAATGAAATATAATTCTCTAATTAATCGTGCCATGTGGCAAGTTTGAACCTGATAGTTAGAAAACATTATAATTGACACATTTATTATGAAATTTATATATAAAGAAATGAGTATAAAATATTTTAAACCTATATGAATCCGTGATATTATAATATAAATAGTACCCACTAAAACGACGACACGTGGCATGAAAATTCAGAAATCTCAAGAAGTATTTATTGCATTTAAAAACCAAAAAATAAAAAAGATTCAAAGCTGTAAATATAGTGTTTACAATAAAAAGAGGTATTAGTATGAGCCTAGCAACCGCTAAGCTATATCATGATTTGTTATTCTATCACTATTTCCAAATTAAGAAATTGTTGAGCCTAGTGTTAAACCCCCAGTTGCATTGGTTGGTGTTTTCATTGATGTCACATGGAATTGATGACAAAGGAGTGAAATGGAATGAAAATAAGTGTCTTTCAGTGGTGTTTAGTGATTTCAAGATGGTTCTTGGAGTCTTCAGAATGGTTTCAATGTGGTCTCAGAGTACTACAGGCTTAAACAATGAGGTGGTTGACCATTAAAGGTAGAGTGTAGATTTTTATGCTTGGCTTAGAGGTTCTATAGGTCAGTTATGGTGGTACTAGCATGCCAATTATCTCTTGGAGTGAGTTTTAGGTTAGTTTGTGGAAGTCTCAATTGAAATTAGCTCATTTAGGCCTGTTTCTAGAGCCTAATGAGGTGTGAAAGTCTGATACAGGTCATGAAAAGATCATGTAAGTATGGGAGGATCCTAGGTATGTTTTCTAAAGCATGTATAAGCAATAACAAGGTTTATTTCAGCTCCTGGAGGACAAAATTGAAAGTTCACCAAAACTACCTTTGAGGACTAAAAGTGTAAATTAATGCAAATGAGATAGGCCTGAGTCAGTACAAGAAACATTATGGCTAACCAACACATATAATGTGTAGAGGGGTGTCTTGTAGTGTTTCATGCCAAATTTCATCATGTTGTGAAGAGGTTTTGTGTAAGTTTTCCTAAAATCGGTCTCTAAAAGAAGGAAAATTGAGCACCATGCCTTCTTAGAACTCAAGAAAAATATGGAGGATTATTTAGATAAATCATAAAAGTATTTTTAAATAGAATTCCAATCCCGAAATTTTGTAAATTTTTTGAGGGAAATTAGACAAGAAACAAAGAAGTTATGATAATTTTTCTAGCATTCTTTCTCTCTCTCCTAAGCATGTTTTGAAGCAATGGAAGTAAAATGAGATTGGTTTCCTAAAAACACTTGTGTGAATATTTTTCAAGTTACTTAGGATGGATTAGGGATGAATTCAGTCGACAATGTCATTGATGCTCCTCAAGCATTGTTTATCTTCTCAAGTCCCTTTAGTGAGAGACAAGTGGCATATTTTAGTCATATAGTGAGCCACTATAGTCCTGAAGGGTAAGGATGCTTAATTTTTGTGAGGTTTAAGTATAATGTGACTCTTTCTCCAAGCTCAAAGTAAATTATTTAAGCCCAAATTTTCCCTAATGTAGTATAATGGTGTTAGTAACTTTCATGACTCTAAGTCTACCTCATGGGACCAACATAAAGCAATATTATTGATTTCTAAGGTATATATCTATCTTCATTGCATGCTTTTAGTACATTGGAAGGGTCATGGTGGTATTTATATAAAAATATACACCTTCAAGATGTTGGAGCATGAAAATGTATAAGGTGAAGATGGTGAAGTCATCTTGTGATCTATATGTCATCTTGCAAGCTTGATTTGGCAAGTTAGAATGTGAATGTTGGAATATTGATGATCTATGATCCCTGATAGAAGGTATATCATGTTTCATCCTTCCTATAAAAATATGTATAATGTTTTTCTAAGCTCAAGAGAAAGTTGTTTCTTGACATAAATGGATCACATAAGCATATGTTACATTCTGTGGCACCGTAATTTCAAGTTACTTGGTGACGTTGTTGCTCGATGCAAGATGGAGGAGAGGATTGAAAAGGTGGAAAAGTTTAGCATAGGTCTATAGGAACTTGAATTTTTAATTCTATTAATAAATGTTTAAGAAAACCATTTTTGAATCCCCTCAGGGCTTGCTCGGTTGAAAACCTCAATCTAGGGTTTTAAGAGAGAAAATGCTCGTATCTCATGATTCACCTAGTGAAAATTCACAAAATTTTGAGTGAATCTCTCGACAGAAGGGCCATAATTCAATTTTTCTTTGTCTAAAGTATTTTCATCAAGTATTTCACGAGCTCTACTTGACAAATTCTTCGAAGTTGAATGTAGGGTTCTAGATGTCCTGTTCGGTTTGTAAGGTTTTTAAATGATGATTCTTGACTCTTGAAGATCCAAGAGCTACAATTAAGATTTATTATGATAAAGGTAGGATCTACCAATCCTTTTATAATTTGAAATGTGCTTGAATAATATTGAAGGCATGTAACAAGTGGTAAGTTTGAAGACCAAGTATTTGTTTACTTGTCTCAACCGATCGTATAAGTGTGAATTCCTTCAAAAATGGTTATAATGGCATAATACGCTCTAATGGACATCAAATAAATATTGGAACCAATGATTAAACATGCACTAATGTTTTCAATGATATAGTTTTTCCTCAAAAGAGAGCTAAAATGGCTAGAATTCCTAAAATCGTGTGTTTCCTTGAAGCTTTGAACTCAAAAGGCATACATTTTGACTTATCAATCTTACTCGATGTGAAGAAGAAATTAAAATTTTTATTTGTTAGTTACAAACCTTTATTTTTATCATCTAGCTCAAGTATAATATGAAGATAATTCCATGGTCAAGGAATACTTTAATAAGTTCAAAGGGCTTATGGAGCTAAAATACAAAATTTGAAAAGTCTGTTTTCTAAGTGAGACAACTTGAGCCAAAGGGTGAAAAGGTAGTGAAAGTAATGTATAAAAGGTAGTTGAAAAGGTAATTGATTATCTTTGAGATTTGGTGGCAGGATATATATGAATATGACATATCATTTTGTGGGTGTGTGATCCAAAGAAGAAAAAGTGTGATGAAGAGATAGATAGAGTGATTATGTTTGAGGAATGAAAAATACATTGAGAAAAAGTGCAGTGCTTCTTGATTAAGATATAGGAAAAGATGGAGATAGAATGCTTAACGATATTGAGATTGGAACTAGTGTTGTGAGATGGACAATTTGAGTTAAGTGTGATCAATGTACTAATATGATTAATCAAAGAGAAATAACACACTTCAAGAGATCAAAGAGTAGGTGTAAGAAGGTAAAAATTGTCTTGAAGATCTAAGATAAAATATGTGAGTAGTGAAAGGTATAGGTAAATAAAGAATCAACTATAGTTAACTCAAGACCAGGGAAAAAAAGTGTTTTGAAATAATATCTAAAGAGAAGATTGGAATTATGAAATAACCAAGTAGAATATTCATGCCTAAACCATCAGTAGCAAACACGAGTACTTTAGTAAATAAGAAAATAATATGACAGGACCAGTGATTGCGAGCCTTATATGACTGAGATAGAGTGTTGATTTGATGAGAAGAAAAGAAGTTATTTGAGGAAGAACTGAGAAGAAAAGTGAATTGATTTAGAGGTCATCATCAGTTTTATGAGACAACAAACTAAGTATGACTAGAACTATGAAAAATTCTAAGTTGCAACTTAGCAGGGGGAGTTGTAGCTTCCCTATGAGTTGAGGCTCACTAAAGGTCAATTATTACTGAACCAAATCTTGGGATTTGAAGCTTCTAGATAAGTTGAAGCCTGTCAAAGAATGAGTGGAAGCTTGGTAAAAATTTTGGAGTTGTAACTCCAGGTTGAGTTGAAGCTCAACCATGAAATCAATATAACTGATATAGGACAATTTTGTCCCAAGTGTAGTTCTTGATTTTAGTGGGATTTCTCCCATTTGGGTTTCCCACATTAAAATAGTGTGTCACTATGGACTGTCTCTTTTTATTTACATGTGTATGGTTTTATGTGTTCTTCTTAGTAAGTTTATGAAAATGAAAATATTTGTAAAAGTTTAATTAGAAACTAATTCACCCCCCTCTCAGTGTCCAAGTTTCCAACAATGGTATCAGAGCCTGACACTCATGAATCAAGTCTAACAACTTGGAGTAGGTCCTTCCTAAATCACAAGCATGGTTATTGAAGTAATTCCTAGCAACAACTCAAGAGAAAATACATAAGTGAGGATGAAATATCAGATGAAGAGGAAGTAGAGGTAAATCTTGAAGCAAAACTGATAAGTGCCCTGGATGAATTGAAATATCAAAGGAAAAAGAACCAAAAATTGAAGATAAAGATGAAAGAGTATGAAGATCGAGATCAAGTTTTTTGAAGAAAGGAAGAAACAAAAAGATGAATATGAAATCAAAGAACTTGAATCCCAATTGGAGTTGACCTCAGCCTCTCCTTAAATTCAAAGAAGAGGAGCACCTGAAACTCAATACTGAGTTGAAGTATCAAGTTGACAAGTTGACACAAGCTCTGAAAGTCAAAGAGGAAACTTGTATGAGATATGAAGAGGAATTGATATCTCTGAGAACTGATCTAGAAGAAGAAAAATAAAGGCTACAGATGTATGGAAAGTTAGAAAAGATTTTTGAGGCTCTAAATGAAATGCTAGACAAACAGAAGGTAGCAGATGATAAAAATGGACTAGGCTTCATTAAAGAACCTATAAAGAAGAGTGAAGATAACAAAGTTGGTTCAAGTGGACAGTCAAACATGAAGAAAACTAAGGGAACAAATTCAAGAAGACCTAAACCTATCAGGCAACCTAATGCTTTCAGTATGAAAGAAATTTTAATAGATATTGTTTTTTTCATGTTATGGTTTTGGACATAAAGCTAGGAACTACATGAAGAACTTTGACAGAGAACACCCATGGAGAAGTTGTAAAACTGATTATGAGAAGAATATAGTGTGTTTCAACTGTCAAGAAAAAGGGAATATTGATAAGTACTGATTAGAGGATCCATTAAGGTAATATTGGAGATAAGAATACTTAAATAGAAGAAACTATGTTGTATGTTTTAATTGTCATGGACAAGGACAATTTGTAAGGCACTGTTATACCTATCCTTCGTATAAAAACAAGTTGCAACCCTTCAAAGAACAATACAAATAAAAATTAAAGATGAAGGCACATCTTATAAGTGAAAATAAGTTAGCCAGATGTGATAAAATCACTGGAAAGAAGATCATGATATATTTTTACAAGGTCAAGGAAGACTGTTCTAGAGCTGAGAAAGCAAAGAATGATAAGAGAGTAGTGTGGGAAGATGATGCAAGCTCAAGAAAGACATCAAGAGTTGATGATCAAGCCAATAAGAATGAAATAAATCCAAGGAACATTCATGAAGAACACTCACTCATAGTCAGGAGAAGACAAGGAAATGAAACACATCATACATGTTTGAAAAGTAGTGAAGTCTTAGGAAATGAAGGTAAAACATCTAGTAGTACATCAAAGAAGATAGAAAAGGATTCACAGGAAAGAGAAGGAAAGAGTGAGTCATCAAGCCTTTTTGATGACTTCTTATTGTTTTGAGAGTCTATCAAGAATAGAGTTCCTTCTCTAGGATTCTAGAAGACATTCTCTTTGGAAGAAGCATTGGTGTGTTTGAAGTAAAGTCACCATCATCAAGTGCTGATAAGATCCTTTCATTTTGTAAATGTATATGGAGTCAAAAGGTATATTTTTGATCTATTTTTCTCATTAGATCCTTTTTATATAGGGTGTCTACATAAAGTATTTGAAATGTGTATGATTGAAGTCATATGGTATGATAGATATGTCCCATATCAATCCTCCAAAAGTATGGTTAAGGGAAGTAGTTTATGAGGTCTCATCTTAGTCTCTAAGAAAAGTGTCTTAGCATTCTAGGAGTTTGTCACTTTGTCAAGGTCTCTTATATTTTCCAGTCATGTGTCATGTTGCTAAAAGATCAAAAGGTGAATCTTGACCATTCATGAATGGTTAGAGTTTAGGTGTTATGTGGTGTGTGTCTAGCTTATGACAAAGGAATATTGAGTCTATTTTTATGCTTGTGTCATAAAAATGTCATTGGTGAATGTATGTCCCTTAGTCAAGTTATCTTGTGGAGTTTGCTCTATCATGATTTTATAAGTATAAAAGAGTCTAATGGAGTTAATTTCATAGTCATGAAAGTTAAGAGTGTTGAGAATACTATATTACATTGGTCAAAGTGTCAATGTCTTAAAATGTGTATGACTGGTTTCATAGAAGTTTCAAACACTCATCAATATGTCTTAAGGAAGTGTTTAGGTGCCCAAAGTGTGTATCATCTCATGTGCAAAGTAAGCATAAGCACTCTATATCATTTAAGGCCACCATACTTCTAAAATACGGTAATGTGTTGCAAAGTTGAAAATGCACACTCCTAGGGGGAATTTAGTTCTTGATGATCATCAATATTGAGAGCTATAACAAGGGAATTGTCTTATAGGTTGTTTTTGTTTTTCCTTATGAAATGTTGATACTTGGTCTCAGATGGAAAGTATATCAAGGTATATATAGGGAAGTATGGATACTCCTCATGTAGGAATCAAATGATGTTACAAGAAATCTTGTCTCAGAGTTATCAACAATACAAAGGTTGACCAAAATTTGGGTGTTAACATGATCGAGTAGAAGATAAGTGTCTCAAAGAATATACAAGGTCACTTGTTGCTTATCGCTTGTCTCTGTATTTGAAAGTGTCATTGTTCTGGAAGGTTTATTTTGGTCAAAGATGTCACGAGTTGTAAGAGGACAAGCTACAAACCGGTATTTTCAACTCAAGTTTGTGTAGGCCCAAAACCAAAAGTATAAGAAATAAAAAGTCAAAGAGTATACTTCAGGATTGTTTATGCATATCAGTTGTTAGAGTTTTGATTAGGTAATTTATATAAATGTGCCTCAAAAGTATCAAGGTGCAAGTGATCATTAGATCTTGTGTCACAAACCATTACACCCAAGAACTTAGGAAAAAACTACAATTGTTTATCCATGATCTTGGAAAAGTTACAGTGCTATTGGTAAGATTGAATTATGAGAAAGGTGGAGGAAAGAACTTAGTAGGATTTTCAACCTTTGGAACAAAGTTTCAAGCCTTTTAGAGCATATTCACTCTTCTCGGGCTCATACTCGCCCTTGAGCTAGGGCTCGATGATTGGAGCTTGAAACCACCAATATTTTATTATAAATTTGTAATAAGGTACTGTGAGTAGGTATAATTAGATATTATGAAAGAATTTTAAATTCCCATTGTTCAAGTTGGGAGTTTTCTTTACCAGTACTAAAAGAAGACAATGTGCAAGGTGAAGGGCTAGAAGAACCAAACCACTTAACAAAGGAACCAAGGTGTGCTAGTGGAGTCATAGTATGAAATTTTAAACATAGAAAGAAGGCCATAATGGGTGTCTGAATCTATCCTCATTTCATATTGAAAGAGCCTACATTAAGATTTATACATGATGTCCTTTGTGACAAGACCTAATTGAGGTTTAGAAGCAAAAATGTAAAAGGAGATCCGCAAGGAGTTGTATGTTTATTTGAGCTCCAATATTTTGAGGTCATATTTGGGTTATCAATAGTGAACTACTAATACTAAAGCTTTCAAAACCTTCTCGGTATCCCTAGAACCCTAGATGCACTAGTGTAGCAAATAACCATGTTCTTAAGGCAAGAAAGGGTAGTTTTGAAAATTGAATGTAAATAGACAATAACTTGAGTGTTACAAGACCTTGAGTGCCTTGGAAAGAAAAAGTTATTGCAAGGATGAAGGATCATAAAAAAGAGAGCAGGGAAATTTTGAGCTAGTGAGTCTAAGTGATGACTTTGGGCCATGAACCATTGAGATAAGTTGTTCTGACACTGTTTGCAGTGTATGGAGAAGGTGGAATGAGAATGATGCCATTAAAGAGCAAGTGGATGATCAAATGAAGCATCATTTCATGAAATTAAGGACTATAAACAATGAGATTTTAGTTTAGGGAAGAGTTAGTTAGGTTTTCTCATGCATATGGTAGAAGAACAAGAGATGAAACTCATTTATTGGCACAATAAGATAGAGTTGGATGGTATAACCTTAGATGGAGGTAGAAAGCAAATCCTCATAAGGATTATGATGGGCTAGATCATGGTATAGTTGGGATAAAAGGCATTGAAAATATAATTAAGGGATTCAAGGTCCAAATAGCAAAACCAACTATCTTAAGGTAGAGTTGAGCTTGGTATTGAACATGGTGAAGTGAAGTGGCTGAATAAGAAGACAACATGTTTAGGGGGAGATTTGAATTTGTTAAATGAAAGAAGGATTGATGTTGAGTGAGTCTTATCAAGCAAAATAAAAACATCTTTCCAGGGGAGAGTATTAAGGTAAGAGCATGCTTTATTATGTTTTTCTTTCAGGATAATTAGGTTGTTGTGTTTTTGCACCTTTTTCATAGATGTCAAAGGGGGAGAGAGTGTGCCAGAAACTAGAATTCATTTTCTTGCATATCTGAAGATGTCGCTGTATTGGTTTGTCATCAAAGTTTCTTTGCTTATTGCCATCAATGACAAAGGGGAAGATTGTTGAAACATGTTGCATTGGTTGGTGTTGTCATTGATGTCACATTGCATTGATGGAAAAGGAGTGAAATGGCACGTAGATAATTTTCTCGATAGTGGTGTTTAATTATTTCAAGATGGTTCTTGGAGTCTTTAGGATGGTTTCAGGGTGGTCTCAAAGTACTACATGCTTAAAAAATGAGGTGGTTGACCACTAAAGGTAGAGATCATGTTAGTATTATTGGATTATAGGTTCTATAGGCCAATTATTATGGTAATAACATGGTCAATAGCTCCCTGGAGTGAGTTTCAGTCATTTTGTGGAAGTTTAAATTAAAACCGACTCATTTAGACCGGTTTCTAGAGCCTAATGAGGTGTGAAGGTCTAATACAAGTCATGATAAGGTCATTTAAGAATGATATGAGCCTATGGATGGTGTCTAGGGCATGTATGAGCAATAACAAGGTTTATTTCATATCTAGGAGGAAAAAATCAAAAGTTATCCAAAACTACCTTTGAGGACTTGAAGTGTAGATTGATGCAAATGAGATAGGTCTAAGTTGTGCAAGAAGAATTATGGCTAACCAACACATAGAATGTTTAGAGGGGTGTATTTTAGTGCTTCATGCCAAATTTCATCAATTTTTGAAGAGGTATGTGGAAGTTATGCAAGTTTTCCTAAAACTGGTCTCTAAAGGAAGGCAAATTGAGCACCTTGCCTTCTTAGCACTCAAGAAAAAAAATATGGATCCTTCTTTAGATAAATCATAAAATGATTTTTGTAGAGAATTTCAATCCTGAAATGTTGCAAATTTTTTGAGGGAAATTGGACAAGAAACAAAGAAGTTGTGATCATTTTTCTAGCATTATTTTTCTCTCTCTAAGCATGTTCTAAACCAATGGAAGTAAAATGAGATTGGTTGCCTAAAAACACTTGTGTGAATATTTTTCAAGTTACTTAGGATGGATAAGGGATGAATTCAGGTCAGAAAATTTCATTTATGCTCCTCAAGCATTATTTATCTTCTCATGTCGCTTCAATGAGAGACAAGTGGAATATTTTAGTCATAGAGTGAGCCAAGACAATCCTCGAAGGGTAAGGATGCTTCATTTTTGTGAGGTTGAAGTAGAATGTGACTCATTCTCCAAGCTCAGAGTAAATTATTTAAGCCCAAATTTTCCCTAATGTAGTAGAATTGTGCTAGTAACTTTCATGACTCTAAGTCTACCTCATGGGACCAACATAAAGCAATAATATTGATTTCTAAGGTATATCTCTATCTTTAATGCATGCTTTTAGTACATTGAAGGGTAATGGTGGTATTCATATAAAAATATATACCTTCAAGATGTTGGAGAATGTAAATGCATAAGGTGAAGCTCAGTGAAGTTCAATGGTGGTCATCTTGTGATCTCGTATGTCATCTTGCGCAAGCTTGGTTTGGCAAGTTAGAATGTTAATGTTAGAATATTGATGATCTATGATCCCCAATAGAAGGTAAATAATGTTTCATCCTTCATATAAAACTATGTAGAATGTTTTTCTAAGCTCAAGATCAAGTTGTTTCTTAACATAAATGGATTGTCACAGTTTGTCATTATAATGTGCACCGTAATTTGAAGTTCCCGATGATGTTGTTACTCGATGTAAGCTGAAGTAGAGAATCAAAAGGTGGAAAAGGTTGGCACATGTCTATAGGATCTTTAATTTTTGAATTATATTAATAAAATTTCAAGAAAACCATTTTTGAAGCCCATTGGGCTTCTTAAGTTAGGAAACCCTCAATCTAGGGTTTCAAGAGAGAAAATGCTCGTATCTCATGATTCACCTAGTGAAAATTCATGAATTTTTGAGTGAATATTTGTAAAGTGGTAGTAATTCATGTTTTCCTTTTCTCAAGTCTTTTCATCAAGTATTTCACAAGCTCTACTTGTCAAGAAATTGAATGTAGGGTTCTAGATGTCCGATTCAGATTTTAAGGTTTTTAAATGATGTTTCTCGACTCCTGAAGATCCAAGAGATACAATTAAGATTTATTATACTCAAGAGGGGCTTGAAAAATCCTTTTCTAATCTTAAATGTGCTTGAAGAATATTAAAGGCACGCAATAATGGTAAGTTTGAAGACCGGATGTTTGTTTATTGTCTCAAATGATCAGTATAAGTGTGAATTCCATGAAGAAATGGTTACAATGGCATAATATGCTCTAATGGACATCAAAGAAAGATTAGAACCAATGATTTAAATTTCACTAATGGTTTCAATGATATAGTGTTTCCTCAAACAGAGCTGAAATAGTTGGATTTCCCAACCGTGTGTTTTTCCTTGGTGAAGCCTTAAACTCAAAAGGCACACATTTTGACTTATCAATCTTGCTCGATGTGAAGAAGACATTAAAAACTTTCTTTTTCAGTTACAAACATCTATTCTTCTAATCTAGCTTGAAGTAAAATATGAAAAGCTATCCATGGTCAAGGAAAAATGAATAAGTTCAAAGGGCTTATGGAGCCAAAAAAGACAAAATTTGAGAAGTCTGTTTTTAAGTGAGACAACTTGAGGCAAAGTGTGAAAAGGTAGTGAAAGTAATGTAGATAGGGTAGTTGAAAAGGTAATTGAATATATTTGATCTTTGGTGGTAGGGATATGTATGATTGTGACATATCATTTTTTGGGTGTGTGATCTAAAGAAGCAAAAGTGTGATGAAGAGATAGATAGAGTGAGTATGTTTTAAGAATGAAAAATACAATGAGAAAAAGTGCAGGTGCTTCTTGACTAAGATATAGGAAAATATAGAGATAAAATGCTTAACAATCTTGAGATTGGAATTAGTTTTGTGAGATAGACAATTTGAGTAAAGTGTGATCAGGGTACTAGATTTGATTAGTTAAAGAGACAAAGCATACTTCAAGAGATTAGAGAGCAGGTGTAAGAAGTCAAAAACTGTCTTGAATATCTGAGCCAAAACATGTGAGTAGTGAAAGGTGTAGGTAAACAAAGAATCACCTTCAATTAAATCAAGACTAGGGGCATACAAGTGTTTTGAAAGTAGAGCTAAAGCGAATCTTGAAATTATAAACTAACCAAGATGAATCCCACAAAGGCTAAGTGTAAGCTTGGTTAAACATTTGAAGTTAAAGCTCTAGGTTGAGTTGAAGCTCAACCATAAAATTGATGTACCTGATATAGGATAATTTTGTCCTAAGCCTAGTTCTTGATTTCAGTGGGTTTTCTCCCATTTTGGGTTTCCCACATTAAAATGTTGTGTCATTGTGTACTGTCTCTTGTTATTTTCTTGTGTATGGTTTTATGTGTTCTTCTTAGTAAGTTTATGAAAATGAAAATATTTGTAAAATTTTAATTAGACATGTGATTCCCCCTCTCGTGTCAAAGTTTCCAACACCTAATGATCTATGTCATTGATTTCAATAAATAAATTAGCTTAGCGATCTTTAAGATTTTTCTTTGATAAAACCAATGTGAATTATATGTTGCAATGATATATCTTATAAAAATACATAAATATCACTTACTCTCGTGGCCAATGATAGGATCCTAGTGGCCACTAAGCTAGAACATTGTTTGTTATTATAAAGCTATTTTCAAATTAAGAAACTGCACAAGCCTAGTGACCACTATGTTATTCCTTTCAAGTAGTAGTGGAGCATATCACCACTAAGCATTTTCTTTAATACGAATGGAATGTATTGACCCCTCTCGATGGGAATTAGTGCATTAATTGGCTCTACTAGGTAACATGCACCCAATTTGATACAATTATAATCATTGAAAATTACAATCAATGTAAAGATGTACATATAGTGATTACTATGACAAGAGGTAATGATAGGATCGTAGAGCACGCTAAGCTAGATCATTATTTTTTATTCTATAGCTATTTTAAATTTAAGAAAATGTTGAGCGTAGTGGTCATTGGGCTCTTTATTTGATACAAATTGATGTGAATTATAATTTACAAAGATATATCTTAGGAGAAATAAATAATTCTTGATCCCTATCGATGAAATGTAGTGCAACAATTGGGTCTGCCATGTAAAGTCTAGACAATACGATGGAATTACAATAAATGAAAAATAATATCGATCCAAATCTCAATAGATAATGATTATAATGACAAGCGGTAATGATAGAATCCCAATGACCACTAATCTAGACCATTATTTGTTATTATAAATCTATTTTCAAATTAAAAACTATTGAGCCTAGCAATGCGTTATGTTATTACTTTCAACTCGTAATGGAGCTTAACGGTTGCTAAGAATTTTTTTGATATGAACGGAAAGTATTGATTCCTCTCGATGGAAAGTCGTGCAACGATTAGCTCCGCTAGGTAACGTCCAATCAATTTGGTATAATTACATTCATTGGAAATTACAATCGATCTAAAGCTATACAGATAGTGATCACTATGATAAGAGGTAATGATAGGATCCTAACGAATGCTAAGCTAGAACATGATTTGTTATTCTAAACAAATATGGATTATAATTTACAAATATATATCTTAGGAGAAATAAATAATTCTTGATCCCTCTCGATGGAATGTAGTGCAACAATTGGGTCTGTCATGTAAAGTCCAACCAATATGATATAATTACAATCAATGAAAAACAATATCAATCCAAAGTTGAACAAATAGTGATTACAATGACAAGTGGTAATGATAGGAGCCTAACTACTAATCTAGACCATTATTTGT
This sequence comes from Taxus wallichiana var. yunnanensis, assembly GCA_018340775.1. Taxonomy (NCBI): domain Eukaryota; kingdom Viridiplantae; phylum Streptophyta; class Pinopsida; order Cupressales; family Taxaceae; genus Taxus; species Taxus wallichiana. Next base: position 353,911,350 of record CM031235.1, read on the forward strand.
TATTATATAGCTATTTTCAAATTAAGAAACTGTTGAGCCTAGTGGCCACTACATTATTCCTTTCAACTAGTAATGGAGCTTAGCGGTCACTATTTTCAAATTAAGAAACTGGCTGAGCCTAAAGGCCTACTACATTATTCCTTTCAACTAGTGATGGAGCTTAGCGGTCACTATTTTCAACTAGTGATGGAGCCTAGCCACCTTTATGTCATTCCTTACAATTATAAATGCAACTTAGAGGTATCTAAGAATTTTATAATATAAGAACCTAACTGAGCTATATGTCTTAAAGAATATATCTTACAAGAACTACATAAGGCTTCATCCCTCTCAAGGGTATGTAGTGTAACACTTGGCTCTGTCAGGGATAATCAAGCCAATATGATACACTTATAATCATTGAAAAATAATATCGATTCAAAACTGTAGAGATAGTGTTTACAATGACAAGAGGTAATGGTGGGAACCTAGCGGCCGCTAAGCTAGAAAATGATTTGTTATTCTATCACTATTTTAAAATCAAGAAACTAAAGAACCTAACGACCTCTATGCCATTCCTTTCAATTAGTAATGAGCTTTATTGTCGCTAAGAATTTTCTTTGATACAAATGGATGTGAATAACGTGTTATGCACAATATATTCCAATGCTCGATTTCAAATAAAACTCATTAGGTCTTAGTGGCCACTAAGTTATTCCTTGCAATATGTGTTAAGGAACAACTAAACATTTTTATGTTTAACAAATACTTCTTTGCCACCATTGACTCCATTATTGTGATTTGTTTCTCACACACTCTACTCAAAATATGAAAAATTAAATCTTAATGGCCTCTACACATATTAACAAAAGTAATGTTGAAAAATGTCCATTTATTTTTCAACTTAAATATGATCTTTCACTGAAATGTATATTTTCAAATGATCATGTCATGCTATTAATGTAATGTGGACAATTGGAAGATAAAGGACAATCATTCCAAAATATGTTGCGTGTTAATTGTCAAGAATTTTTTTTCATAGTATTATCGTTGTGATCCACAAAATACGAATTAAAGTAACCATTTAAAGGTTAGATATCATGTTCGGTCAAAGCCTAGTGGTTGCTAACCATTACATTGATTACTCTCCAATGATAAAAAGTAATGTACTCTAGAGATTGGTGATAAAAAAGGATAATACTTATATTCATTATCGTACAATGTGAAAAAACAATTTTTACTCCATATGTGAAGTAATTATTAATATATTCTACTCTAATTGTAGGTAAAATGTCTTCCATTGTTCGCACTCCATTCTTGACAATTCCATTCATTGAAGGCGCTGAGGCTTTGGAAGAAACGAGATGAGGAATGGTTTGTTGAAATCCATAACCCTGAAAACTACTACGTTGACCTGTGGTTGTTTTTGTTTTAGATGACAAACATGAGGAATTCAGTATGGTTATATCCTCAACAATTATTGATTTGAGTACACTGCGTGTTCAAGTTGAACACATTGACTATGAAAATAATAAGTGTCTTATTTTGGATATGGAGTTGGATGTTTCTTTATTCAGAAATGGGAAATGCAAGCCTCAATAGAAAAAGAACCATATTCATGTTCACTATATGGTTGGAATTTGGGGTTGTTAGAAGATAATGAAAAAACCAACTGTTTAAATGCATAAGACATTTAGAGTGGTATGCTTATAGTACTCAAAAAATTGTATAGATCTGATAAGACCTCTTATGCTTGTCATTTTTTGAATAGAAAAGGTTTTCTTTCACCTCCTAAACATGCCAATTTTTTTACTATGCCGAGACGAACATATTTTGCTAAATTGGAGATCGATCCATCTAGATAAAAGTTTCAGGGGTTGAAAAAGAATACTAAATCAACTGTATTGTTGAAGAAAGCAACCACTATATTCACGAAAGCAGAACCTTCAAATATTCAGCTTTGATTACTTTTTGTTTAATGGTGAAGTATATTAAATTGATGTTTCAAAGTGCCATGTAGGACCTATAGAATATCAATACTTGTCTTATAAATGATGAGAATGTTGACCTTCTTGTGCACTCCATGTTGATAAATGTTATTCCTACACATAGGGACATAATTCTTCTTCCCTTCTTGTAGTCTATGAATAACATTGTGGAACTCCAAGATCCGAAAGACCTAGAAAGGGATGATGTCAAATTTTATATACTTGACGGCCAACATACAATATGTACACAAAAAAATATTTTGGGCTCAGATACTTACAAGTCTTTACATCCGAGGATACAGTTTTGAAGGGCTTGCATTCTGTCTACAAATGCAACTAACGAAGCCATTACTAATATTTGAAAATAACATAATGAAGTGAACAAAACTTGGATAGACACCAATTTTATTGATTTTCTAGTACAAATCTAGATCAGTTTGGAAATCACTAGGATGTCCTCAACGTCCCACTTGAAAAAAAAAAAAAAAGAGTGGAAGGTAATGTATTTTAATTTTATTGCATTAGTTATTAAAATTTACTTTTGTTATATAAAAATATTTAGCATATGATTTTCCTTTGAATGCAAAACTTTGAGAATCAATTCCTTTTTATTTTCAAAGTGGACAAAACCAAAAGTCTATATGAAAAATGGACTTTTCTATTGTTTCCAGATGATATATGGAGTAAATGGATGATAAAATTTCAATTTTTTAGATCGAGTGGACCTTTCTTGTTCACCTATTAAATATAATCAGGTTAACTTTCAACCAAATTCATTGGCAAGATTCACAACCAATTCATTCAAGGTTGTTAGAGGAATGAATGATGAAGAACTATCAGTACTAGCAGATAAAGTAAAATTAGGGGATGTTTGGTTAATGGATATGTTCATGTAGGCGTAATAGTAGAGACATTTGATTCTTACTTCTAGAGAATAAAAGGAGATAGAAAAATGAGAGCAAAATTTCTACATTATTTTAAAGAAAAATGTCCTGGATAATATTCTAGTTTCATCCTCGCGAGTGAATCCAATGTAATTAAAAAATTTAAATTACATAAATCATACCAACACCAATTGTCTGTAATATTGGGTGAAGAGAGAAAAAGAAAGAGAAAATTTGATTCCCAAATAGGGAAAAAGAGGTAAAACGAAAAGGACAATGTGGAAAAATAAGTTTTTCCTGTCAAGGCTTAGACAATATTAGAAAACTATGTGATGTCAATGGAAGAAAATATACCAAAGAAGGATGGAGGACACAAAATATTTTACTTGTCAATGTGCGTACCCATTCTCGCTTCACAACTCTATCAACTATTCTTACCACCAATCCTTTCAATGCAGAATGTGTTATCACTAATTTTTACAATTTGTCTAGCGATATTTCTTCTGAAGTAATAATGGAGATGCTAACAATTATTGGAACCAATGTGTTGGATTGTATTATTATTATTCTCATACCAATTGAATATTCAAAAATGTTAAGAGAAACCATAAAAAATACATGGAAAAGGTTAAAGACAATGGATAATCGATTCTTTATGGATGCTATAGACTCTATGACATAAACATGAAATTTAAAAGTTTGTGTCTTAAGTACACAATAACTTGTGTGCACAATTGTGATGATAACAATGACAAAAGAGAAGAAGTCACTAGGGATTGGATGGAAAAATTGCCACAACAATTGATAATCGCAGCTTAAATTAGCCTCAACGAAACAAACATCTCTTTCCTTGCAAACAATCTTATGAGTTCTAGGATGAGATGTTCACTCGATGCTTCTCCTAAAATTATTTAGTGTTAGTGCTTTAGGGTGACAGCTTTTGCACTACGTGCATTAGTTGAATCCAATCTATCTTCTATTTTTAATGTTGAGACACATAGTCAATAAATGTTTTTGAAACATTACTATTCTCATATGAAGAAAGGTTTGTATTGGAATACAACTTGAATAGGTGATTTTGTTAAATGGATTTTAACCAAAAAAGATACTTACATATTTCTTATTTACGTAGAAAACCAAAGAACAATAGGAGTTGATATACAACCCTATCAACTTGATGATACATAACTAATTAAACAAGGTGGTCTAACTTCAATCATTTTATAAATATGTTTAATGAGCTCTGTTTTCAATTGCCATGGTTTTCATTTTTTGACAATACTCTATGTTCACTGTAATGCCCCGCCTCGGGACACCAAAAAACATGCCAAGAATGACTACAAATTTTTGGGTATTTTTTTTAAATAATTAATTAAATTTAGTCCCTTTTTAAACCATATCCAATTATAATTTAATTTATACAACTTTAGTTTTCTCAACCTTAATAATAACCCAAAAAAATTAATTGATTATTCTATTTAATTTACTATGTCCTCCAAAATAAATACACACATCCTTATAAGTTTATTATTTTCCCCTTTATTTATTAATTTTCCCACACCCATATATTGTTCATGACTTAAAGGGTGTAGGGATAAATGTGAGCCCTAGGATGGATCAAATCTTGGCCCTAGATCTAAGTTTCACCCTAAAGTTGCCCTAATCATCTCTATGTTTTCTCTTTCCCTTTTCTATTTCTCTCCTCATTTGTTTTTGTGTTGTTATTTGAATGTGCAAGTTATGGAGGAGCAAAGGAAAAGAGGACTTCATGGGGTATTTCTCTCTTGATGAGAAGAATCTTGATATTGATCTACTCTTATTTCTTTTGTTTCTTTTACCAGATTAAGCCTATGGTTAGGTGAGCCTTATACCATTTTTTTTTTTTTGATTTGTTGCAACAATTTTACCTGAACTAAAACAAATGGTTACAAATACTATACTGTTAAGTGCTCTGAGAGCAATTGTGCTGATGCAACCCTGATCCTGTTGTAGCTCAAACCCCGATGCCAAGGAAGTTGCATAAAGATATATATGTATTTTTTTTTTTGTGTGGGGGTGTTTGAAAGGTGGAAGGGAGGAGGACAACATGTGAAGGGTAGTGGCAGCGTGGAGAATGCTACATAGGTGGGGAGTGACAAAGCGTGGGAAGCAAAGTGGTGGGTGATGGGGAAAGGAGAGGTAGCGTGGGATAGTAGAGAGGAACAGAGCGTAGGTTGGGGGAATGGGGACAGGGGTGGTAAGACCCGTGGAGTCATGCGGTGGAGGCTATGTGGGGGGTTTGGGCCTATGGTGGCTGCGTGATGTGTGGGGAGAAGTGGCAGCATGGAGAATGGTGGGGAGAGGGGAGCTGGATGATGGATGGAGGCTACGGTGGGTAATGCGTAGGTGTGGGGGAGGGGTTCGGCCCTCCCCTCAAATTTCTTTCTCTTGTTGGTTTACACAACCATTGACCACAACCCTTATTTATTTATTTATTTATATGTATTACCATATTATTATATATAAAATAATGTATCAATTTATGTTAATTATTGAATATCATAGGATAATACAGATGGAAATTTCTATTATTCAATATATATATAACATTTTATAATTCTAAAATAACATAATTACTATGTTTGAATATATTATTGTTATAGTATGATATAACCATGTTAATATATTTTAACATGTTCACAACATAACCTATATCCCAAAGAAATGCCAAACTCGTAATTAATAGATTTTATTTTTAACTATATCAAGTCCATTCATCTATATATATATTATATTTAAGATGAACCACTCACGAAAGTCTAAATCATTTATGAATAATAAGATTTATTCACTTACAATCTTATCCAAAGAAGCCTTAACTAATTTCTTGAAATTAAAACTTTTCCATAGAGATGTGAAATTTAATCCTTACAACTTGCTTGGAATATAGACAGATTTAAAACTGGTTTTGAAATAAAATCAACTTACTAAACTTTGACATGGGAAGGAAAGTGAAAACTGACTTCATTTCTTTGTATAAAACCACTAAAATTTTGCAAGCAAGTTTCCTACTAAGAGGTTAACATTACTTCAAATAAATCAACTTTCCTTCTCAAATAAAGGTTACAACAAATCCTCATTAAAGGAAAACATTTAATACAACATTTCATTTCCAAGAAGCTAAAACTCAATGTGCCATATATCTCCAAAATACACAACCACTCAAAATAAATCCCATCACAAATTTCTTTACAAGGATAAGGAGAGATTGCCCAAGTAAACATGACTCAAGTTTATAAGTGATTTCAAATACAAAAGGAAAATTCACAATAAAAGAAGGCTTCCACATGGCCATGTTCTTAGAGATAAAATGAGAGTGATGTTTCACAAAAATTTGAGAGGACAAGGAGAGACCAAAATGCCACAAACTCCAACCATCTCTAACTTGAGCTCCAAACTCGAATACTCTTACATGAATCCAACTCCAAGAGAACAAGGCTTGTTAACCACCCAACCTTTAGGCATCATTACATGCCTTTCCAAGGTTGGAAGGCATGCTAGCCTCCCCCAAGCCCATGGGAAAGAGGACTACTATCCACAACTTTGCACAAGAGTAAGGGAGAACAACCAACATTACATTCACATAAAGACAAGACAAATATTAAAACAAAACACCAATTTTGCAAAGATGAAAAAGAGGAGAAACCATGTTCTACCTCTAAAATGGGGAAGAGAAGAAAAAGATCTCTAAATTTCAAAATTGTAACCAACATTGGTTGCACAAAAACAATGATCTCCACAACCTCCTTATCCCTACAAAGTCATCAAACCCTCCTTATTTCTCCATCCATTCACCAAAATCATTCTTGGGAGGATTTTCAAACCCAAAGGGGTTTCCTCACCAAGAATGGGGAAGGGGTTCAAACCATATGAACGACCTTCCCCAACTCAATCCATTTGAGAGGAGTAACTAAAATCATACATGGCTTGCCCATCAAGCCATGATGATTGAGAAAGAAAAATCCCTCTCTCTTCCCCCACAACTCCAAAAATCCATCATGCCATATGATGGATGGAGGAAAATAAAACCACACACATAACAACAAATGGTAACACCCAAGTAGCACACACATTTTAAACAAACAAGACTAATATCTAATATGAAATAAACACAAAAATGAACTCAAGGAGCCTACCTCCAAAATCTCTCCACTTCTAACTTTTCCCTTTCTTTATCCAAGCAAGCTCTAGCTCCAAAATCCACAAGCCTCCAAGAAAAAGCTCCAAAAAAGTCCTCTTCTTTCCCCATGAGGGAGAATTTGAAGAGGAGCCAACAAAAATCCTCACAAATGAGGGGGTGACATGTGTCACCCCTCTCTTCCCTCAAGGTCAAATATTCTCAAAATAAAAGGGAGAAAGGATAAAATAGCTTTTAACCCTCTTCTCCCAAATTACTCAAAATGAACAACAAAACAAACTTGTGCAACTTTTAACAAAGCACACTTACCCATCCACCTTACATGGATGTGAACAAAGGAAGGAAAAATGGGAGGGAAACTCCCTCTAAGCCTTGGAATTAAGCCCCCCTACCTCCAAGGGCCCATTTTCATGCTAAGAGAACTCCCAAACTAAAAAGGGGTCACTAAAATGCCTAAAATAGCCCAATTTCGGGTTTAGCACATTTGGGCACAAGGGTAGAAGATGTGGGGCTCACCCAAGGGTTCACATGTGACCCTAATCCCCTTTTGATTAAACACATCATTATAAAAACTAAAAACTTAATGCAAGTGGGGCCATTAAGTCCCCAAAACAAGTTTACAACACAAACTAAACACCCTAAGCAAGATTAATATTACATTACAAATGAGGGTCACTCATGGTGCCCAAAACAATAAACTCTAATACTAAGGCCTCATATAGTAAACACGGTTAGGGCTTAGCCCCAGTGGGTTGCTTGTGCAAAATTATGTAGCTGGCCTGAATCCCACGTTCTCCTGTGACTGTCACCTGCACACTCATTGCACACATTATACGCACATGTTTGATAAAATGTGAACCAATTAATCAATAAGAAGTCAAAGAATTATATGCTAGCATATCATCATTCTGGAATCAAAAATGTGACAACATGCATAATTATACACAATCCACCATGAGTTAGCCATAACGATAAAGTGACATTCATCCATAGAATCCAAACATGCAATCAAATTGAGTATCCATCAAATATAAATGAGGTCCGAACAACATCATAATAGTCAGTATCCATGACATCATAAGATAAGGTGACAACATAGTAATCAAGCTAAATTGGTGCTATATACGCCTAAATCTCCATACATGTCTAATATGATCAAATATCCTAATGTAATGTCCAAAATATATCAACTCCCGCCAAAACATGCTTATGAGTAAAGAGAACAACAACAACTGAAGCTATAAAAATGTGGGCACTACATTCACCATATCCGATGACAAATGAGGAGAACTCACCACATCCGGAACAAATATGCAATCAAATCCTGGTATGTTAGTCGTGTGCATTTATAAATAAAAACCACTACTAAGCCCCATAAATTTATAAGACAATTAATGGTTTATGTAGAAAACCAACAACTGGAGAAAGTAACAATGGAGTGCATGGTGGTAACCAACATGAATATGCAGTTAGAACTTGGTATGTTAGCCATGCATATTTTTAAACAAAACCATTTATAAGGCTCACAAAGTTATAGAAAATGATATCAGCTAACTCTAGAAGAGGAACCATTTTCAAAGAAGGAATAACCAAATAACCTATTTCAAAAGTTCATGGTGGCATCTAATGCTACATAGGTTTTAGTTATCGTTTCATAACTAATAGACATCGGTATCAATGATTAGTCCAACCAATGATGACATAGCCTAACGTTCAATAATCCTAATTAATATATCAGAAATGTAGTCCGCGAATGGGTGGTTCAACGAATATAAAAAAACCCTAACGGCTGCTAAAATTCATTTAGAAGACATATAACAATTTATTTTGTACTTACCATATTACCATGGAGAGCAATATGCTTTTCAATTAATAATGCTTTCATTTTCCATAACATGAATTTGATTAATGTTGTTTGCAATATATCTTACATCAAAAAAACAACAACAAGAAGGTTGACACAATCCAATCCAAAAGCTCAGTCGGTAAGTGGTAGCCTCCTAAAGTGATGATATTGAATTTACCATTTTACCATGCAGATCACTATGTTTTTTCAAAGATGCTTTCATTTTCCATAACAATAGCTAGATTATGAATTGATTAATATTTATTTAAAATAGATATTACATTAAAGGATCTAGCTACGGGTAAAGAAGATGCGTCCTATATACAAGCCCCAACAAGTGGTAGCTGCAAGCTAAAATGTTGATTATTTCCATTGGTTAGAATTGATATGAGACTAATTAAAAAAATATTTACTTCCTGTGAGCTTAGCCACAAGAATTTATTTCTTATTTTAGATCTAGAGGGCTTCATTTGTATGAGAAAACCAATCGTCCCCTAAGGATATGTCATTCAAGTTCAGCAAGGAGACTATAAACCTACGAGGTGACCTGAAAGAGTTTGTAAAGTCATTGTCAACAAAATTTGAAATGGGATTCGGTTTGACAAAATCACTTGTGCCGATGTTGAAAAGTCGACAAAGGCTTTCACTAAAAATTATTGATCGAATTGAATCCAATACTCACCTAGGGAAAGGAACATTACAATATAGTCGATGGAATTGCAATAAAATATCTAGAAAATTTTTGGAGTAGAAACGATGTTCCCTACAGTTTTAAAGACACATTGTGTATTACATTAGGTGCAAATGGCAAATCCTCCTGAAAATTTTATGGTTGGGATGAAAAGTAGAGGAGAATATTGTTCAAAAGATATGTGGTTGATGACCGATTTGTATAAATACTTATCACTAATAGTGTCTAAGGGATTGAATGTGGTAGAGGGCATCAAATATTTGGAGCGAGAAAATGCTAAATAAATACTTATCATTTCAAAAATGTTATTATGATGATACTAGCTTAACATTGTAAATAAAATACATTCATATGTTTTTATGATGGTTCTGCTTAACTATTTTGTATGTTGAGATTGTACAAATATAAGTTGGGAGTATTTATATTTTCCTTGATTATAAGTTGAGAGTGTGAGTGTATAAGTTGCAAATGCGAATTAACAGAGAAACTTTATTATAAAAATCTTTGAGTAGTTTTTATTAATCAAATATGTATTCCTAAATTAATTCTGAGCATACTTAAATACTATTTTTGCTTCAATAATAGAAAACGTATACCACTTTAAAATGCAATGAAATAACTATAATATGATAGGTAAAGACTAGTTGCACTGAAACATTACATTCGATTCAAATAAATTCTAATTTTTTTTTTTTTTCTAGTATAACAATAAGAAATGAGGAATGCCCTTATATTTTTTACCTTCTTCACCACCTACAACCATTTGATTTTTGATATAAAAATATCGAAAGAGACTTTTTTTTATTTTTGATTGATTCACCCTCTCAACCATTTGATTTTGTTTTTTTCATTTGTAGATAAGAACACATGCAACATGAAATTGATCATATTTGATATAAACAATGTTTTGGCACACACCCTCCACAAGGTGATTCGACATATAAACAGTTTAAAAAGTTTGGCGGTGTCAAGCTCAAAACAAAATTTATTTTCTCGGAAAGCTAATGTGAAAGAGTTCTTGCAACGATGAAAAAAATTTCAAAATAACACTATGGACATTGGTGAGAAAGTCAAATGTTGATGACATGATGCCTTCATTCCTTTAAAACATTGGCTTAGAGGTTGGAAGCTTCGAGTTCATATTTACATAGGAAGATTGTGTCAAGACCAAATGCTCCAATTATGAAGGTTCGGGAATCCCAAATTATATCTCAAGAATATTAACTCCATTTGGTGGCGGTTTAATGCATCGTACAATTGTAAAAATACAAGTGCTTGTAGATGACTCTTTAGAGAAAAACAAGTTCAATGATGTTACAAACTACATAATTTCTAAAACATTTAACATAGATTCTAAGTCAGAAGAAAAATATTTGTTAGATGTGTTGTGGCCTTTGTTGCAACCATTGAAGGACGTCAAATATGTTCATGATTTTATCCGATCAAAAAAACATTTATAGGGAGATTTTTTATTAGAGCTTTACTATGATTTCTATTGTTGATTTGGAATCCCAGCTTCGAGAATAAGGTTACATTGTAAATTCTAATTATTCTTCAAATGTTTTACTATAATTCTACCTTTAGTAAAGGAATTTTAATTTATTTCATAGCTATATTTAAATACTAAAATAATATATGGGATGGTTTTATAGTTAATTTTAATTAATTTCATATCCATATTTGAATATGAAAATATATATGCTATATTTTTACAGTTAATTTTATATCTAAATTTAAATATGAAAATATATTTGGAATGGTTTTACAATTTATTACATTCTCCTACACTGGATTGTCACCCTTTGTTAATTTCTTCATAACATCTTCATAAATCTTCTTTGCAGACCGAGGTTCAATCACACCATAATAAATGAAGTTAATTTGATATCTAACTTTAAATATGAAAATATATCTGGAATGGTTTTATAGTTAATTACATTCTCCTAAACTGAATCGTCACCCTTTATTAGTTTCTTCATAACATCTTCGGTAATTCTCTGGTGCCCCTAGGTTCAATCACACCATAGTAAATGAATCTGGAAGTGTCTCACATCTCGTGAATGTCATTAGCCTAATGGCCGCTAGGCCAAAGGTGTTTTAAATATTCAAATCTACATAGTTTAATCTTAAAGACATCTTAAAACTGATAAGAGCCTTATTCCAAAGCAAACATTAAGCCTAGTGGCCGCTAGCCTATATAAAAAAATAGTGTTTCTATTTTATACGGGCTAGTGGCCACTAGGAATTATTTCTAATATCAATGTTGGATTCCATGAAATCATTAAATGTTTTTTCATAGATTCATTAATTTAATTTTAGATAAGATATATTGGACTCGGAAGTATAATTAACGGATTTGAATATTATATTTTTTGGATTCCAATATTTTGATTTTCGATTCCAATATATGTGATTTTGGATTCCAATATCTGCATTCTCGATTCCAATATATGCGATATTGATTCCAATATATGTGATTTTGTAGTGCGAGATGATTCCAATATTTAACATTTTGGAATCCAAAACTAGTAATATTAAATTCCAATATTGGCTGTATTTTTATTTGCTTGGACTAGAATTAAGTCTAGATTTAGTGAAATAAGCGTTGTATGTTGTGACATTTACTAGATGTTTTCATTTTCTTTAATGAAAAATTACAAGACAAAATAACACGAAGTGTTTACTTTTATTCCATTACTCCTTATTATCTTAATGGTCACGTCCCTTTTAGCAAGGTTCATATTTACCATAATAACATTATGTCTATAACCATATAACATTTACATGCGTATAATCACGTATGTAGATATATAATACCCGTATACGTGTGTATGCATACACTAAGATTAGTTCTACAATATCTCATATCACACAAAGGAGAATAAATTAAATAATGTCATAGAAAAATAATAATTTTTCATATTTCAATATTACGTCATGTTTTAATAACAAAGTTATAACGTGTTCCATTATTCCAAGGTCTGCTACAATTTCACAACTTAATCATTATAATATTATAAGTTAAATACAAGGTTTTAATAACCTTTCAATAAATTTCTGCCGACGTTTTGGCTAATGTAGGGGTTGTTAATGATCATTCAAACCTTACCACTTGGAATGATCGAGCACCCCTTCCCCCCAACGTTCATAATTGCCTTATCAATGATCAGCTTCGCGTTCCTAGTATTGATGAGACTACCGTGTGAAGCCCTTGAGCTGGCAGGTTCTAAGTGGGTCAATCAAAAGTATTTACCTCTTGCGCTGCATTGGAAAATTCACAGTACTGTTATCAGCTGGCACGCTTTCTGGGTGTCTAAAAACATTGCCTGTGCGCTGTTCGGTGGCAGCAAGGTCGCAGCAGCTAAGCGGAGTCTTGGGGGAAATATCAAGCTTTCGCAGTCCCTGAGCATAACAATGGGTGGTGCCCCGAAGCAAACTGAGCCCACCTGTGATCCCCGCTGGAAACAGGATGAGGTTCTCTGGAACCTGCTGAAAATTGGGGGGGTTAGCAACTTTATTGAGCGCATCAGTGGTTATGATACGCGCATTTCTGCTAAATTCGCGCGCCTGTGGAAGGACGGCTCCATCACCTTCAGAGGGGTTAGCTATGCTGTGAATGAAGAGCTGATTGCGTTAGTTACTGGTCTTGATATGGATGGAGTTAAATTTTCGAGTAAGAGGATAGACAGGAAGGTGGAGGAAGCTAAGTTTGTCGAAGAGGGGGATGACTTAATCTTCACCACTGGCGGTATCCTCGTCTCATCCATCCCTCCTCCTTTCGACGAAATTGCCCGCATGATGGTGCGCTACATCACGTTGGAAGGCAGGTTTATCACTGTTCCTATTCGCCATTTAATTTTTCTGAATCATTTTCGCAGAGGCTTCAAGGTTTGTTTCCCACACTTCATCCTAAAATCTTTAGAAGCTTCTATCATTGCTGTTAAGCATTCTGTGGGCTCTCTTCCCCTCCACCAGGGGGTTATCCTCCTCCTTCATCAGCATTTCCTCCTGCACTCCCCCCGTCATTCTATTTCTACCCCTGTCGCTGGCTCTGTTCCTTCTGGCACCCCTCCCGCTGTCCAGCCCCCTGCCCACTCCTCCATGCCGTCTCCCTCTTCTCATCACACTGCCTTCCCCTCCATGTCGTCGCCCTCCCTCCCTGACCCTTCCAGTGTTCCGGCTCCCTCCCCTGCCATTGTTCCTTCCCCTGCCCCTGCTTCTTCCTCCGTTGTACCTTCCCCTGCCCCTGTTCCCTCCCCGGCTTTTGTGCCTCCCCCTGCGTCCCCGGTCCCTATTCCCTCGAGGCGCATCCTGCGCAGTATGAAAAGGGCTGAACTTCAGGTGGCTCAAGACCTCCTCACCATGCACCATGAGTCTCCTGCCTTGGACTCTTCTCCTCCTGATGCCCCTGTTCACTCCCCTGTGATAGCTAGCTCCACTGGTCCCTCCCTGGATGATCTCTCCAAGGATGTTGCTGCGCTTAAGACTCTCACTGCAAATTTTTCCAAGTCGACCGGCAAGCGCAAAGTGCGGGATCAGGAAGACTTACAGGCCAACCAGGTGGAAGAGATTTACAAGAAACTCTTCTCCTTGGATAGCAGAATTCAGGCCTCTCATCTCAGGCACAGCACGGCAATGAGGGCGATTCTCACCTTTCACGAAACACAAATCAAAAATATATGCAATCTGAGCAACCTCCCTCCAACTGGCTGGATACATGGCATTAAAAAAGACATTGTGTTCAAAGAGGCAGACAAGAATGATCCTGCGCAAATCTCAGCTCTTGGCCTCATCTCGGCCTTTCTCGCTTTGAAGGCGGCTGTGGAGAAAACCATAACCAATTGACTTTTTCTGTTTAGTTGCTGCTCCTTCATTGCTTTCGCTTCTTTGTTTTCGGCCGCCTTTCCTTTGCTTTTTTTTTTTCCGTTTCTGTGCTCTTTTTGTTTTGGCAGTTATGGGCTGGGCCCATTTGGTGTTCATCTTTTCTATGCTGGTTTTTGGCTCCTTTTGTGCTGACTACTTTCCATCTGGCTTTTTGAAGCCTTTTTGTTCGAGGGTATAGGCCCCTCTCAAAAAACTATTTACCATTAATAAAAAAACCTTTCAATAAATTTTTAAGAATATTCTAACTTTGAATATGTTTTCACCAAATCATATCAACAAAGTGGGTTAACCAATATTGACTTGTTATAGCAATAGTCTACGTATTGCACATGGATGGCTTATGATATCATGCATATTGTAAACCCATTTTCATGATATCATAAGCTCTGTCTAAATTTGTAATGTCTTAAAATTAGGAAAATAATCAAACAACTAATGAGGCAAACACACCATTTTATATTTGTTTAACAATTTTTTTATTTTTTTCCAATATAGGATCCAACTGGGATTATATCAACTACATTAATATTTACAACATACACACACACACACACACACACACACACACACACACACACACACACACACACACACACACACACACACACACACACACACACACACACACACACACACACACACACACACACACACACACACACACATCTCAACTCCACATCACATTCTCCCCATTTAGGGATTTAAAAATATTAAATCTCCCTCCATGAATAGATTGAAAAAGAACCTAAACCAAAAGGAATTATAAATAGAACTCTAAGATAACCATAATAGCCCTCTAATTGGGATGATAAATTCCAATATAGGATTCCTTTCAAATATTCAAAAATGAAGGAAAAACTAAATGAATTCTTCATTGAATCGATGAAATATAAATTACACATGCCCCGTTAATGGACCATAACATGCCAACACTTTTTAAAATCTACAAATTTCCAATATGCAATGATTTACACAAATAAAAAAAGTCTCATATCCAACTTAAAATAACCAAAGTTTTACTTGTAATCCAATTCCATAACTCAAGGGTTTAAATTTAATCTAAAGACAATGATACAATCCATAAATGTTCAATATAAATGCTCAACCCGAAATGGGTTTATTGCAACATGGGCTACAAAAATGGCAGGCCTATATTGGGTTTATAAAAACAAAACCACCATTGAATACAAAAGTCCCAAAAGGGACTTAAACTTTTTTATAAAAAATGTTTCATTTTAATATCTCAACCCAAAATGGGTTTACAACTACATGGTTCTCAATACCACGTGTCAAGTTGGGGTAAAAATCATTAACATAAGTGTTCATAATATAATTCAAAAAATGTAAACATTTTTGCATATGACCAACCTGAAATGATAGCAATAAAGATCTAGTTCTTGGTTTAAACAACAATGTTAGCATTTATAGACTTTGAGTTCACCAAATTCTTAAATAGTACACTACTCAAGAAGCCCGATTTTGGTCAAGAACACCAAAATGCATTCAAAAATGAATCCATGGATAATAATACCATGCACATATTCAAAAACATTTAAAAACATGATTAAACACCTCAAGAAGTTTCAAACCACCATTTTTTCCCATTCACCCTTTAGAGCTCCAAAACATCTAATAACCCCCGCCAAGATAAAAATTTTGATCCCTAGAACATTAAACAATGTTATATACCTCACTTTATTAATTTTTTTAGATACCATTTAGTCCAATTAAAATGATTTCAAAGTTTCAAGACTCAATTATAAGCCAGTTCATTTTTATTCTCCTTCTACCATTTTCTCCCAAACCTAATTTCCAACCCTCCAAGCACACAAAGCTCATAATATGGAACAAACTATCAAATTTCATGTATAAGTGTCTATATTTCCTAATACCCATTATTTAGATCTTGCTTCATGGTGAATTTCATCTTCCAAATCCAAATAAAACTCTCCTAACATCAATTTCTTCTTCTTGAATATGTCTTCTTAAGGGTTTCAAGTAGGTTCTTAGGGTTTGGTCAAATAACCACCGGTTTTAACCTTATATTCACCTTGATCCACCTATAACAACATTTCTCAATAAATTTTCAATGTTTCTTCACCCTTATATAATCATAAGGCTATATTCACACAAGTTTGGTTTCTTAGGCTTCTCACTTACTCTTAACACCTCACTTCCCACTTACCCTATTCTAATCCTCACCTTGAATTTTTATAAATCTTCTTATCACTCATCTTCTCTCTGTCCTTGAAACCTCTTGAGAAACCCACACAAGTCATTCAACTATTCTATTCAAGACCTTGTTAGGAAACACTCTCTTATGCATAAACTTCTTAATAAGAATGTAACAAGATAGTCATGATATATTTTTGTTTGATGGCTTCATAATGATTCTTTACACTTGTCACTCTTTAATAATTCAAACAAATTAACTAAAATACCAATATCAATATCTTGTTTTTGTTTCATAAACTTGGTTTCTATGATGACTGCTTTCACAAGGATGGTATGACTGTCACATGTATGTTTAAGACTATGCATGTAGTAATTAGCTTCTATTTTCTTTCACCTAGTGTTTCGAGTTTTAAAAATGTTTGTTATGAATAATTTACACCTTTAGACATCTCAAAACCTCTCCATAGGTCTCGAAGCATGGATTAAATGTTTTTCAAGTAAGTATGTTTTCTTACAAGCCCTTAAAACTAGCTTTATAACAATCATGACTGTGTTTACTAGTTTAAAGTAGAAATCTTCTTCTCTATGATCTTAACACTTCATTAACATATATAATGGATATCATATACTGGTGTTTTTGTTTTTTGATATTTTGGATCATGTCTGGCCTTCGAAGGTAAATACTTTGGCCAATATGTAAGTAAATTGTAACTCTTTGTAAGGGGTAGGGTCCCCTCAACCCTAACTTTTACCTCTAATAAAAAAATCTTAACACTTCATGATCAATTTAATACATCTGAAACCAACTTTTCATTATCTTGATACTTATCATTCACCTCAAATACACCTATAAACCCTTAATCCCCGACTTATAACAATATCTAAGGTTCCCTTTTTGTCATTTTACTAATTTCTTCCGCCTCAAGACCCTAAAAAGTGTGTCTCATATCAAGAGAGTGTTTTCTTGTCTATTTTCCTTTATTTGGACTTCATGAAGTTTATTGATGACTTGAAATACATCTACAAACCTTTAACAACTCCGACCTTTTCCTTCCAACGTGGGGACACTCTATCAAATAGTTATTGGTTTCTAGTTCGTATCTCACCTTGCGAGGAAAATGCGACTCAATTTTATTTGATTTAAATTCTTACTAATATCATAGAGACTAAAACGCTTATTGGACTTTTCATACCCTTACAAAAACTTCATAGCTTTTTATATCCCTTACTATCCCATATTCATTCATGAAAAAATTCCTAACTAAAGTAAACATTTTTCTTACCTCAATCCTTTATTGACAAGTTTCCTCCATATATATGGGTTCTTAATGCTTCAATACTTTGTTCTCTCTCCTACATATCCTTGAAAATATTACAAATATTCCATTAACTTGTAATATTATTCATTTAATCATACATAAATGGTAATAATTCACAATTTCACATATAAGCATCAAAACATAGATATGTACTCAAGAAGTCATTTGATTCATTGGTTCTAGAGGAAACACAAGAATTCTTGAACCATTTTGGTATAATACAAAATTCCTCATCCTCTCCAAAAACCTTCTTACAATTCACACACACCTTCCTATTCAAATACACCTCATGCTAATGAAGTGAAGGGAGGTAGTTAGGGTTCTACCCAACTAACTTGATTATGATTTGAATAATCATAGTGAGTTAAATCATTTATAGGGTCAAGTAAGTCATGTATTAGGTGAATTAATATTCCATGACCCCTTTTCTGCTATTTATTTAGCCTATGATAAATCCTAGACCTATAACACTCTATAATGATGATTCAAATATTTAAAATTTGGTTTTGGAAGGAAACTTCCAAACACCTATTATTACATGCCAAGGAGTCCAAATGGACCATCACAACCTTAAGACAAATAGGAAAACCAAAATTTGAATATTTACAAGTGATGCTTTTTCATCACGAAACGGGTTAAAAAAATTAATGCTAAAAAAACATAGTGCCATAATTAGGAGGAACAAAAAACACCACGTGCCAAGTTGGGATCAATATCATTAATACAAGTGTCCATAATATACTTCAAAAAAATTAAACATTTTTGCACATGAATAACTTGAAATGGGTTAAAAAAATTTATGCACAAAAAAACATAGTGCCATAAATGGGAGGAACAAAAAAATAAAAACCCATATTTATATGCATTCCTTAACCATTTTCAATTTTCATTTCTCTTTTTATTTGAAAACCAACTATGGGTTTAATATACAATTTTTAAACAAATCAAAACTATATTGTCATAGTCCCATGCACAGGGAATATGCATATCCAAATAAAACAAGGAAGAGAAAACTAACACATGCCTATAAATAAGCTTCCAAAAATGGTAGAGACGCTTTCTTCGAATAGGGCTTACCAAACATGTTCCCAATTCCTAAGATCCCACATGACATATAAAAAACTAACTAAATCACATAAGTTGAATGGAATTCAAGTGAAAAGGAGATTTCAAGTGAAATGAGATGCCATAAAGGCTTAGAAAATCAATTACAATTAAAAACTTCATGAGTGATATAGATGTGTGGTAAATCAATTAACACGAGTAACTTAAAAAAATTACATTCATCATGCATTTGACATGTAGAGTACAAAATGGGAGACTCTTATCATAAATGCCACATAATGCAAAGCATGATAATAATATTGTGGTGTTAAAACATGATTAATGCCAAAGTATGCACCAAGATGAATGATATAAGGTTCCATGTAATAATGGCCACCAAATTTTTAACTAAACCCTTTTTAAATAAGACACATTGAGTTTTCAAGATAACAAGAAGACTAATACAAATATTTTCCACTAGGATCAAAATTCAAAGACACCAAAAATCAAGCAAGGTGGCATAAATTCCATTTATAGTCGATTTTAGCTAAGATTCCCAAATGGACCAACTTAATAACAAAATGTTTACCTCTAAAGAAAGTTGATATAATTGATGCTTTAAAATAAAAAGAGTAAACCAAATGCAAAATATTGTAGTGATGGTGTATGCTCATTGGATTATATTGGCAGCGGTATGTTACCCGAGTAAAATCCTATAACTCTATATATTTACACGTACTCCAAAAGTGGAGAAGTAAAATAGAATAAATGTACAACCAAAACATCATTTCCAAAATCAATGTATAACATAAATCATTAAATCAACTCATCATATATGTTAGAATTTTATTTATACAACCCCAATTCCGTATGTGTGTGTGATTCTCATTTTATCTTCCATATATCGAGTCCCATGTTATTGATTTGTGACCTTCTCCAAAAAGATGCCCTCCTCTCCATCTCTTGCATTTAAGAGAGGGGTTACCTATTCCCGCATTCACCTCATTACACCAAAAGAGTATTTAGTCAATTGCAATAATATATTTCTAAAATAATGAATTTTTAGCTAATCACATATATGATAACATACATGTTATTACATCATTTATTGCATAATAAAGCTAAATTTAACATTTCCATGAATAGTATGTAAAATGAGATGTGACAATAAAGGTAGTTAATAGGATTACTAAGGACATTTTCTCCCTTCTCCACTCTATAAAAGTTGTCAATAGGATTAAATCCATTCAATATGCTAACTCAAGGCTCACCAAGATTACCTATAATATTCAACCCTTTATGTATCTCTATCATGGAGTGTTTTCTTCCCAATCCTCTTTCCCTAAGAAAAAATATTCCCTCTTTAAATGCCTTCATTTTATCCCTTAATCTCTATAAGGCTTAAAGGTATCTTTGTGTTATCTATTTCTCATGTTGAGTGATCTTTATGAGGCTTTGATGTGGATGGATTTTGAAAAATCCCCTAGAATTGATGGGTTTCCACGTGCACTTGTATCAAATCATTCAGAATTTGTTTTCCTCATATTCATAAAGTGTACCTAGAAGTGGTACAAACCTCTTTCAATTAAGGCAACATTACATTTATGCCTAAGGCTAAAGATATTCAGTTCATTTTTCTAATTGAGCCATTACACCCTCCTCAATGTGTCTTATGAGATCACTATCAAGTCCATATCCCTATGATTGAAGTGTCTTCTATATTTCCTTGTTTGAATAGAGAAAAATAACATCATTCATAACATACACAAATTGGGAAATTTCATTTCTATTTGAGAAGGAATGGATTGGGCTAGATCATCCAACTAGAAATCTTATTTTCATGATTTATTTTGAGAAATCATTGATATGGTCAAGTTGCCTTTAGTTACTGCCGTGTTATAGGATTTATGATTTTTTATGAAGTTTGTTCATATTCGTAACATGTTGTTTTAATATGATGGGGCTTCTACTACCTAGAAATGGTGTTCATTCCAATAAGTTCATCCTCTTATAATTAATTAGGAAAGTTATCCATTATCTACCACTATGTATATCTTTTCTACTAAAATATTTAGTTATCTCTTGACCAATTATTCCTCTAAGGGTTTGTTCAGAATTATATCTCTTCCCAACTCTAATTAATAACTTGTTAATGGGAATTTTGGATATTATTCCATTTTAACTCTATTAGAGGAGGAGCCATATATGAAAAAAATTATGGAATGTCTTGAAAATTTATTCCTTACTTCAAGATATTCCATTCAAAGGAGAAAAGAATTGATGTTATAGATAGTCTACCTCTCACATTCTTCCAAATCATGTGATATATCAATAGAATTAGATTAAACAATAAGATAACTTCAAATTATTATATATACCCTTTTATTTTAAAACTTATGTTGGTGTAGGTATATATTTTCCTTGTATTTATTTATAACTTGGAATATTTCCTTCTCACATGGTGACTCATATTGCTTAGGTGTTCTTTGTGTCATAGAAGTTTCTTGAAATTTCATAGTCTTTCATAGTTTTTCATAGGATTTGCATTTTACTTACTATTTCAGGAATGTAACTCCCCTTCCTATTCCTAAAATTTAAATGTTATTCTCATTGAGGAGTTATCATCATTATCCTATTTGTACACACCATATTTGAGTTATCGAGTTATAACACTTATTTCAGTAAATATGGACATATTCCAATCTAAGAAGCTAAAGAATATAGCTCTAATTGGAATCCAATATTACTAATTTCGAGTCCAAAACATTAAATATTTGTATTTTCTATACTCCAAATTATAGATATTGGAATCAAAATTGAAATATTGGAATCCAAAAATTGAAATATTGGAATTTGAAAATTGAAATATTGGAATCCAAAAATTGAAATATTGGAATCCAATAATAGCCTTATGTAACTTAGTGGCCACTAGCCTTATGTAACTTAGTGAAATTGGAATCCAATAATAGTGAAATTAGAATATTGGAATCCAAAAATTAAAATATTGGAACCCATTATACCTAAATCTGGTGAAATCATTTAAAATGCCCACCTTTTCAGTAATAAAATGCCTTAATGGACGTTAGCCTTATGTAACTTAAAGGCCACTAGCCTTATGTAGCTTAGCACCCACTAGTCTTATGTAAGTTAATGACTGCTAGCCTTATGTAACTTAGAAAATTGGAATCCAAAATATCGAAATTGGAATCCAATAATAGCAAAACCAGAATCCAAAATAATGAAATTGGAATTAAAAATAGTGAAATTAGAACTCCATTGCGTCCAATAACAACAATATTGGAATCCAAAATAATGATATTGGAACTCCATTGCGTATCCAATAACAACAATATTGGAATCCAATAGTACTACTAATGGAATCCAATAATAGTAATAATGGAATCCAATAGTAACAAAAATAAAATCCATTATACACAAAAAAAGTGATAAATTTCTACCAAAATTTGTAATATTGGAGTCTAGATTCACTGGAATATGTCCAAATTTACTGAAATAATCATTTTGTTCTAGTTTTAGAACTATTCTTGTTTTTTTGATATTATTGTTATATTGCATTGCTTGTTAAGTTTTTCTTGGGATTCATGTAACTACTTGTGCAAGCATTTTTATCGAGTGATTCTAGTAGAAAATCCAATATGGTATTAGAGCCATTGGTAAAACACTTGTTTATTTTCATTAGTTGTGGTATTATTTAAGTTTTTAATCTAACAAGGTTGTGTGAAAATATTATTCTCCATTTTATGAGATTTCATGCTTGTGGAAGAAATGTTAAATTTGGGTTTTGTGTTCGATAGGCTCTCAAATTTCATGCTCTTAGAGTCCACATGTTGTTAAGATAATTTTAGGGGTGGCTTTGTTCATGCATCAGTGGGCTATGAGCTCGGATATGACCACTTGGATATGATCCTTGTGCTACATTGGAGCCAAAATGAATTGGTATTGACTCAATCCAACTTGACTCTCACCCCACTTGGACCCATGTCTATCCAACTAGGTACTCATTCCAATGACAAATATTCTCTATCTACTTTGTTAGGAGCTCATACAAACCTTCTACTCCACTTGGTGACAACATTCTAATCCTTTCTATTAAATCCTTGACCTTGAGCCATAGCCATACCTTAGGATCCAAGTCATTGAATCCATGAGCTTAATTCATTGGCATCGGTGACTTCATGAGCATAATCCCGACCAACTCTTCTATATAGTCCATTCAACTATCTCATCCCTCTTACTTTCTTAGAAAATCAATAAAGCCCACTTCAGTCAGTCATTTCTTTGAAAACACTTTACAAGTTGACCTTAGATCTTGTGCTCCGAGCACATCGAATCCACCCAAATCAATCCCTTCTAATTAATCCATAATTTTTTGGTCAAAAATAACACTCCCACCTAAACACTTTTCAAGGAAAGTTTAAATTTGTTTAATAATTTTATATTGTTTGCATAGGGCTTAAAAAGGAAGTAGGTGTTTCTTGATGCAACCGATCAAATAGAAAAGTTTGAAAGGTTATTGTGTTGATGTAAAGTGGTCTTGATTTTGAACTCCTCCACCAATTTCCTTGTTAAATCCATTGTTGTAGTGCTTAAATTTCTAATTACAAACTTTGTTAAACAGGTCATTACAAAAATGTTTTCCACTTTGTAACTTTTGATTGGCTACTTGGTTTTGAGTGTCGTATTTTACAAAGTTTATTGATTTTTAATTCCCATCTATATGGGCCTATTTATTTTGTAAAAATGTAATACAATTATAAATTTCTAGAACTGGGTGGGTTAATAACATAATTTTAGGGGGTCTATTGTGTTGTCTTCTACATTCTATTTTTGTTCAAATTTCTATACTTATTTTTTAGCTTAAAAATATGAATTAGTTATGTAACTTTGCTTATGACATTTAATTATCATGAATATAAGTATAAAATTCAAATCATTCTAAGGGATAAGGAGCTACATTAAATAAAATGGGGCTTGAAACTAAATAGACTCCTGCTGCCGCAAAGAAAGTGAAATGGTACAACCAAAGGTGATGAATCTTTTGATTTTTATGTCTATCCGTGTCTTCATATCTTTTATTTCACATTGAATCTTTCAAATATCATAATGAATTTTGGACCATATTGGAAGCAATATTTAGGAAAAAGATGAGATGAGATGGCATGAACTAGAAAATAGGCTTATTAGTTTGAGCCCCAACAATTTTGACACACTATAAGAATTCTTCACAAAGTATAAATCATTGAGATAACAATTGAAGGAATGTGGAATTGACAAGGAATCACAACTTATCCTTTCTATCCTTTCAAAACTAGGTCTAGAATACTCAGTGTTCATCTCCACCTTTCATGCCACCAAGGATGCACTTGGAACAACATGGAAAATTCCCTCTTTTGATGTGTTTGTTGTTCAATTGACTAGGAATAGGACAAGTTGATACATATGGGAATATTGAAGTATTCTAAATCATATGCTTTGATTTCAGGGAATAGGAAACCTAAGGATTCTAACAAGGATAAGAAATAAGTGAAGAAGGATCATGGGTAGAAAAAGGATTAGAAACCATTTAAAACAAAAAAACATTGAACCCTCCTCCTCCTCCGAAGCAAAACCCATGAAGGAAAGGATTAAGTGCACATATTGCATGAAACTTGGGCATGATGAAAACAAGTGTATGGAGAAGTAAATTAATCACTATACTCACATTCTTGAAAAAATAATATAGGGGTGCTTGAATCTATTAAATAAAATTCATCAAACCAAGAAAATTCTAAAGAAAATTACAATAATAAAGAAAATAATAAAGGAAAGGATTTACTTAAAATAGTAGCTCCAACTTCATCATGGGTCATTGAACTCAGTGCCTCACACCACACATGTTCCTCACATGTTCAATTTTATTCTGTGGAGCTATGTAGCATGTCCTCTATCACACTGGGTGATGACACCTCTATAAAAATTATAGGGAGTGGGTTAGTTGAAGTAAATGGTGGAACATTAATTAATTTTCTAAGTGTTCCAAAACTTTCCACCAATATTTTTTCAGTACTTCTTGAATCACTCACATAAGGAAGGGCATGTGATTTTATTTCAACCTAGATTCAATTATCATCGGAGAGCTAGATAGTGATACTACAATTGCAGAGGGAAGGGTAGATCACCATACATGGTTATACACCTTATCTCATTTTGATCCCAAAATTCTCAAAATTCATTACTTGACTCACTCGGATGGGGTCAATCTATGCCATGATAAATTTGTCTACATTGACTATCAATACTTGTAACAAATGAGAAAACATGATATTGTCAAAGGATTTCCTAGAGTTAGTTTTTCTAAATGAATTTGTGAGGGATGTGCCCTTAGAAAGCAGCATGAAGATAAATTTGACAAAGTTAAGGCTTGGAGAGATACACAAGTATTGGAGTTGGTTCATAGTGATGTCTCAGGATTGTTTCCTAAACCTTCTTTCTTTAGGGCACAATACATTCTCACCTTCGTTTATGATTTCTCAAATACACCTAGGTTTATTTCCTCTATCGAAGTCTAATGTTTATGCATTTTTAGGACTTCAAGGATCTTGCAATGAAACAATAAAGGGAATTCATCAAGATTCTAAAAATAGACAATGGTGGGGAATATGTCAATAACATGTTTGATAAATTCTCCACCACAGAGGGGATTGAGTTATAATAAACAATTACCTATAGTCATTCATAGAATGGGCTTGCAGAATGGTGGAACAAGTTCTTGAAAGAGATGGAAAACTATATGATTCACTCCAAATATTTAGCACTACAATACTTGGTTAAAGCTATTAAATATGCAATTTAAATCTATAAGCATTGCCCTCACAAAGTATTGAAAGGAGTCACTCCTTCTGAAGCTTGACATGGTCTAAAACTTTTATTTAATAAATTTAGAGTCTTTAGATCTCTAGTTATTTATCACATCCCTAAAAATAAATGTAAGGCTATGGAACCTCATAGCCAACCTTGCATATTTTTGAGATAAAAAAATAATGTAAAGGGATACAAGATTCTTCATCCGACCACACATGAATTTTTCATTAAGAAGATTTTTAAATTTTAAGAAGGCCCACCAGATTTGACACTTGAAACTTCTCCACTTCCATTGAATTCACTTGGGTTTTATAAGGATGATTCTCGGTAGTTATGATGAGCCTGAGTAAATTCCTAAGTAGGTTCCTAAGAATATCTCTACTACCGAGTGCTATTATTCTTCTAGTTTAGATAGTGAGAGAAGTGACAGAGATTCATATTCTCCCACATCTAACCACAACTTGGAGGATGAAGAGTCTATTCCCTACTCTCTTACTTCCAATCCTCTTTGGGCTAGGTGGACATTGCGAGTGTAGGTACTTGGGTAAGGAATCCAAAAATTAAAAATTAACGAATTTAGAGTTAAGGTATAGGCCACATTATTTATTTGCCTCGACCTCTCGATCAAATTTTCTTTAGGAGGCATTTGGCAATCCCGATTGGGACATAACTATGCAGGATTACAAATCCTTGATTAGGAACAACACTTAGGAGTTAACATACCTACATAAGGAAAGGAATATGGTTCAATGTAGGTGGATATATAGGACCAAGTATGTTGTAGATGAGTCCATTGATAAATTCAAAGCGTGATTGGTAGAAACATATTTTTCACAAGTGCTTGACATCGATTACATTGAGACTTTTGCACTAGTTTTAAAAATGAACTTTATCCAACTCATTCTTGTTATTATCATAGTTCATTGTTGGGATGTTTGTAAAATGGATGTGAAGAGTTATTTTATTTATGGTAACCTAGAAGAATATATCTACATGGAGAAACTACAAGGTTTTGTTTAGGATTATTCCTTAGTATGTAGAATTTGGATATATATATATATATATATATATGGCCTCAAACAAGCCCCTCGGGATTGGTATGCCAAGATGGACTCCTTTCTTCTCACTACAAGGTTCACTATATGCCACTCTGATCCAAATGTCTACATTTTATAGTAGGATGAATCATTTGTGATTATATTTCTTTATGTTGATGAGATTTTGATCACATGGAACTCTTCATTTTCCATTTCAGCGATGAAAAATGCTATATAAGACATATTTTCCATGATTGAATTATGTTTGTTTCATTACTTCCTTAGGATTCATATTTCATAATCGACTTTCGAGGATATCCATTACACAAACTTAATATGCTCTTGATTTAAATTACTCAGTTTCACATGGATGATTTTAAGCCAACTCTTACTCCTTTTTTACCTGGATTCAAGCTTGAGGCTGATTGTACTTCACCATTGGTGAATGCTACGTTGCATCAAAACTTATAGGCATCCACACTAGATCTAATATTTTATATGTCGTAGGTCCGGTCTCTAGGTTCATGCAGGAGCCTCATGTGATGAACTAGAAAGTATCTAAGAGAATTATTTACTATATTTAGGATACACATAGATTTGGGATTCACTATAGAGATGGTATTGGTATTGAATTGGTTGGATACATAGATTCATACTGGGCTAGTTATGTTCAAAATCGTAAGTACACTTCATCTTACAATTTTACTAGGTTCTATCCCGATTAATTAATCAAGAAAGAAGAATGTTATTGATTTATCATTTACTGAGGCTGAATACAAAGGAGTTATGAATGCTACCACATAGGCCATATGGATTCTAGTGATTTTAACAAATTTTGGTACTCAATAAAATGACCCATCGTCATCTTTTGTGATGATGAGAGAACCATTAATATTTTAAGGAATCTAGTCCAAGATCAATGGACCAAACAAATCGAGATTCACATGCATTTCATCAGTGAGTTGATCCATGGATAATTCGTCGATCTCATATATTTCCATACATCAAATCATATTGATGACATCTTCACCAAACACTTCACCAAGAGCAATCTTCTTCACTTGCGAGTTCTTCTTGGGGTATGGAATACATTAACATCATTTGCGGGGGGCGGGGGCGGGGGTTATAACTCTCCTCTCTTATTTTATCTCTTTTATGGGGGATGTTTTCCCATTGGGTTTTATCCTTTTCTCCATTTTAAGAGTTTTTCATTGGGCTTGGGTACCTCATCAAGCCTTATTATCAAGATCCACCATTTCCCACCTAAGTTATGCTCTGTGGGGTGTTGGTGTAGGTATACATTTTCCTCGTAATTATTTTTACTTAGAATATTTCCTACACACATGGTGAATTATCTTGCATAGGCGTTCTTTGTGTCATATGAATTACTTGACACATCATAGTCTATCATAGGAGCTACATTTGAAGAAATATTCTAAAAATGTAACTCCCATTCTTATTCTTGGAAATTTTCATGTAGGAGTTACTCATCACTCTCCTATTTGTACACACCACATTTGAGCTATTGAGTTGTTCCATGTTTTAGCACTATTCTTGTGTTTTGTGAGATTATTGTCATATTACATTGCTTGTTAAGTTTTCTTGGGATTCATGTAGCTACTTGTGTGAGCATTCTTTAGTAGTTATTCTAGTGGAAACTTAGATAAATTCACCTTATAAAATTTTGAATTATGCAATTTATATGATTGAGAAAAATGTTTACTTTTGAGTCATTAAACCCCTCTTGTTAGATGGAAATTTTTAGGTTTCGTCTAAGGTGTTATCTACAACCCATGCATATTATTTTGCTTGTTAGGATCCTTATAAATCCACTTATGACAAGATAGAATTTTTTTTTAATTTTTAATGGGATAATGATGAAGTAAATAAATTCTTTTATAGAGCTTCATGGGATATTTTTTTGTATACCAAAAGAGGCGGGGTTGGTCCTCCTAGACATTACAATTCAAAACCTCTTTGTGTGAAGTGAATCATGATAAACATGGAAGAAAACAAGGCTTAGAAAATATTAATGAGATAAAGTATCTATCAGGGTTCACCATATGTGAGAAAATATTTAAAATAATTAGGATCATTATCTTCTCATCACCCAATGAGAGTTAAACATTAGTGGCACTTTCATCACCAAATGTATTTTAAAATCCTGGGAATTAATTGAATCTAATAATTTGTAGGTTTGAGATGGGTTTATAGATACCACTTCTCTCAATTTTTAATAATTATGGTGGTCATGTTTTTGAATTATTATAATTTACCTTTCTCCTTAGTTGTTTTATACATTTTTTTGTAATTTATCCTATTACAAATGAAAATTTAGGATTTGGTCATATGTTAAGGAAAATGCTCACATTATAATACCAATTAGTGTATCTTTATATATATATATATATATATATATATATATATATAACATCCCTACACTTTGTTATGTGATTTAATTAAGAAATATTAATCAACCAAATAAGTTATTTAGCTCCAAGAATCGTTCTCACACCTTAGCTTGTGCATCATTATTTTCCCGGGAAAACTATACAAACTAGGGACATAGTGGAATACAATCATTGACAACCTATATGGTCCTCCAAACCTCTATATAAAAACTCATTATCCAATTTTAAAATAATTATGCGAGTTGGTTCATCTTCCTATGTCGGCCATAATGTGAATATCTAAATATGGAAGCTTATATAAACAAGTCAATTGCACTTCACAACTCACCTAACACTCATCATACGAGATCCTTTTATAAATATTAACATTAAAAACTTAAGGCTCTCTAAAATCACCAAAAATAAGTTACACATCAATTATAGTATCCACCACATGTCCAAGCACCCAACTAGGTCAAAGATTCTACCTTCCTCCATTATCAAGCATTCAAAGAAAAAATAGGCATGTCTTAGAAAGTTCAAATTCACTCCAAACATTTTTAAAAGATCAAGTTTTAAAATCAGTTTCATCCATATGGATATCACATTCTAGGTGGAGAATTTTGTGTGGTTTAAGGCCTCTTCATAATAGGACTGACATAGGTGGTGCATGGATTGCACTTCAACCCAAACACTAAGATTTGTGTAGGGTCTCCCACCCATAAATAGGGTTTGAGTTTGGATCACATTATTCATATGGTTTCAAAATGTGTGACGCCTAGGATTATAGAAAACATTTCATTAGATTCATTTGTAGTTACATTGATGAGCTATAGAATCCCACTATACACATATATGCAAGACCATTTAGAATATTTAATTACCATACAATTGAAGAGAAAGAACATGCAATAATTGTATGATATTGAATAGGATCGTTTCAAATTATATTTCCATAGATATTTTTTTCTATATTTAGAATAGTCTCTTAATCCAATCTACACACCCAAATTCTTCTTATACCATTTTACATATCTAATTACATGTTCGTTTATGTGTTTTGAGTAATCATCTTAATGTACTATAATTTTTGCAAGCATTAACATGCTATTTTGAATATGCATGGTTAATGTTTATAAATTAATTCAAAATGATCCCTTGCCAAAAAGCCTTACATCCTTATAATCATATAGTATACAAACTTATATATTTTTAGAGTGTAAATTTTTGTTAACTCAACCCTTGTTCGAATACCTACATCTATTTCAAACCCTAGTTGTTCTAGAGTTTGATTTTCAAATTTATACATGATCCTATATTTTTGTGTCATCATGAACTCTAAATTATTCTATAATATCATCTCAATCTTGATAATTCCTTATCTCACTTTGATATGGGATACAATCCTTTCAATTAGATCATTTCTCATACTTTGTGTGAGTGGGGGAACTCAAACTTTAATTATAATTGCCTTTTAGCTCAAACCAAAATGGATTCTCCTTATATTGAGGATTGAGATACAAATCATATTAATATAACCTTTGGTATTTGTGTTCGCATGCAATTTCATACTGATATTTTTCTCACACTATTTGTACCATAATCATCAAACATCCTCAAGGTGAGGGTCTCATCATGAATCGACATACATACATAAGGATTTCCCAAATATGAGAAAATTCATTTCAAACACTTTTTACATAATAACCCTCATCACATTTATTATCTTCTATATATTGTTGGGGACTAAATTGATCATAGTTTAATGTCCTCGTCCCATAGGATTAATCACATGTCTTCTTTTCTTACATCCACAATGCCTATATATGTGGGAGCAGCTAGTGACCTACCTCATAATGTCACTATGTATATTCCCATAACCATTTATATTCCTAAATCTCATTTTTACACCCATATTGGTTCACATTATTCATCTTCTAGCACACAAGCTCTTGAAATCCTTGCTCATAGTTTACAAGATCAAATATTTCATTTATAACAAGATTTATCCTCATCTTCTCATAACATGGACTCTACTAAATCTGCTTATAACTCACTTACACTTGAAGTAGCTTCCTATCCCTTGCCTATGGTTTTTTTCACCTAAGATTCTAATTGTTTTATGGAAAGTGTGAGCTTGAAGAACATCTACATGCTTGCTATGTTGCTAGTTTGGATTATGCTTATAGTGACACATTACTTACAAATATATTTTTTAGAAGTCTCAAGGATTTTGTATTAAAATGAATATATGATTTTCCTACCCATTCTATTAAATATTTTACCCAGTTAGCTAATAAATTCCTTTTAAAATTCTCTATTAATATTGGGGAAACAAATCTTATGCTTAAATGGATAAAACTTGACAAGGCTCTTTTGAACACATCGTGATTTTATCCTTGGTTACATGAATATTATTACCAAGATGAAAAATATTCTAGAAGATAGTGATTTTCATGATATATTTACACAAATATTTCCTACCTCTTTACAAGAATTAATCATATTTGACAAGTTTTTCTTGTTCAATCATTTATGCCATACACTAAAAGAGAATGAAGCTAAGTTCCTAACTATGAATAATCTCAATTATGTTACCAATGATCCCAGTGCATATCATTCCAAGTTTAAAGTAAAACCTATATTCAAAGGAAACCCTAATGAAAATAAGATTGATGTTAAAGTTATTATAAATAATGTATCACAACCTACAAAGCTTAAGCTATAAGCTCATCACCAAAAACTCACACAATTTCCTCGCACATCTCATCTACTACTTCAATAATTACTAGAGTGAAACTTTGTATCTCTCTCCATAAATTGATGTATGTTATCCAATTTTTAGTTCATCGATAAAACAGGGATAACCAATCAAATTTTCATTATTGGGACTGTTGAAATCCAACAATTTTCCAAAATTTTGACTTGAAGTATTTTTACCAAATCTTTTCGTGGTTCGAGTTTCCTTTAACATTTTACATGTATTTTGTAAAATGTTTCCCAACGCCGACTACCTAACACACTATAGTATTTTGAGTTTCAGGTTATGAAAGAATTGGGACATCGAAGTCAAAAAACATATGCTTCGTTTAGTGTGTTATTTGAACCCAAAACTCGAAACACTATAGTGTATTGGGGTTTCAGACCTTTTTTCGTGCATCGTAACATGTGTTTAGAAATACATGTATTTTTCATTATTTTTTCCACTTCCTGACCTAGATAAACATTTGGATCCCTTTGTGTTGGGTTTTCAGGACCCGATTACACGTTTTCATGACATGTTTCGTGCAATCAAACTTCCGCCCCTAAGTCAACGTAATTAATGACAATGAGTCGGTGGCCCACATGTGTCATCCTACATGTAATTAATGTGAGTAAGATTATAAATATGTGGTCTTCCCACATCATTCATACTCAATGTTATTTTTGAATTCAAATTTGCGCTACTCTTTTCAAGTCCCCAAACTCCGATTGGCATTTTCTTGGAATTTTTTATCATTTTTTTTGGATTTTCAACTTTTGGTCTCTTTCCTAGTAAGCGTTTTTGTGCTTGTTAGTCCGTCCTTCGTTTGTGTTGATTTTGTCTATGTTTTCTTCATCATATTCATCAATAGGGAGTTATGCTCAGTTTTCATTTATTTTTCCTTTCTCCTATGTTTTGTTTTCCTGTTCCATTTGAAGAAACCTAGTCTTTCCTTCACTTTTGATTTTTATCATGATAAACATGTCAAAAATCCCAAAATGAAATTTTCATTATTTTTTACTTGTTCATCATGATATAAATACCAAATTAACGAGGGAAAACACTTTTGGACTAACTCTAAGTGTTTCGGGATTATTCGGTGCTAAATAAGTTCACATTTATGACATTGTGTTGGATTTTTAAGGTGAACAACAAGGCCCAAATCCCGAGAGTCTTTTAGGATCCTTAAGTTAAAAACATGTCAACTTCTCTTCTAGTGTATCAAAATTTCAGAAATAAAAACAATATCATAGCTCGATAGTTTATCGGGTTGTTTGAGGTGTACAAAATGGTCTTTTTCCAATAGTTTGCTGGGTTCTAAGAGTTAAAAAGAAAGGTTATAGTCCCGAAAGTCTATCGACTTATAGAGTTCCAAAGTAGGTTCAATCTTTTTCTAAGTGTATCGGGCTATTCAGATTGGTTTTTAGGGAGTAACATATGATTTTCATTCCTAGGCATTCGAATGGTCCCGGGACAATTTTCTTTGGTCAAATTCCTCATGTCTAATTCAAGAAAAGGAAAGGAGAAGGTATAATCCTATAAGAAGATGAAGTATAAATATAAAGGGGTTGTACCCCTTCTAATATCGATTTCAATGTCAATATCATAGACATTGAGCTTAGGCACATCGACATGGAGGATTTTTGGATAAGGGTAAAATGGAATTCACAAACATAATGGATGCAATGCATTTGCAGAGTAGGGAATCCATCTCATAGTGGGATTCCCATTTCTTCCCAAAGTGTCTTGAATTCATTCCCACGGTGGAAAATCATTATGATCCTAAATCTAGGACCGTTAAGAATCAAAATAGAGAGACAATCATCCGTTTGGACAAAAATCCTTTGAATAACTTCTCAAATTTCTTGACCTCACCATATATGTTGATACTAATCTCGGGAGGGCTCAACAAGCTTGGGATGTAAATGCACCCAGATTGCATTAAGCAATTCAACAAGAAATACCTTAAACATCCCAATCTGCAAGTGAGTTAGTTCTCAAAGCCCTTGCTCTAAGTGATTTCCTCCTTGTAATAAGTGATATCATCACATTTTAAAGCAAGGTTTTCGGTCTTTTAGATGTAAATGAATTTTAGAGTTGGATATATCAATTCCTCACCATCATTCGAAAGAATGAACATTTTTTCAAATGGGGTGAGTATATTAATGACATCATAAATAGTCAATTGAGGGAACTAACAACAACAACAAAATTCTACATGATGTCATACATCACTTATGTGGTAGTTAGAATGAGAATATATCCTAGACTAACCACAAAGTGGGTTCAAAACCATCCGATTATGTTTATAATTTCTATCTTGAGTTATCTCTCAAGTAAAGTAAAACCCATTTTAGGAGAGTAAACGATGATTTCTTCTACAACACCATTTTTCGATTGAACACAAATATTTCTAGGAAAAGTGCCATTTATGCTTCTTGGAATGCAGTTTATTATTGGGGATGTATCTTCCTACATTTCCCCACGTTCACTTACCTTTAAATAGGAGCTTTCCAAGGTTCCTCATTTATGCTTTGCCCAAATTTCCCAAAGTGATAAATGGGTCCTTATGGAATTAGCTAGACAATTTTTAGGCATTCACAAGTTCTAGTAAAGAAATCATAAAGCGGGAATCCATTTCCCCATATTCATTGGAAGATACACCTGCACATCAGTCATTAAGGACAATAATGTTGGCATTGAGATGAAAGAAGACATTAATAAGATTCTTCCTCCAAGGTACGGTTTTGATTATCGTGGCATTTTAAAAGATTTTGGAACATTGTAGTTTCATGTCTTAGACATTGAAGATATTTGGGCCGATTGTAGGGATGAGGTAGAAATTAGGAGAAGGGACCACAACCATTTTAATTTGGATGAGGTAGAAAATTTTAATCTTCTTTGACATTCCCGGAGATGCTAGTGATGATGGGGAAGTATTTGACCCCATGTATGTATACATAAATGTTGATAGTATGGGATTTCCTCCTATCGATTGGTCAATCAAGGAGTCTAAATCCATAAAGGAAAGAGTTACTCAGGTTATTCTCCAAACCAAAGCTTGGTTGTATTCATTGAATATTCATCCCAAGGACCCAACTTCCCAAAATTATTAGTCACTTATACATCGAGGCGGGACCCTCTTAAGAAGAAAAAGATAAAAGTGTAGCTCCAGAGAGAAGTTCAAGTTCAATTTCTACAACAGTGGAACCAAAAATCTTCTTCCTTCTACTACTCCATCAAATTATATTATTTTTGTTGATTCCCCTCTCCTCGATATGCAGAGATATCAATTGGAACCATAGTCACTCAACCTCGTCCTCCTTCCCCTATCATCACTCATGCATTCCCCATTTTGAACTTGTTTCCATAAGTAACTCTTCCCATCACATCCCTCCACATAATTCTTCTCCTCACCTTTCCTATCTTACACCATCTTTATCCTTTTAGATTTCATCGAATCCACATCCATTTCTATTATATCTTCCCCTCACCCTAATACCCTCACGTGTCACTCATGGCACAAGTATTCTTACACCTTTCTCCTCTCTCATATGGGATACATATGACTTTGGGTTCTCCTCACATAACCCATTTCTCCTCTCCTTATACTATTTTTTCCTAAATGCCTTCTTCTCACCCCTCATCCTCATCCATAACTAATGCTATATTTTCCACTGCCCCATCCTTGGTGACCACTTTACTTATTCCCCCACTACCACTATGATGATCACTACTTCTCCTCAACAAGCACCTTTTTCTTCTGTTCCATATTAGATCACTAGATAGACTCCATAAAGAGGAACAAGGTCATTCCTCCAAAGGATTTTGATTTTAATTCATTGACTACTATCCTATCTCACACATCCAAAAATCCTAATACCATTTCACACATCACTATTGATGCATCAGGTTAGAGGTTTTTTGAGATTATCAGACCTACTGCCGACAAAACTAAGGAAGACATCACAACTTCCAATTATCGATAACCAAGGAATCATTGGGGAAAGTCACGAATGAATGTTCAAAGAAGGATGTGTAGGCAGCCATGGATAATTTATTTAAGAAGCTCAAAGAAACCAAGGCTACCAAATATGAACTGAAGGAGAAAGTAGAGAAACCGAGGGCTATTTTGCGTAAGCTCTCTAAAACCATTCAAGATTAGGTTCCATCTCTCGACTCCACTAAATTTTGATACCTCATCCATTCCAAAGTTAGAAAATATTGGATAGAAGGGATGAGTAATGGAAAACTGGATTCAACATCTCTTGACTCAAGGTAAAAGGTTAATCAAAGATGTTGTTGATATCTATAATGATATCGAGAAGGAAAGGTTAGTCATTCAGAAGATGAGAAACAAACTCCAAGAAGAATGTGGCAATTGGGAGTTGACCTTAGAATCTCTGGGTGAGCTTAATAAGGTTGATTCAGATATCCTACTTCAAGAGGGGATAATTATTGATAGAGACATGTACTTCAAGTTTTGTAAGGCCATTGAATTTTGTGTAAGAGAAGCTTCAAAAGGCTAGAGTAGAATTAATCAATGCCACCAATGACATTTATGATGAATCAACCAAGATCCTTTGACATGTCTTGGATGATGATTTGAACATTTTACCAACTAACAAATCATTATAAAATTTTAAGTAATTAGTTGAAAAAGAGTCCTCAGGTGATTTTTTTTTTGATTTGGAAACAATTGACAAGTTGATCCTATGACAAAATGTTTTAAGTAGTTTAGAAAAACACATAAAAGGATTTCATAAAATCCCTGGGAGGATGGTCAACATGTTCGATACATGAGACATTTTAAACCAATATTCATGTGGACTTGACGAGAAAGAAACACAAGAGATTTTCTGGAAATTTCAAGAATATCATCTTAAGAAAGCGGAGATAGATGCTGAGAAAGAAAAATCCGATTGAAATATTTTCCATGTTTTTCCTTTTTGCATCGAACATGTAAATTTATGAGATGTCGAGAAATTGTTTGGATTTGTAATTTAACTTGGTCATTTTGTGAGAACTTGTCAAGGAAGCTCTTAATGTGTATTTACTATTTTTAGAATATAATCCAAACAAATTTCCCTTTCTCTCTTCCCCTTCTTTATAAATGTAAAATGTTGAGGCATTGTCAAGGGTTGGAGATTTTTGGAACAAGGGCATAGAGCCTAGAGTTGTAAAAGAAAAGAAAAAAATTATTTTTTCAATATTTGTACTAAGGAATATAAGAGATACATTACAAACTATGTGTTGAGATGCTATTTCTTTATTTAAGGTATTATTCTTAAGTTCAATGCATTATATTATTCTTTAAATTACAGTATCTTGTTTATTATATCTTCAGCAATTTGTTACTATTTTATCCCATGTTATTATCTTTGAATCTGTGTTTTCCAAGGAGAAAACACATTTTCCACTCGATTATAATCCTTCCATTTCTACCCTCTATCCTTACCTCTTAAAAGGTTATTCTATTCTCATCTACCTTTCATTCTCGCAATTGATAAATCTACTAGGATGAGATACCAACCCAAAATTATTAGAGGAGTGTAGATATTGTAAATATTCTTTGGTGTTATTAGAATAGTAATAAACATGGCACCTCCCCTTTATTTGAGGAGGGAATTTGTCCCGCATGTTGTGGTTAAACCTCATATTTTTTCTTTGACAAAATATCCAACCAAAAAATGTTGATGCAAGAAATACTCTTAGAAATAATATTGATCTTAATTCGAATTGTGATTATCGTAAATGTGTTAGTCATTTTACTTATCGATGTGTTAAAATTATTTCCATGTTATAAAATACCTTATTGATGGAAATACTATCAATGGGACATACCCAACAAACAATATAAGATTACTAATGACAATGCAAAGATGAAAATGTTTAATGATTGACTTCCTCATCACAACACTAATAATTCTAAATTGGAATTAAATCATGTGAAACCACCTCCTCCTTATCATTATCCATTTAATGCATTAATTTGTACTATTACTACTATGGCACTTTCACATATGGTTATTATGTTTATGGTACGAAGATGGATCATGATCTTGTCCTTGATACTCTTTACATTCATGATTTTGTTGACCAACATCATATACATAATGTTTTTATTGATATTCATGTTGAACATCATATGTTCAATTTTAGGTTGCTTTGTTCCCTTGGTTATGCTAAAATATAAGTGACATTTGATACTCAAACAAAATTTGGGCTCATTTTTAGACCTATCATAGTTGATTTTACTACTATGCTTGGTGGCGTCTAGGCAAAGTGAGCTAGATAGTAGGTAGAGTTGGCTATTAGGGCCAAACTCGCCATTGATACATGTGTGGAGAGTTTCATACTAGACGTTGGTGTGTTTTCCACACTATTATATCTCTTCATTATACCTTTGGGATCTTATGAGGTAGTTTTTGGTATGTAATGGATTTATTCTCATTAGGAAAAAGTATATTGTCGAACAAGCTCATTAAGTGCCAGGATTACTTTGGGAGTTCGAAATGATTTTGGGCTTCGAGACCCATCTCCTTACGTATGATTTCCACCATGCAACTCAAGTGAAGCATGCATAAGGGTTGTTAGATGTTCTCTATCATGATCAATGATAGGTCAAGAGGTTCAAGTTATCTCAAAGCATTAGATGATCATCCTATTTTGATACAATACATAGTTGTGTTTCGAGTGAGATTCCTAATTTTCCACCACATAGAGAGGTAGATTTCATGATTAACTTGGTATTGGGTGATGTTCTAGTTTCACGAGCACCCTACAAGATGAAAATAACTATACAATAAATAAATTAGTCTTTGTTTAATTTTCTCTTTTATCATAAGAGAAGGGCATCATCTCGCCTAGTGTGTCCCCTCGAGCACATATATGATTTTTGTGAAGAATAAGGATAGGTCCCTTCTTTTGTGTGTCAATTTTACATTTTAACAAGGTGAAAGTGAAGAAATGTTATCCTCTTCCTATGATTGATGATTTGTTTGACCATAAGTGAAGATCCCGAGTGTTCTCTAAGATTGATCTTAAGTCAAGGTACCATTAGCTATGGATAGCTGTGGAAAATATCCATTAGACATATTTTCGCACTCATTATGGGCATTATGAGTTCATAGTCATTCCCTTCGGTTTGACCAATGTGCCGAAAGTATTCATGAGTCTAATGAATTTTTCCTTTTTTTGATTAGGTAAATAAGTTGATTTTGAGGGGATCTACAAACCCAAAATATGTATAACTCATGAATGGTTTATTTTGTCTTGGTGTTTCTCAATGACATATTGATTTTTTCACACTCGGTGAAGGAGCATTTGAGATGAGTGTTATAGGTTTTAAGGGAACACAAGATATATGGGAATTTAGAGTATTTTTATTTCTTCTAGTCAAAGATTCATTATTTGGGGCACATCATTTTTGGTGAGGGTATCTCAATAAACCCCTCAAAGGTTTGCACTATCCTAAATTAGCTATACCCCACCACAATTACAAAGGTTAGTAGTTTCTTGGGTTTGGAAGGGTATTATCATAGGTTTGGTTAGGAATTCTCTAGGATTTCACATCAGTTCACTCCCCTTAGTATAAAGGGAAGAATTTCATTTGGTCATAGAAGTCCGAGCAGAATTTTGGTTTCTCAAAGAGGGTTTGACCTCTCGCACTTATTCTCAGCGCCTGCATCCCTTCAAAGATTTTGTGGTTTGTAGAGAGATGCTTATTTGGAGGGAATTAGACCATTCTCATGTAAGAGCATTGTGTTATTACATTTGGTTCACAAAATTTCTAGAATTATGAGCTCAATTATTCTACCCACAATCTTCATCTTACGACAATATTATATGACTTATTCCATTGAGACATTTTGTTTTGGGTGGAATATTTGTTTTGAGGACAACCACCTAAGTTTATAGCACATATTCTTGTATCCTAATATCAACACATGTCAATAATCTTAGATGGAGTTCCTTTTCAAGTACAACATAAATTTTAGTATATCAAGGGAAAGGATAATATTGTTGATGATGTTTTGAGTAGGTGACGACATGGGCAAGATTCCTTAACTCTTTAATAAGACCTTTAGTGTAGGATCCTTCAGAATCTTCCAGTGAAATTTTTATGAGGGTGCAAGATGAGAGGTTTATTCACAGAGGCTCATGGAGGGAACATATGTTGGTTACACTTTAGAGGTAGATGGTCTTATTTGATTTTAGAGGCACATTTATGTGCCTAAGGCAAGGGATTTACAAATATTTTACTTCATTGAGGCTCATCGAACCCCATATGTAACTCATCTAAGGGTGAAGAAGATACATGTAGATTTGATATAGTTGAATTGTTGGAAAAAGTTAAACTAAGAAATTGCAGACTTTATAGCTCATTGTCTCAATCGCTAGAGGGTGAAAGCCGAACACTTGTACTGTGTAGGTTTTCTTTATCCACATGACATTCCAGAGTGGAAGTGGGATGTGATCTCCATTGAATTTATAGTTGGTCTTCCTACTTCTTCGTATCATCATGATGCCATCATGGTTATGGTCGATAAGTTGACCAAGGTTTCCCACTTCTCACCTACGAAGATTGGGTATGATGCATTCGCCATAGCCCAAGTTTTCCTAGACGATATTGTGAGACTGCATGGGATTCTAAAGATGATTATTTCCGACCAAGATTCCATTTATATGTCAGAATTTAGGACATATTTTCAGTCAGCATTGGGCACTCAGATTAATTCCAAATCCTCCTATCACCCCGAGACATATGTAAATATAGATAGGGTGAATAAGGTTCTCGAGGATATGTTGAGGATTTATGTCATGGAACAATATAGAAAATGGTAATACTAATTATATCTTGTCAAGTTTTCCTATAATAATAGTTACCACAACTTGATTGTTATGAAACCTTATTGATATTTATATGG
Organism: Taxus wallichiana var. yunnanensis; assembly: GCA_018340775.1. Classification (NCBI taxonomy): domain Eukaryota; kingdom Viridiplantae; phylum Streptophyta; class Pinopsida; order Cupressales; family Taxaceae; genus Taxus; species Taxus wallichiana. The sequence continues at coordinate 353,952,298 of CM031235.1, forward strand.
GACGCTGTGCATGAAACCTTTGAGTTGGGATAGGTTAGACAACAAGGTAGTTCTTGGTCTAGATTTCCTTTAAGACATGGATCAAAAGGTTGTTACCATTATAAGTGTCTTGAGTAGGAAAACGTATGCCAAAAGGCATACGTAGACATGGAGAGGGTTGATTGTCACTTCTAATTAGGTGATAATGTATTTTTGAGAGTGCGTTTACACAAGATTGTAATCCATTTTGGAAAGGGATCATAGATTTCCCCTTGATTTAGGGGTCCATTTGAAATTTTGGAGGTTGTTAGGCCCTTTTCTTACCATCTAGATTTGCATCCACTTCTATCTTGCACCCATGATGTCTTCCATGTTTTACTTTTGTGGAAGTATGTTCCAGATAGTTTTCATGTGTTGGATTCATTGGACTTATAGGTGGATGTGGAAGGGTAGTGGACATTAGAGACCATTCATATTCTAGAGCAGCGCAGAGGTTGGCCCTTCAAGGATGAGACTGGACCATGTTAGGGTTCAAAGGGGACTGATATGATGAGACAAATGCTATTTGGGAGGATGTGACACCTTTGAGGGCTCAATATCTTTACCTTTTTAGTGACTTCCAAGAGGAAGTATACTTTTAAGAGAGGGGATGTAGTGTCCATAATATTTCTTCTCTATTTAGTACTCGACTCATTATGTTATCTCAGTATGGAGACATTGGATACAATACTATTACGAATTTTCATTTTCTACATTATTATGATTTTTATCGTTAAATTGGTGTTTATATGTTGGCTTATTTTGGCATGATGATGTATATGGCATATGATGCCAATTCACTAATTTTATCATTATTACTTGATTTAGATGTGATGCTTTGGATATTGTTGATTTGATATTTACATGGATTTTATTTTGGATATATCATGGATAATTTTTATAATTTTTATATATATCATTTAAGGATATATATTGGTGTAACTTATTGGATTAGCTAGCTACATGTGATTGATTTGGATCATTTGATATGCGTATTATTTTTTTACTTTTGTTTTGGAATTGAGTAGGTATTATGTGTGAATTGAATGTATAGGCTACATGTTATGCCATAAGAGAACACAAGATTTATGGGGATGCACCTCCAAGTTAGACAATAGGCCATTTATGTTGAATGTACTCCCCTTGTTTACTTTGGATTTGTTTATTATTTTGTGGACTATAGTTGGGAAAATTGGAATTTACCTTCTTGACATGTGTATTGAATAATTTTTGGGAACTTTTATTTCATTTCATTCACTTAAATTAAATTGGTTCTATTTCTCTCTTTAATGGATTGTTTAAGTTACTTTTTGGGAGCTTATTGTTTAATGGATTAGGTTGACCAAACACCCATCATAAATGTCTTCTTATTTGAAAAAGTAGGATTTGGGGAAAAAGTGACATTTTAGATGAGTAAAAGACAAGTAAAAGGCTATATTTTTCCTTAAAAACTTCCCCAAATACCATACCTATAGGTGGGTGAGATATTTCTAAGGCTTATATATATATATCCCTATTTTGACCCTTTAACTTCTTTTGTAACCACTTTTATTTATGATTCTTGGATTTGGGGTTGGTAAGGAGATTTGGGTGCTTGATTCTCCATGTGGAGATGTGATTTGATTGTTTTTGAATTATTATTTTCTTTTATTGATTATCAATAAAATTTTAGGGTTGATGGATGACTTGGATTTATGAGGGGATGGATGGTACATGTCACCATCCCATTGATTTTTTGTTTTGGAGACTTTTTTCTTATTTAACCCTCCATTTTGGAGTGTTGAGGGTGATTAACTAAAATGTGGAATTTATTAAGTTAATATAATTAGGAACATAAATAAATAGTAGTGAATAAATACAAGAAATAAATATGATAAGTGACTGAAGAAACTAAGAAATTAGATATGTAAAACCCTAAAGTGTAAGGAGAGTTAGAAAGAATTCATTGATTTGATGAGCTTGTTGGATTGTGTCACAGAGATGGTTGGAGAAACATGAGGAGGAAATGAGTGTTCCGAGGTCCAAAAAACGTGTAGATATGGGAAATTTGAGTGGAGTAGGGCACTTGGATAGATATAGGGGCACATGTGGGTATCCTAGTATGAGATATGGGCACCCCGGTCTCACGAAAAATATTTGTAGTCTTCCTTCAAGGTGTCACTCGATGGTTTCCTACCTTCACTTTCTGTCAGCAATAATGTATTTGAACTATTCGATGTCATTGGTAGTTAGTGATGAATAAAAGACTTACAAAACCCTAAGATAAGCATCAAAACCTAAAAATAAATATTCAAATGAAGGGTTTGGAATGTCCTCGGTTACCACCACAATGGTGGACTTACTAATCGAGCATCGCACTACATCTCGCACTCAATGTAGTTCTATGTCCTTATGTGTGCAATCATGTCAGAGATTTCTCTTGTGCCATTCACACTTTGTGAAAGTAATAAACAATAACTATGTAGAAAATGTAATAGAATGGTGGATGGAATAGAAAACAATTCCCTCCTATGCTTGTGTGATGCAAATGATTTAGCCTCGTGCCTTGTGATGGAGCTAAATAGATGTAAATGGAGCCTTTAATGGATGCAACCTTAGGTGATGATAATGGTGCCTAGTGCTTAATCCCTCATTATGGTCTCATAACTTTATATTTATATGGTTCTATTGATCTAATTTTGTAATTAACCACGAAAAGGCCGACCACAAGAAATATGAAATTCTCAAATGGATAGAAAGTGCCCAAAAAGTGGCAGGAAAGTGGGAAAAGGATTAGGGCACCCCAACTAGGACCAGTGGCACTTGACGTGCACCAAGACAAACATGGGCATACCACCAAGGCTAAAATGACAAAAATGATAGAAACCGACTAGGAAAGTATATGTCAAGGTCGGAAATGATGATATAAAGGAAAGCAAAATGGATAAAATATGAGGGTTAACTAGTACTTTACATTCGTGATTTAGTACTAAATAATATATAAAATGCGTCATTTAGTGACTACATTTTCCCCCACTTTATGTTGGTGAGCGAAAATCTTGGTAACATAAAGTAAATAGAGATGCGTACTTGATGTCCATGAAGATTATAGTAGAAAATGTGCCGAAGGACTAGACAAAGTGTGGAATGACAAAAAGATGATGAAGCATGGAAACTAAAGATGAAAATGTGCTAAAAAAGTGATGAGAGTGAACCTAGGGTGGAAATGTGTGTGTAATTTTTGATGTGTGTGATGTACTTGCATGGTTAGTATGGTGTGTGCTACCACAAAGTGTTGTTGTTTTCCCCATTGTTGTAGTTGTTGACTACTTGTTTCTCATACGAGATGAACTTGCAAGGATAAAAATATCAAGTAGTCAAATACGCATGTATGTAAAAGCATGTAAATGTAAAATACACAAATGAAAAATGGAACATGTGCACATGATCCATGTCGAGAGAAAGGGTATAGAAAGAGGATATACTATCCTAGGTTTTTTGGGTGATCCAACATCATAGACCGAAAAGTATAGGCAAGAATTCCACCGTATCCTCCGGCCTTTAACTACTTCCCCGAATAATATGTGAAAAGATCTCTCAGATCGCTTGGTTTTTTAGGTGATCCGACGCCATGGATGAAGTAGTGTAGAGAGAGAATTCTACTATATCCTCTAACCCGTGACTACTCCCGAATGCTAAGGAAAAAATATCTCATAAAATATGTTGTGTACGAGGTTTGTAGAATGGTCTCGAACCCACTTGCTATATAACCCACAATGCCAAGGGTGGAAACCGAACCGATCAGTCTGGTATAGAAATGTTGTATAGTATGTAAACCCCAAATGATTCCCCCTCTTTAAGGGATCATGTGACATTGTTGATAAGAGAATGCATCCATAAAAGATGACTAACCACATAAAATTTGTAAATATACCTTGTAGGGGAAGGAAAGTGCTTGGTAGAAACCAAGGTGTGCACAAATAGGAGGCTAGCCATAGACAAGTGTTAGTACAAACATGCATGTATAGGAAAATGTATAATCTACACAATCAATGTATAAGCTACCAAACAATATAGTAATGTAAACACACAAGAAGAAAAAGTAAGCCACACAAAGAGGGATACAAATATGGGACATCACTCATGATGTCGCAAGACACGTAAGGCCATAATGACCGTATACAACAAACAAGTGTGCACAAAAACATAAGGTAATGCACGCATCTAATAACAAACAATAGACAAATAAGTAAAGAAAATAGATAACCATGGAAGAAAGTAATCCCGAAAACAAGTGTTGCACATGAAGCACTCGTTAGCATGTTAAAAATATAATCAAGACGTCAAAAGCGTGTATAACCATGTAATATAGAGTGCTAAGTACAAAATAAAACAATAACCCCCGTAAGAGATGAATTTGGATCCCCTAACAACCAATGTAGGATGGGTAGAAGGCGAGCATCCATACGTCATGTAAGAGACCTGTATATGTGATCACAAATAAGAAAAGGTGTGAATGCGCATGTGTGTATGGTATAAATAAATGACATACAAGAGATCTAACTAACATGTGTAATAAGTGAAGATGAATCAACAAGAGTAAAAACAACCAAGCTATGTAGTATATTGTGGATGGGTGGAATGAAATACAAGATGGATGATAGAGCCCGTGTGATCCCCGAGTGAGTGGAGTTGTATGTAGTGAGGTGGATTTGGTGTGCCCCCTTAGTAGTAAATAATGAACCGTAAATGAGAGTGCGTCATCAAGAAATGGTTGAGTAGTGTGTTTTATGTCTAACACACTGTAATGAATGTGTATGTGTGTGTTGAGGATATGCAACCTAGAAATGATGTGTACGTGAACCCTATAACCGAAGGATATATCATGAAAAAATGATTGAATGAGGGATAATTTATCCCTAAGTGTATATCACTATATGATGATTATAATGAGTGATGATAATGTAAGTAAAAAGAGTGGTGATGTAGCCTAAAGCGTATACCACCGAGATGAATTGAGGGAGTGGCGATGTAGCCTAAAGCGTATACCACTACAAGATGAAGGGATAAGTGACCATTTAGCCTAAAGCGTATGCCATTAACCTAGTAATGTCGCACGATAGAAGGTTGAATGATGAACATGTACTAATGATAAAGCCCATTTGATTTGTAAACCCTCGGTAGTCGAGTATGGAATGAAGAACTAGAGTGTGTCATAAGGTGGTGAGTGCAACGCACATATGTGTGATGACAATAAATGACCATATGATGAGTGAAAATGTGTAAATGTATCGAAATAGTATGTAATGCAAGATGCAAGGACAATAGTAGTGTGACACATGTATGATGAGACTAGTATGATGTATGATGTGTAATATGTGTAAATATGCAATGTGTAGAATGTAATGCAAGATGTGTATGCATAATAAATATAGAATATATGATGTAAGATATGTGATGGGTGAATAAACAAAGCATATAGGAACTATTGTGCAAAGTGTGTGGCGTTCATGTGTGGTTATAGCCCTTAACATTCAAGTGTGAACCAAAGCACAAGAGTGTGTCATCTGGTAATGATGATAAAACATGTGATGAGTATTTCTAAGCTAAGATATTGATGTATGATAATACAAGGATGAGAGTTATGTTTATGCTAAGATGAGGGGTATGTGTGGATGTTATGACCCCCAAGCATGTACATAATGGAAATCTAGTCAAGAGACACTAAGTGGATCAATGTAAGGAGTAGTTGCTTTAACAAAAGTGATGGGATGCTGAAGTGATAGAGTATGACCATCCAATGGTTCATCATCATAGTAAGCTTCATCTAGGTCCTAGTCGTCAACATAAGTAGGGTCTATAACAAATGTTGGAATTACAAGTTTAACCATAGGAGGTAATTTCGCTTATGAATTGGTGATGTGGCAGATACCTTTAATGGAGGAGGAGGGAGATCATCCTTAAGAGGAGGTTGTTTAGTTTGACTTGGTACTATAATAGACGACTTAGTAGGAGGATGTGATTTAGAGAAAACCTTGAGAAGTGATAGCTTGTTTTTATTTGGTAATGTTGTAGATGATTGAGTAGGAGGAGGTGGTGAACTAATTTGGAGAGGTTGTTGCTTATGTTGACTTGGTGATGTCGTAGGTGGTTTCTTAGGTGGATCTTGACTAACCAAAGAAGGGACACTAGAAATAGTGGCATGATGCTCAGTAGATGTAGGAGTAGTTTTTGGAGCCCATTTGGATGTAGCATTTGTAGATGGGCATGTAACAAAATGTTGTGTAGCAAATGAGATAAAGCCTTGATGCTCAAGATGTGTGATTCTACATTGTATAACATTACAATTATTATCATTATGTCCATTGATTCGATGATAGTTGTAATATGGATGACCCTAATACTTTGTTAGTCGTAAGGAGGATAATAATGAGTAGGCGGTAAAGTGATCAATTGATTTACTAAGGAGATCTAGAAGAATGTCTTGTGGTTTAGTATTACACTCAAATATGAGAGGCTCAAGAAATGGCATGACCTGAGGTTTAGCTATATGACATGTAGTAGACATAGATTGAAGAGGAGATGTAGAAGGAGAACAAACATGCACTTGAGAAGCATCCTTAAGCTATTGAATTTCATATTTGAGAGATGTAATTGTGGATTCCATGGCCTTAAATTTGTCTTGAAATAAAGCATGTAAATCTTGAATTGAGTCCAATAGGGGTTGATTAGATGGAGGAACAATAGGGCCGTCAAATAGATGAGCGAATATAGGACTTATTTCATGTGGTAGTGTATTGTCATCAAGATATGTGGTGTTTAGGGTGTTTTGCAAAACATCCTCGGAAATTGGGATATCTCTTTAGTAAATCGAGATAAAGAAGTTTGAGAAGCTTTGGGAGCCATGATAAATAAAAATGAGGATTCTATGTGTGAAAGTGGCCGGGTTCACCAAAATGATTAACTAAAATGTGGAATTTATTAAGTTAATCTAACTAGGAACAACAATAAATAACAATAAATAAATGCAATAAATAAATATGAGAAGTGACCCAAGCAACTAAGAAAGTAGATATGTAAAACCCTAAAGTGCAAGGAGAGTTAGAAAGAACTCAACTGATTTGACGAGCTTCTATGGACTATGTCGCAGAGATGGTTAGAAAAACAAGAGGGAATGACTCACGAGATCTAGAAAAGTGTAGATATGGGAAATTTGAGTCGACGGGCACCTGGATAGGTACAAGAGTGCTTGTGGGTTCCCTAGTATGAGAGATGGATGCACTGGTCTATGAAAAATTGATGTATTCATCCTTTGAGGTGTCACTTGATGGTTTCCTACCTTCGCTATCTATCACACTAATGTATTTGAACTGCGCTAGATGTCGCAGATAGTCATGATGAAGAAAAGACCTGATTAAACCCCAAGACAAACATCAAACCCTAAAAAATAAATATACATATGAAGGGGTCAGATTTTCCTCAGCTGCCACAATGGTGGACTTACTAACTAAGCATCGCAATACATCTAAGACCCGATGTAGTTATATGTGCTTGTGTGTGCAATCATGCCCTACTTTGCTCTTTTACAATTCACACTTTGTGAAAGAAGTGAGTAATAACTATGTGTAGAAAATGTAATAGAATGGTGGATGGAGTAGAATAAACTTCCTCCTTTGCTTGTGTGATGCGATGAAATAACCTTGTGCCTTGTGATGGAGATAGATGGATGTAAATGGAACCTTTAATGGATGCAACCTTAGGTGATGATAGTAGTGCCTAGTGTTTGGTCCATCATTATGGTCTCATAAATTTATATTTATAATGTTCTCTTGATATAATTTCATAATTGACCCCAAAAAGGCAAACCACAAGGTGAAAGGGTCAAATGGATGAAAGTGCCCAAAAAGTGGCGGAAGGTGGGAAAAGGATTAGGGCACCCCAACTGGGACTAGGGTTCTCGGGCACCCCAATACAATCATGAGTTCCTAGTCAAGGCTAAAATGACAAAAATGATGAAAACAAACTGGGAAAGTATGTGCCAAATGTCGGAAATAAAGATAGAAAGAAAATAAAAAATGGCCAAAAGATGAGGGTTAATTAGTACTTTCTTCCCTCAAAAACCATATGAATAGTAGTATGAGACCGAGACTAAATAGTGTCTAAAGTGTATGATTTAGTGACTACAGAGGGGTTCTTTTGGTCATTTTTGTATTGGATATTTTGGGGAGAGAAGAATATTTTGGAGTTAGAGAACTTGGAGTGTGGATTGAAAAGATTGCGTTTGGAACCTCTTGCTTTGTGAGGTAGGCCTCACATATTCAAACTTGGTTATTGTTTTAGAATGAAATCTTGCTTGTTTTCTTGTTTGTTTTTGGGTGTTGAAAAGATATGTGGTTTGGTTGTGTTGTTTTACTTCCTTATTTTTCTCCATCCATGCCTTTTGGGGATTGAATTTTTGGAGTTTCAAGGAAGAGGGAAGAATCTCTATTACTCTTACAAGGTTTGATGGGAAAGATCTATTGGGTTTCTTGTCAAACTCCCTTCATTTGGTTTGAAGTGGGAGATGGATTTCCATATGGTTTGGAAACCATTTCCCATCCTTTCTAAGGAAACCTCCAAGGTTTGAAAAACCATGGAAAGGAAGAGGAAAGGAGAAAGAAGGCCTATTGGAGGGATATGGATCATTTAGATACTTGATAAATTTGGATAAAATGGGATTTCCTACCTCTCGTCCCAACTTGTTGAAGCATGGAGATTCTTGTGTTTGGTGTTTGGTTTTTCAACTCATCTTGGTCACTGAGTGTTGTGTTTTAGATCTTATTGCCTTATCACTCATTGTGCTATTTTGAGCCATGATTCTCCTATCTCTAATGTATTGAAGGGATGATAGAATGATATCCTTCATTAGAAGAGGCATGTGATGATGTCATTTAATTGGGTGGAAAACCAAATCATTCTTCTTGTGGTTTGGAGGCCTGCTAATTGGATATAGAGCTTTATTTTTGGAGATTATTTCTTGTTGGAAAAAGAATAGAAATTTCAATTAAAATTTGGCCATGTTATTTCCACATAGTGGGAGGAATATCCAATTGTATTTTAGGATCGTTTAGTTTCTAGGTAATCTGTAAAAGAAGTAGAAATGAAAATTTTGTGTTGCAATAGAGTGGAAAATTTCATTGTTATTTCTACTATAAACCTTGTGTTGGAATGAAGAAAGTTGTGAGATTTTATTAAATGAAATTTCTTCTTACATCATGGTTTTCAATGGGGTTTATTTCGGTATCAATATCCTTGAACTTACATGGTTATCATTCCTTGTTATTACCCTTAAAAATTAGGTGTTGTAAAATAAAAAAATTGTTTTCAAACCTTAGAAATCTTACCACATATTCCTTTAAGTTGTTTGTTATATTAAGTGGAAAAAGGAGGAAAATAGGTTCAATGTTTTTTTATATGATCTAAATGGAAATAATTTTGTGTTACCCTCTTTCCAAATGAATACTTACTTGTCCTATTGGGTTAAAAAAGATTACCTCGGGTTTTTGATTTCCTATTTGTTTATAAATCATCTTAATGATTTACTAAGTAGGTACTTGAATTTTCTTATTTTGTGATAATAAAATATTAAGGTGCAAATTTGATTTATATATATGAGAATGTATTTGTTTATAACTTTGTATTGTTCATCTTCCCTTTTCTTTCGTTATCAATTCAATTTCGATCTCCTTTCTTATTTAAGGGAATTGTTTCCTCGCAAGCTTATAGGAAATAATGAATGCAAAAAAATCAAACTTTTTTGGAGGGGCTATGACTTGGTTGTGACCCTCCCAAAACCCTCGACACTATATCTTTGTGCACAACCTTGTGGTATGGACACACTCCTCCACAAGAGTACTTGGTCGTGGCCATAAACCGCCCTCCTCTTTATATATATATATACTCTGTGTGTGTATATATGTATGTATGTATATACACACACATATTGTTATGCTCGGCCACAGACTCCCTCTAATATGGCATATAAATGTGTATATATATAAATAAAACAAAATTATATATATATATATATATAAAACTAGTTAAATTTGAATATATACCCATGTGGGTATGCATATAAACAATCCTTACAATAGATATTCAAATGTATATACAAAAATATTCCTCTATTAAGCCCATTTACGACTTGTAGACAAATAAATCTTCATAAACCTCCATGAGAGCTCTCATTGAAACCTGCAAATAAAGTAAGAGAAAATAGGAAAAGGAAAGAAATAAGAAAAGCTTTAAGGAGTTTACAGATTTCTAATAAGTTACTTAGGATAAAGGTTGGAGCTTTCCCTTGATCCAAAGGTCCAAATAAAACATAGATCTTCCCACTCGTCTATTGGTCCCTCTAGGTTGACTTCTCCATTTTAAATTTGGAAGGGGATCTTCTTTCCTTTCCCTTTTTGATTGGGTTGAATTAAATTAATTATAATTGAATTAAAATGTATTTTAGTGTTGGAGGGCATGGGTCCATTTGGATGGGGCCAAATGAGACCCATGCCTAATTAATTTGGCTTATACCCCAATTAAATTATTTAGAACTTCATAAAGAAAAATTTTACCTAGGTGGAATTATTTCAACCTTTAAAAATCAAAGTTATTTGATATCGTATTATATTAAATAAAATCTTAGTGAAACGAATTAATCCCCCATTTTGTCCAAAAATAACGCCTTGGTGGGGAAATATAATAACCCTAGTTGTTTTGTAATTGTATAAATTGCACATATAATACTTAGGATTAAATTACTACTCTTGGTTGTAGAATAAGGCCCCAACTTTCTAATAAAAACTTACCGTAGTAGTACATTATGTTTAAACAATAGTGGTCGATTTGGTAAATCTCTTAAATGACTATTAAGCGTTAATTGAGCGACACTAGATACTCATTACATGGGGCATAATTTTAATCCATTGATTTTATTTACATTGTGAGAAATGGTTATTAATTCATCATTAAGTAATTAACTAAATGGCATTTAACCAACGCTCTTTAACTTTAACAAAAAATTATCCCAAAATTTATAGGGTTAACAATTTTTTTTTGGTAAATTTGGGTCATAAAATCATGGGCATGACACTTCTTCTCCTTTGTATCATTTAAGAATTTGCATATTTATACTCAGGTTGTATAACACATAGTGGGGTAATATGCATCTACTCATTTTTTATTGTGTCGCTTATTTACAAAATTGGGCTTTGATCCATCTACATCGGCATGGTCGGTGAGTTTCGGAAGGTATTATTGGAGATAAAAATTATACCCATTCCAAATTAGTATGATCTAGGGATTTGAGGTAACATCAGACTGTATACAAGTTGTGGGACCTTGTGCTTGAGATAGACCTTTAGAGAAGGCTGGTTTCCTCTACCTATTTCTACTAATACAAATACTCCTAAAAAGGGAAATGCAATTACCTAGCACTACTCTACGATTCCAAGGGATCAAGGTGAGAAGGAGATGCATGAAATTAAAACCTAGTCTAAGGGAAGGTGATCGCACCGTAAAGAGGGGTGTGATAACTCTCGGATGAGTGAAAATGAAGAAAATTATGCATAGGAAGGGAAGAAAAGCATGCCATAGTCTAAAACAACACTCACACACCCATTTTCATGGAGAACAATAGAAAATAAACATGAATAATTAACATCATACCAATAATGTAAAATAGAAGCAAGCAAACACAATAAAATGTGAGCTAGGGAAGAGAATAGCCACAAAACAAAATTTTATTGCTTCCAAAGTATGTACAATCTATTACAATAGTGAAAAGAGGAAATCATTCACATGAAGACAATTATATATGAGGCTTGCAACTCAAAAATGAAAAGGAAAACTAATATGAATAATGATCTTGCAATCTAAGAAGGTTCAAACTTTACAAATGTGCATTATTCAACAATATAGAGAAGAATGGGAGAGAAGATGAGGGAAAAGAGAGGGAAAATTGAATTTTCAATATAAACCACCAAGAAAATGTAATAAATGCCTGTAAATCCACCTCGTAGTATCTTGTCATATCCACCTCCCCATGCCACCTAACTTGTAGGAGAATAAAAGTGGCCAAATCTCATGAAATCTAGGTGGTTGAGTCGATTGGATGTATGTATTAATGATATGAGTCATGTTTTCTTGTTTTCACCTATTAAATCCCACTCAAATATAATTTTGAATAGTCCAATGTGTAGTCCATGTCAACATCTTTCCAATAAGAGTAGGCACACTTGATTTTGAGCTCATTGGAAGAAGTTATGGTGATTTGAAGTTCTCATAGCATAACAATATGAACACGCAAGACACATGACATGATTTGATCGACCGCAAAGTTGGCTAATTATTTGTTGATTTTTTCCATGTTGCCATGTGTCACATGTTCATTTTCCATGAGGATCATCACACAACCGGGTGATTTCTAACTTGTCCATATAAGCTACACTTTTTTCGACAGTGTTCCAAGAATGGACACATGGAAATTGATGACTAAGCGCAATGAATTACAACCCTAGGTGCATGTACGGAAGAAGAAGTCATGAGAGGAGAAAAGTAAATATGTAGTGGAAGGATGCATGGAAGGAAATGCAAGTGTGAGTGGAGATAAAAGTGCAAGAAGGAACGATCATGTGCGTAAGATGCACAAGAATTAAGGATAAAAGTGAATACACAAGGAATACACACAAAGGGAAAATGGCAGAGATGGAGAATAAAAGAGAGGAATGTGGGAGTATGTGAAAGGTTTGTAGAAAGGAATGGGAAGGATGAGGAAGAATCGAGAGAGTGCGTAAGGGCTCAGTGCAAAGAATCGCATCCAAGGAAGTGTGCCAAGGAATACGAGCAAAGGCATGTGTAACCTAAAAACTTGAACTTAGAGCCATAATGAAATCAGAAGTTGTCAAAATAACTAGGGGTTATTTTGAAAAAATTTGGCAACTTTCGAGGCCATTTGCATGCTAGATAAAGGATATTGTAGACACCTAAAATATGCTTACACGCTTTATTGCTAAAATTTTACTAACTATCCTCTTTCCTATCATTTCCATTATAATTAATTATTTTTAGCTAATTAACGAACGTTTCTCTCTATTTTGGTCAATTAATGACTCTTCATTAATTAACTAGGCTTTAACACATTCCGGATGCCAATTAACGACAATTCGTTAGTTATAATCCTCTTCGAATCAATTAATTAACTATTATTAGTTAATTAAGCCTTTTTAACAATGTATTTAATCAATAAACTCTTTTATTGGCTAAATCCCACTTTCAAATGCTTCAAATCATATCAAATTCCTCCTAAATCACCTCCAAATAGCTTAAAAATCTTATTCTAGCCTATTAATTAATCCTAGTTGATTAATTAAAGCACCCCTAACTCCCATGAGTTGTTAATCACTTTTTAATTTCCATAATCAAGATTAACAAGTCTAAATCTACTTTATCCTTTATCCCACATTCATTGGGATTCAATCTTCTCCCAAATGGAAAGCTACTTAAATGACCAAGCTCCTTCCTCTCACATGTACACCATACTTTTGCTAGTACTATCATATAAAACACATGATTAAGAGCCTTTCTCCATTGATGGAATAGCTTGCTCATCTTTGCATCCATTACTTCATGCTTGATTAGTAAAGGAAGATATAAACATGGAATTGTAGCCATTTTAGTGAGATTCTTTCATCATCTTGAAGAAAAACAAAAATTTGATCTTCATAGATTAATAGTTTTAAAAGAAATCATACATTTTTGTAGGAATGACTTGTAATTAGATGATTTATTTCATGTTATTGCATATTAACTTTCCATTAAGCTCTAATCATGATGGTTCTATATGAAATTTAGCTTTTCTTTGAGACTACTACGTGTTAGCCTCTTTTAATTATCATAGCAAATTTAATATGAACACAGAGACCAAAAGAGCCTCAAGCATCCATTGGGCATGGAGTCATCCCGGAAACATGATATTTTGATTTTCCACTTGAATAAATTACCCTTTAAGTTTTTTGAATCAATGTCTCAAATATTCTCACGAAATGTGTGCAAGATTATTGGATAGTGCTAGCAAGTTGAAACATAACCTCTATCCATGAACTTTCAAATTTGTAAACACATGAACTGACATCTAGAAGAAATGAAAGATCATGCACAAGAGAGCACGAGAGGAAATAAACCTATGTACAAGCAAAGTATTGTGTGCAAGTGCGCATTTGTAAGATTTGAAAATACTCTAATATGTACATGATGCGTAAGAAAAATTTAATGCTTGAGATAAATCCCATTGATTGGAATTAGCAAAGGCATCTCCACTAAGAGGAGACAACTCAAAATAGTTGGCCTTCTTGCAAGAACTAATGATATACAGGCCACTCCAAAGTGCATCAAAATTTGAATGATGCCTTGGTTTGGCTCTGTCAACATCCCATTTCAAAACTAGATCACCCACTTTGAAATCTCGAGGTCTATCCTTTCTATGAAACAACTATTTCGTTGATTTTTGATGTTGTTCTAATGTTGTTATAATTTGGTCATGGCAAATTTCTGATGTAGTCACAAGAGATAAACTGTCATGAATTCACTTAATGAATAGAACTTAATCACCAAATTTTACAAAAGAGGACCATCAAGTTTATCTAGATGCCTATTATTGGCTTAAAATGCATAAAAGACCAAATTTTCACCTTAGAGAGGTATACTTAACCCCATACTCTGTATCAACACCCTCATTCAATGTCCTTTTAGCTATCAAAATGTTTCTTGATTAAGAAATCAATCACCTCCTCTCTTGTTCCAAGACTGCCCTCACACTTCCTTATTAGTTCCTTCCTTGCAAAACCTAATAACTTTGATTTTGTTCCTCAACAATGTTTTCAAGCCCTTCCTCCTGTTACACAACTTCAATACAAGTTAGATTCAACAAAGAAAAGCAACCAAAACTTTAAAATTTAATTATATTCTTCTTTTTACAAAATGGCCTCCTATAAGTCTTAAGACAAGGTTGCTTGTTCTAACCCCGAATATAAGGTTCTGTCACTAACCACCATATCCTATCACCTCTATTAGTTCCCTTTACACCCCTCTAATATTCCCACAAAATATTAGGATACAACTCATCCCAAACTCACACTTCCCTCTTTGTATCTTTACCCCCACCAAAGTGCTCAAGAACACATCCTTTGATCTTACCTAAGGTATGCTCTTTTATAGTCATTATAATTGAAATATAACATAAATTAATTATATTTCCATGCCCATAGCATGATAAAAAAATATCAATACTTAATTATTTTCACAACTCCATGTAGACCTCTTTTTGTAATTTGAATCTCAAACCCTCTCTAGGTTTTCTTTTATAAAATTTCATGCATAATTTTATTTTTAGGATGTATCAAGGTCTGCACCCATGATTTATATACACCGTTTATTTCCTTTATCCTCCCTCTAGAAATTCATTCCATAAATCAAAAGAAAAAGGTGACTTCCTCAGTAATGGCGTTTTTAAAACTAGGTCCCTACCCCGCATGCATCATTCCCTTCAATATTGTCATGAAGAACTTCAAAATAATCTAGTGAAAACTTAAAATTATTTGTGAATATATTAGTATCAAGTTTCAGGGTTATTCTCCATGTTTTATGCCTCTAAATGATAAGCCTTAGTGCAAACCGATAAAACTTTCACAAATGAGCCCGAGTGGTCTCTCTTGACTATAACTTCCAATTGAAAACGAATTAAGGCTCTAAATTTTAGTTGTATGTCTTTCTTTATGGCTTCCACAAGTTGAAGTTACTAGTGAGACTGCAAGGAATCTATAACACATGAATCCATTAAGTTTTCTTCCTTTTTTCCTATACATGCACACAATTAGGATTGATCTCCTTATCAACTTAGTCACAAGTATTTCAAGATAAATCTATTAATCTTCCTAATAACATATTCCTCATTTCTCAATACCAATAAATATAAAATATCTCAAAATTTATTCACATCTTCCAAGGTATATACATGTTCAATTATAAACCATGTCATAGTCTTAAACTAGCACAATACAAGTTCGAACAATATTGTCAAATTTTTAAGAAGTTTCACAAGTGGAATCAATCTTGATGTAGGCAAGGGCTCATAATCACTTCATTTCCATGGTTGGGTGCTTACAAGACTTCTTCCTCAAATTCTAAGGCACCGTATTGAATGATACAGCTTGACAGAGTCCAAACGACACATCCATCATTCATGCTACTCAAGGAATCACTATAACAAGGTCTTATTGATTTATATCAACTTGTGACCAAACATGCATTCCATTAACAATCATTCAAAGAGTTCATTAATAAACATGGATAAATATTATCAAGAAACCAACACAATATTAAGAGAACACTTGAAAAGGGCAGAATATCACATAACCATAGTTATTAAAGTCTTCTTACAAAATCTTGTTTCTTCAAACTTCCATTCTTTGCTCCACGAGGAATCACTCCTTCTTCCTCCTCAAAAGATAACTAATTCCCAAAATTCAAATTCCCCTTGATATATATTTCCTTCTTGATTTCATAACTGACTTTCCTAAACTCATGATGACTCTTACATACCCAATCCACATTTAGGAGAAATTTTATATTAGTTAATCACTTTGGATTCAAAAATACATTTAATGACTCCTTATTTACATGACTAGTCCCTCCATGCTTGAAAGCATCAAGACACTTCCAAAACTTACCCTTGAATCTCACCTAAATGTCTTTAAAATTTCAAATCTAGAATTGAGGGAAACTTGTAATTTTAAACTAGTGACTCCTTTGCCTCATTATGACCTCATAGACACCTTAATAGCTTATAAACATGAAAAGGAGGGAGAATTCAAAACTTTTATGCTTCATTGAATGATGTCCTTGCATCATACTCCCAAGGTGGAGAAAATTATTCTTACATTTGCATAGCTGAGTCTTCTTCACTTTTGTTTGTTCTTACTCCTCCTTCACTCACACTGACCTCTCTTGCCTTAGGACCACTTGGGTCCCACACTTTTCTCTTTTTCCTTGAATTTTCCTTCATTTGTCTTCCTTTCTTCTTGATTTCTTGCTTTCTTTGTTCTTTTCTTTCCTCTTTCCTCTTCATCTTCTCTTCAATATTATTCCTTTCTTTATCTAAAAACTCCTGCACAAACACAGTCAAATACAATATTAGATGAAAAATTTGGAGACCATTTTGTCTCATTTATGATTTACTCCATCACTTCTTCCTTCTTGCACCATACCAATCTTCTTTAAGAGATTTCATTTCTCTTTCTAACTACTCTTTATCCTCATAGAAAAATTTTTACTCTGATTTTTCTTCTTCTCCTTCCATTTCCAAGCCTTCAAAATGGCCTACAAGATAATCTACTCCTATTTCTTATTTCTTTCCCTCATTATCCACTTCTTCGCTTATACACTTTTCATTTTCAAGTTCTTTTACTGCCATGGAGGATAAAAATATCCTTATTACCTCTTCCTCATATTCTATTTGCATGCTTTCTTAAAGAATGACTTCCTTTTTCACCTCTTTTGCCTTCTCTTTTAGCATTTTCTTCTTTTCTTCCTTTTCACATTACTTGTGTCTTATTTCTCCTGCTCTCAAATACACCTTCACCTACTTTGTGTTTCTTTTCTTTACAAGCTCTCTAATTGGCCATTTTGCTTTCTTCCTCATCAAAAATTCTATCCTTTGACTTTGCTCTCTTTCTTTCAAGAGTACCATCAATTTCTTGACATATTTCTTAAGCTCTGTGATCTCCTACTGAAACCACATATCTCTTTTCTTCCTCTTTTCCTCTTTGTTTCCTCTTGCTATATTTTATTGTGGATAATCATCTTGATAAATTCTACCATCAAATATTCTTTATCCATATATTCTCTTTTATTCTTCTCACTCACTCTCTCTCTCTTTTCAAGCAAGTTATTCTTGCCTCTCCCTCTACACCTAACCTAGGATTAGCACCTGATATGTTGGTGTCTTCTCACTCTCTTCTAAGTATTATTTTACTTCACTTGTTCTCTTAACCTGTCAATACATTCACACACTCACAACTTCACTTGTTATCCATAATCAAGAATCAAATTTCAATAAAAATATCAACTAGAACCTTTCTCTCGATACCAAAAATGAAGTATCATAAGAGATAAACTGTCATGAATTCACTTAATGAATGTAGCTTAATCACCAAATTATTCAAAATTTTACAAAAGAGGACCATCAAGCTTCTTTAGATGCCTATTATTGGCTTAAAATGCATAAAAGAACAAATTTTCACCTTAGAGAGGTAGAATTAACCCATAATTTGTATCACCACTATCATTCAATGTATTTTTAGCTATAAAAATGTTTCTTGATTGAGAAATAAATCACCTCCTCTCTTGTTCCAAGAATGTCCTCACACTTCTTTATTAGTTCCTTCCTTGCAAAACCAAGAAAATTTGAATTTTTGCCTCAATAGTGTTTTCAAGCCCTTCCTCATGTTACATAACTTAAATAAAAGTTATATTAAACAAAGGAAAAACAACGAAAACTTTAAAATTCCACTATATTCTTTTTTTCTACAAAATCGCCTCCTATAAGTCTTAAGACAAGGTTGCTTGTTCTAACCTTGCATATAAGGTTCTAACACTAACCACCATAGCCTATCACCTCTATTAGTTCCCTTTACACCCCTCTGATATGCTCACAAAATCTTAGGAGCCAAGTCATCACAAACTTCTTACAATTCCCTCTTTGTATCTTTACTCCCTACTAGTGCTCAAGAACTCATCCTTTGCTCTTACCCAAGGTATGATATTTTATAGTCACTCTAATTGAACTATCACATAAATTAATTATATTTCCATTCCCAAAACATGATAAAAATATCAAGACTCAATTCTTTGCACAACTCCTTGTAGACCTCTTTTTGTAATTTGACTCCCAAACCCTCTCTAGGTTTTTCTTTATAAACTGTCATGCATAATTTTATTTTTAGGATGTATCAAGGTCTGAACCCATGATTTCTAGAAAAATTTTATTTCCTTTATCCTCCCTCGAGAAATTCATGCCCTAACTCAAAATAAAAAGGTGACTTCCTTTGTAATGGGGTTCTTCAAACTAGGTCTCTGCCTTGCATGCATCATTCCCTCCAATACTGTCATGAAGAACTTCAAAATCATCCAGTGAAAAATTAAAATTATTTGTGAATCTATTAGTAGACTTACTTTTCATTATTATTATTAATTTTAAGGTTGATACTCCATGTTTTATGCCTCCAAATGATAATCCCTAGTGCAAATTAATAAAACTTTCACAATGAGCCCGATTGGTTTCTTTTGACTATAACTTCCAATTGAAAACAAATTAAGGCTCTAAATTTTGGTTATATGTATTTATCTATGGATTTTATAAGTTTAAATTACCAGTGATAATTCAAGGAATCTATAACACATGAATCCATTAATTTTTCTTCCTTTTTTCCGTACATGCACAAAGTTAGGATTGTTCTCCTTATCAACCTAGTCATAGGTACTTCAAGATAACTCTATCAATATTCATAATAACATATTCCTCATTTATCATTTCCAATCAATAGAAAATAAATAAAACTTTATTCACATATTCCAAGGTATATACATTTTTCATTACAAACCTTGCCACGGTCTTAAACTAACACAATACAAGTTTGAACTATATTGTCAATTTTAAAAGAAGTTTCACAAGTGGAATCACTCTTGATGTAGAAAATGGATCATACTAAATTAATTTCCATTTCTATGTGCTTACAAGACTTATTCCTCGAATCCTAAGGCAATGTATTGAATGATACAGTCTTGACATAGTTTCAACAACACATCCATCAATCATGCTACTCAAGGAATCACTAAAACAAGGTATTATTGCTTTATATCAACTTGTGACCAAGCATGTATTCCATTAGAAATAATTCAAAGAGTTCATTAGAAACATGGAAAAATATTATAAAGAAACCAACACAATATTCAAAGAACAAATAACCAAAGATATATCTATATTTTATTAAAGTCTTCTTACAAAATCTTGTTTCTTCAAACTTCCATTCTTCCTCTCCACAAGGAATCACTCCTTCCTCCTCCTCGGAGGTTAACTAACTCCAAAATTTGAATTCCCATTTGATATATATGTCCTTCTTGATTTCATAACCAAGTTTCCTAAACTCATGACGACTCTTACATATCCAATCCACATTTAGGAGAAATTTTATATTAGTTAATCACTTATGTCATCTAATAAATTCTTTGAGAAGACAATTTTTCATCCAAGTAAACTAGGATGAACTCATTGATATATATTTTGAAGGTAATTTCCATTTATCTTTAGAAGGTTACACATGTATTTGAAAATCCAAAAGGCATTTTATGATAAGCATATGTTCCCCATTTGGTTGTAAATGCAGTTTTGAATTGATCTTATTTCTTGACCTTGATCCGATTAAATCCTGAGTACCTATTAAGCATAGAGAACCTTTACACACCAACCAATGTCTACAAAATCTACTCCATAAAAGGAAAAGGATAGTGATCCTCCAATTATTCCTTGTTCAAATATATGAAATCAACACAAAGTGTGTTTTCACCATTCTTCTTATGCACTGGAACAAGATTTACTACCCAAGTAGAGTATTTGATGGAAAATATTAATTTTTCCTCAATCAAATTGGATAAATCCTTCCTCGTGAGGAGTTTTATTTTAGGATTGAGAGGCCTTTTATTTTGTTTGATGGGATAGATACTAGGATCAATGTAATGGAGTGTTGAGAAACACTTGGATCAAATCCTTTCACGTCCTCATAATCCCATGATAATATGTCAACATATTTCGACATAATGAGAGGAAGGCCTATTTTTATTCCCGTGCGCATTCTTTACCAAGAAGAAAATCTATGTTACGTGCAATAGTGACTCGATGATAATATTCTGCATTACAAACATGTTCTTTTCTTCACCGTTGAACTCATCATCGGGACTGAAAATGTGATATAAGGTGACAAACCTTTCGGAGACTTTTTTGTCTTGATTTGAATTACTTGATCACCATAGATTTTATGCAATTCAACTTGTATTTTTGAAGAAAAATAAGCTTCATTCTGGATTAACTGCACGTAATATCTCGCATCATTGTCAAACACTTTCCAATCGGTTTCATTGTCCGGAATGGATGGCTCGACCACCATATTGATGTGGCACACATTACCTTGCAAAAATCCTCAAAGGTGGTGAGAACTATGAACCAAAGGATTCCATTTGATATGCTTCTTTGTTTAATTTCCTTGGTATAACTTGCATATTGAGAGCATAAAATCTCTCAAATATGTCCCAAAATCTATGTTTTCATTCTTTGAGAAGCTTATTCTTTGATGCACACTTGTTTATGACCCGTGGATGACCAATTCAAAGTGTCTTGAAATATATGTAATACCTTGATATGTCTCCTTTAGAAACTAAGAAGACCATGCACCATTGCTTCATACTCTGCTACTTTATTAGATCATGTAAAGTGTAATATGTGCATGAAGAAGAACTTATCCTTTCTAGGAGAAATGAGGAAAACACCGCACCTATGCCATTTCGGCTTGGAATAATCATAGTACATCTTCCACAACCCGTAAGCTTCATCTTTTCTTTATTTAGTGGGGTAGGTAGAGTGACTTTTTCTTCAAGAATGCAATAGGTACCAAGACCGCCTTCAATAGTTGTATCTTAGGGATCAAATTCATAGTGATCCTTAGCCCATTCATATAATAAAATATCGTATGGAGGGAGGAATAGGATGATCTTCTGAAACTAAATCTTATTCTTGGCCTTCTTAGATTAAGCAATTTTATTGGAGAGGAGAATGGTCATATGACTCAACATGATAGGAAAATATAGGCTCATCTTGTATGGTAAACCTAGTACCATACCTTGTTATTAAGAGCATGTGAGACCAATTTGAAGAAAAGTAACCACCCACATTAGTAGTGAAATATATTGATAGGTAAATAAAAAAAAAAGGAGAAAAGTAAATCATTGACACATCTTGAGTTATGGTCAAACTTAGACATGCATGAAGGGTTAACTCAAGATTCTTGATGACTCCGAGGATACTGACAATTGAGCCATCAAGTTACAAGACTCCTTTACAAACAATGTTGTACTTAAGACCTAAGATATCATCCATTTTCTTAGGCATGACAGAAGTACTAGCTCTTGAATCAATCATACAATTATGAACAAGATGTTTTCCTACAATCAAGGACGTATTAAAAGGAGGCATTTTGACAACTTTACTTAATTTTTTCTCCTCTCGCTTGGTAAATTTTGATAGCATCTTGAGGTTTTGAATAAGCTCAATCAATGTGCGGGAGCTGTGCAAGAGCTTCATGTAGGAGGTTGTCTTTGAGATGGAATATCCAGGGCATCCCATATTGTAACAATTATATTTGTATTCTTCATCCGGTCCACAATGGATAATGGAAGGCCCATGGACTTGTGCATTTGAGGTACAACATACTTTATTGAATGTTCTATTGTTGAAGGGGGCACCTTGGGTTACACAGAGGCTTGACCTACCAAGGGTGGAGCACACACATCTTATCTTAGAATATTGCATGTAACCTCGTGTGCGGAGCTTGTGCTCTAGAATTGTTGGGTAGATTTACACATGCATCATTATGCTTATAAAGTGGTTCACTATGGCTGGCATAAATA
The DNA here is from genome assembly GCA_018340775.1 of Taxus wallichiana var. yunnanensis. Classification (NCBI taxonomy): domain Eukaryota; kingdom Viridiplantae; phylum Streptophyta; class Pinopsida; order Cupressales; family Taxaceae; genus Taxus; species Taxus wallichiana. The sequence goes on from CM031235.1 coordinate 353,975,059, forward strand.
TAAAGTTACATGATTGTTTCTAACATTCTCTTCTTTGAACTTGTGTTATCAGCTTACACACGCGGTCTATTTGAACTATCCTTGGCTTGATTCATTGCGTAGAATTATTCAACCCCAAATAACATAAGGTCAATCTCAAGAATAACTTCTAGAATTTCTTCATTATTAGGTTCACGCACTAGTGGAATGATCATAATGGGAAACAATTATAATCATGAAGGCTTGCACACATAATAAATTTATGTAATTGTATTAAATATGAGGAAAGTTTCAAGGAAATCACCACTCTATCTCTTAAACCATATTGTTATGTACTATAACTAGTTCTTTTCACGAACCGGGCACAAGAAGGGGTTGCGTAGGAGTAAATGTCTCAAGAGGAAGGTGTGCATTATGACCATGTCATATATCATTGTTAGGTTAATTAATAATGAATTATTTAAGTAATGTTATTAATTAAATAATATTGTTATTTGGTTTTATTAACCATATTTGTTTTATTTAAACTTTAATGATGTTTGTTATATTGTTTTAACAATATTATTGTTGTGCTTCCTCGGATGTAATATTGGAAGCTTATGTAATCTGGAATATGGTTGCACCTGTGCAACTTAGTTTCTTGTTTGTATTTAGCTATACAATACCTATAAGTATTACAGATCACTCTTGTGTAAATGGTTGATTAAGTTTAATAAAGATAACCGGGTTTACCCTTTGTTGCTCAATTTACATTTGGTACCAGAGTGAGAATCTGGACCTGTGAAGTAGAGAAGGTTGGAGAGAGGAAGCATACAGTTTTGGAGGAGATTCTACACTCTAGGAGAGCCTGTGTTGCCTCCAGCAACTTCCCAAAATGTTTTGCATCTCCACAACCTCCTACCATTCTCCAGGTGTTTGTAAGGCAATTTTTTTACCTTGGTGCCTCCTGCACTAGGAAAATTTTGCTCCTCGTATGCTTTTTAATATATATATATATATATATATATATATATATATATATATTTCCCCAAATAGGGGTTTTACCTCTAATATTAGAGGTTCCTTTAGTCTCTGCTAATATTAGTAGACTGCTGCATTTGGAGGAATTGGTCACCACTGCTTGAGTTACATTGTTTGTATATGCTTGATCGAGCTCATGTGGTTCATTGACCGAGTTGCTGCTTAGAGACTCAACTGAGCCCTCTTCTACGAGGCCGAGCTATAATTATTTGATTGGGAATTTTTATTATGGCCACCATTACAAAGCATCGATCGAGAGGTCCCACCATCCCCTGCTCATTGCGTAACAAATCCAAACTGGGCTCTTCATTGATGGATCAAGCTATGTTGTAACATTGGTCAAGACCTCCCAATAAAACTCCACAATGTAGAGGGAAGTGTACTCCTTGCCGGCCAAGCCATGAGTTTTCCTCCCTCCACACATCCTGCAACATAAACCAATAAGTGGCCGAGGCTTGTACCTCCTACGCAGCCAAATCCATGACCTACAAACAAAACACAATGTATAAACAAATAAAGCAGCTTCAAATCAAAGGAAAAGGCGTGAGGATCAAAATCAAAAGAAAAAAATACGGCGGAAGCAAATACAAAGGCATGAGTAAAGGATCAGATCCACTTCACGTGGATACCCTAATCCAACTCCACATGCAAGCCACGTGGGACTCAAGCCACATCACTTTTTTCAAAAGGTGAGTCGTTTATTTCTCATTATTAAATATAATATGCTTCAAATTTTAGCTTAAGTGTTCATAGAGCCTAGGTGGTTAAGTGGAGTGACTTAGAAGCGGGAGTGTGGGGTTCAAATCCCACTTCCAACTTGGTTTTTTGACATTCAGTGGAAAAACTGGCAAAACCACCTAATATGGAGGTGAGTTTAGTGAAAAAACCATCACTAAACAACATAGTTACAACTAAATGAGCTACTAAATATTTAGCGAGAAAAACCCTAATTTAGGGTAATTTTTTTCTCCTAATAGGCATGTTTTTTTCATTTCGGACATTTTTTTTTTTGCAAAAGGAGGCCTATCTAAAAATTACATTTTCAGCTGGTTTTTTGTAATTATTTGTATTTTAGGTCGTATTGGGCTCCGGAGGCCACCAAGGCCCGCAAAACAATTTTTTTTTGCCTAGCCATTCAATTTTTTTCTAAATTTTTGAATGTAATTACATGCTTCAATATATTGTACTAATTTGGTTGCCATAGTCAACCAAAAATATTGTAATCGCTTAAAACTCAGCGAAATTGTAATAAAAAATATAAAATTGGTTCTATAACACTCACGAGATCCTAGATCTCATTTGTAGCGTTTGGTATATACAGTGCCTCTAGGAAGCACTTACGGGTAAATCCGTCACGACTACTACTGCACTTAATGCCTAATATAGCTGCAACAATGTCATCTGGGCATCGACCCTTTAAATCGACAAGGAGTAATAAGGTCATAGTGCACACACTATGAGCCATCCCATCCGTTTGTGAATGATTGCATGACATAAATCCAGATTGAGAAATTATCCAAGTATATAGCAAAGTTACGTGCGTGTATGAGGATATTTCTTTGAGTCGATGTCAATAATCACATAGACCCCTTTCAGTATTGTCTTGGTACCACGTATTGAATTCTTTCACGTACGTTAATGCCTCTTTCACGTACCACCGAATATATAGAAGGGTGATATTCTTCCACGTATTTCTAGGTATATCGAAAGGGCATGTATATAAAGGTTCGATATCGATCGACGGTATATAGATTGGGAGACCTTATACCTAGAGTGATAAGAGCCAAACCCTGTCAGTGATTTCTACAAAATGGGCACCAATGCCCCCAAATTTTTCTTCCGGACTCACAACTACTTAGAGGAAACAATTAGGTTGCATGGAAGACAAAAATCAAGAAATAAATTGAGTTTGAAGAGATCTGGCCTGTTGTGACTGGTACTATGACCATATCAACTACTGATACAACACAACAACAACAATTTGATAGAGCAGATCAGAAATCCAAACTCATCATATTGTTTAGAGTGTTTGATGACATGCAACCCCACATTCATGATGCCACAATAGCCAAGTAAGTGTGGGATAAGTTGAGCACGGTGTATGAGGCCAAAAACAAGAATGTCATTATGAATTTGTAGAGTCAATTACACACACTGAAGTTTAAACAAAATGATAAAATCAAAGCTTTCTTAAGAAGAGTTGCAGAATTGAGGGCTTCACTTCTAGCCCTAGGAGAAATGGTCAAAGATGATGATCTCATTCCCATTGTTTTGAGAGCACTCCCTTCTTCATACCATATTTTTGTAACAACACTAAACTTGTCAATATACGATAGTTAGTTTTGAAAAATTGGTAAACCTACTACAAAAAGAGGAAGCAATGAACAATAAGGATGAGAAGAAGAGCAACAAATTTATTCACATCAAAAATGGAAAGGAGAAGGTAAAGGAAAACCTAATTCCTATAAAAATCCCAAAATCAAAATTAGTATCAAGGGGACAGAGAACAAAAGAAGCAATGTCCAATATTTAAACAAGGACATGACCTAAAATATTATTAGTACAATACTTAAAATAAATGTTCATCAAGTAACTCGGACCTCCACAACAATTTCCTAAGGGAGATTCTAACTACAATCAAGGGCGAAAAAGGGGAACTAGAAAATAAGACCCCATCAAGAAGGAAATATTTCGAGCACAAGAACAATCGACAATGAAGACTACTTATTCACCGCTCAATCAAGTGAACCATCCACATCATCTAGTGATGTTTGGTATGTTGATTCAGGGCCACTAAACACATGACTGGCCACAGAGACTATTTTACTTCAATTAGGGACACGCCATTGAAAAATCATGTTTCGTTGGGAGATGATTCTTCATATACGATTCAGGGGTTGGAAACATCTCTCTACCAGGTTGGTTCATGTAACTATAGAATATCGATGTCTTATATATACCAGGGGTTGACAAAGAATCTGATTTCATTCATCAATTCCCCTGATCACAATGGTCTAACAATTGACTTTGATAGTCATTCTGGCAAGAAAACATGTTTGATTTGAGATAAATCATGAGGCTCAAAATAGTTGCAAAAGCCTCCAATGTGAGACACATGTTCCAGCTTGATTTTGTTCACAAAGATGATCAAGCACTTGTGGCTAAGAACTCTACCTCAACATAGTTGTGGCATCAGAGACTTGGTCATGTTAGTTTCAAGTATCTCGAGACACTTCACTAGCGTAATATGGTACATGGGATACCATCTCTTCAGAAGGATATAAACAAGTGTCCTCATTGCTAAGCAGAAAAAACAACATAGAGTGTCATTCCAAAAGAGTACATATCGAGCTCATGGTAAGCTTGATCTGGTTCATACCGATATTTGTGGTCCGATGCAACTAATTCATTCTAGGATTTCAGTACTTCATGCTATGTGTTGACTATTAAAGGAAAATGTGGATTTTTTGTCTTCACAAGAAAAGTGAAGCTTTTGAAACCTTTAAGAGGTTCAAATTAGCCGTTGAGAATGAAATTTGGTCGTCACATCGAACTATCCACTTAGATCGAGGGGGAATTCACTAGTAATGAGTTCAAAGAATACCTATAAACTCACAGGATTTGTTGACAAATTCCTTCTCCACACACACTGTAACAGAATGGTGTTGTTGAGAGAAGAAACTATACTATCATGGAAATAGTGCAATGCAAGATCAATGATTCTGGACTTGCAAAGACATTCTAGGCGTAAGAAATAAAAACATTAGCGTATTTGTTGAATAGACTACCCACAATTGCTCTTAAAGGAGTAACACCACAAGAATCATGGTCAAAGCGGAAACCATCTATTACACACCTTAGAGTATTTGGGTGCAAAGAAAGTATGCACATACCCAATCAGAACAAAAATAAATTAGACATGAAGTCACAAAAACTTATCTTCATTGGGTATAATGAAGAGACTCTTGGGTATAGATTGATGGATTTGAAGACCAGAAAAGTCTACACCAGTAGAGATGTTGAGTTTTTTGAGAAGAAGGAAGCAAAGTCTCCTCCTCCAGACTCACCAGATGTAGATTTTTCACCAATTGTAAAAATTGAAGCTGATGTTCCCACAGATGATGAAAGTGAAGATGGGGATGATGGTATTGATAAGATAGAACCACGATCCACAGGAACAGTTTCGTATGCCCAAGTGGTGTACTAGCACATTACGAGATGCAAGAATGGATGATCCATCGAGATACATCCACCTCTAGACCAAGGACTCAGCATAAATCAAGAGAAGAAGTTAAATTTTATTTGATGAGTAGAGTTATTGAATTTGATGAGCCCTCTATAGTACAGAAAGCCTTATAGTCAAAATCTTGGAAAGATGCCATGGATTTTGAATATCAATCAGTAATGAAAAATAACACTTGGAAACTTATCAATCTTCCACTGTAAGAAACCCATTAGATATAGATGGATATTCAAAATGAATTACAAAGCAAATGGGCTAGTGGAAAAGTATAAAGCAAGACTAGTAGCAAAGGGGTACACATAAAAAGAAGGAATTGACTATGAGGAGACATTTTCTCCCATAACTAAGATCAAAACGATCAGGATGATCTTTGCTCTAGCTGCTTAGTTTGGTTGGAAAGTCCATCAGATAGACATGAAAACTGACTTCATGAATGGAGATTTATAAGAAGAAGTCTATATGACTCAACCTAAGGGATATGTTGTACCTGGTCAAGAAGCAAAGGTATGCAGACTCAGGAAATCTCTGTATGGCCTTAAACAGAACCATGGGTTTGGTACATCAAGATTGATGAGAATCTCGTATAACATGGATTTGTTATAAATCCATATGATCCCAATATTTACCTCAAAAGCAAGGGGGATATTGTGATTGTTGTTGTCTATGTCGACGATCTAGTCATCATTGGTAGTTCAGTGAGGATGATCGATGCAACAAAGAAAGATCTTAATCGATCGTTCGACATGACTGATCTCGAGATGATGCATTATTGTCTTAGATTGGAAGTATGGAAAAATCAAATCACATCTTTGTTTCTCAGATGAAATATAGGAAGACAACACTTTGGAGAAATTCGGGATGATGGATTGCACACCAATTGCCAACACTATGGAGAACGATTGCATAATTATCTCATTCAGATCCATCTCCTGAGGTAAGTGCCACTCTCTATCAGATATTGATTGGGAGTCTCATTTACCTGACCTACACTAGACTAGATATCAACTTTGTAGTGAGCTATTTATCCAGGTACATGCAGGAACCCAAAGTTTGTCATTTAAAATTAACAAGGCACATCTTAAGATATCTCAAAGAATCAATGGATCTTGGTCTAGAATACAAGAAGAATGACAACTTCTTCTTGACTAGATATTCAGATTTAGATCATGCAAGAAATATTGATGATAGAAAACCCACTACAGGATTTGTGTTCTTTATTTGATCTAGACCAATATCATGGGGAAGCAAGAAAAACACTTCATTTCCAATCTTCCACGAAGCCGAGTATCGTTACGTAGGATAAGTGGTCCGTGAAGTGATTTGGCTATGTTGCATACTAGAAGGACTTAGAATACCACATGACAAACCGACCACCATGTATGTTGACAATGAAGGTGTTCTCAAACTTGTTCACAATCTAGTGTTTCATGAAAGAAAAAATCACATTGAGGTAAAGGTTCATTTTATACGCAAGCATGTGTTAAAGCACAACATCCAGCTTCAATTTTGTCCAACAGCTAAACAACGGGCATAAATCTTCACAAAGTCACTTGCACATGACAAGTTCAATTTGTTCAAAGAATTCCTCTCCTCATCCCTTGAGACAATGCACAATTAAGGGGGGGAATGTTAGGTTAATTAATTATGAATTATATAATTAATGTTATTAATTAAATAATGTTGTTATTTGGTTTTATTAACCATATTTGTTTTATTTAAACATTACGGATGTTGTTATATTGTTTTAACAATATTATTGTTGTGCTTCCCCGGATGTAATATTGGAAGCTTATGTAATCTGGAATATGGTTGCACCTATGCAACTTAGTTTCTTGTTTGTATTCAGCTGTACAATACCTATAAGTATTACAGCTCACTCCTGTGTAAATGGTTGATTGAGTTTAATAAAGATAACCAGGCTTTTGCCCCTGTTGCTCAATTTACAATCATTCTACTATTTCTACCCATACTTTTATATTGATTTCTAAAGGTTTGTTTTATTTGATTGAATCCTTGATTAAAGTTATTTCTAAAGGCTTGCACATGTTGCTTTTTTAAGGATATAAATTTATTTGAAAAGTTTCTAATCAAGGCATTCATTTCTTCATCCTCTTTTTGTTTTTGGGGAGAGTAAGATGTGGAAGCAATGGGATGGGAGTTACGCTAAGGAATGGGAGCAACAGAATGCTAAGATGCTTGAGGTAATTAAAGAAACAAGGGCATAAGTAATCTAGGGGTTATCTTATCAGCTTGGATTAGGAAAGTTTATGCCCTGATAGCTATAAGATAGGAATTACAAAGATGCGCAACACCCATAGATTGTATCATCACTGCAATGTTAGAATTCAAAGCTCTTAAGAAGTATAGAAAAGCACCTTGTATGGTTGGTCTTAAGAGGAGTGGAATTCTATCCCATGTCTTCTGAAATATGAAGTTGAAGTCAACCATGATCTCATTGGGAGCTCTCTTGATTGTTGTGAGTTGTTCTAACAATGAGATATTGTTTGATTTCTCCTCAAAATAATTACAAAGAGCAATACCAAGCTCATCCCAGTTGTCAATAGAGGTAAGTGTTAGGATTTTGTAACATTGAAGTGCTTTTCCTTTGCTCGTAAAGAAGCTAACAACCTTACCACTACTTCATATTCTATAACTAGATGAACAAAGTATACATTTGGAATATCTTAAATGTGTTTAGTATGGGTGACTTGATTCTCACCAGTGAAAAGGGGATACTTTTGAGTGCCTCTACTAGTATGTCATTTTACACGGGAAGAGCCAAATGAATACCACCATTGAAGCTGACAAAGGGTAGATTTATTTGTTTCACCATAACTAGGAAGGGTCTAAGTACCCTAGTAGAGTGCACATAAGATATTCGAAGAGGAGGAGTGGAATGTTCCTTGCACAAGAAGGATGGTGATGTCCACATGACCTTGCAATTTCTTCTTATTACAAAAACTAAAGATATTCAAAATATTCTTCAACTATTGTGCTCTATCTAGTTTGTATTCTTCTCATGAAATAAGTGCGTTGGCTATTGAAATCTATAGGTTTGGATGTTTCCGGTCTCAGGATGTGTTGAAACAAGCCTCCAAAGGTTGGATTTCAACAATAACACATCAAAATTGCTGAAATAAAGATGTATTGATCTTACAAATAGTCCCACCGGCGTGCAAAACTATTGGAGCTCAAAATTGCACCCATCCCAAATCATGATGATTTGGGGCTTTGAGGAAACATGAGACTGTCTCCAAGTTGTGGGACCTTGCACTTGAGACAAACCTCTAGAGAAGGCCAACTTCCTCTACCTATTTCTACTACTACAACTACTCCTAGAAAGGGAAATGCAGCTACCTATCACTACTCTACGATTCCAAGGGACTAAGGTGAGAAGGAGATGTATGAAATGAAAACCTAAGCTAAGGGGAGGTGATAACACTAGAAAGAGGGGGATGAACACTCTTAGATGAGTGAAAATGAGGTAAAATGCACACAAGGAGGACAAACAAGTGTGCCATAGTCTAAAACAACACTCACACACCCGTTTTCATGGAGCATAACAGAAAAAAAACGACAAGGGACATGAAGAATGTACAACATACCAATATTGTAAAGAGAAGCAAGAAACACAATAAAATGTGAGCTAGGGTAGAGAATAGCCACAAAGCAAAATTTTATTGCTTCCAAAGTATGCACAATATAATACAATAGTGGAAAGAGGCAAGTATATGTTATCACCAAATCACAACACCCTCTGATTTGCTAACTTTTTTGACTGGTGAAATTGGTGTGATTAGGTAACATGGAGTTATCCCAAGGTGTGGGACCTTGTAATTGGGATAACTCTTTAGAGAAGGCCGAATTACTCTTCCTAAACCTAATGTCACAACTACTCCTAAATGTAGAAAAAAATCTAACTAAGCCTATTCTAACACTTCCAAGGAGACATAGAGAGAGAAAATTACATGAAAGAAAGGCAACCCTACAATATGGGTGGTGATAGCACCAAGAGAAGGGGTTATACAATTCTCAACCTGTAAATGGAGAAAGATGAGCATGGAGAGGATAAACAAGTATCACAAACCATATTGCATGTAATACACCATTCCAATTAAGAACATCAATTTCCAAGCATGCAATGAGAACAAAAGATGCATAGGACACCAAAGCATGAAGAAAGGAAAGAAAAATTAGTGTAAACTAATGCATGGATAGGAAAATAATCTAAAAACATTTATTCCATTACTCCAATAATATGCACAATACATCATTACAACAATAAGAGGCATGAATTCCTCATTACATAGCTCAGAATGAAGGCTTGGAACCTCAAATCCACCTAGAAGAGGAGAAGAGGGAGAAACATAAAAATGTCTAACCCATTTTACTAATGCATCCCTTTAAATTTTATAGAGAATCGAGTGATAGAGAGAGGAGGAGGGGATTCCTAAATTCTAGGTATGATTTCAACATATCATTAAGGCCATGCCACCGCCCATACCCTCTTGCAATTGTCCATGTTTCATGTATAATTGCTTCTTCTCAATAAACCCCAACCATGCCTTCATTAATATTTTCCCCTTTAATTTAAGTAAAAATGATATTTAATATTTTTATGAAGGTAATTTGTGCTTTTGGTGGACTCCACAAGGTAACTTTACATGTGTGGAGGTTAGGGGGCTTCCTAGCTAGACAACTTGCCAACCATATTTACAAGCTGACTCCCCATTTTTTTGCATGGTTCCCTTTAGCAAGCTCCTCCAATAGCTCCTCGCTTCACACTCTGAGCTCCCACACTTTTTCACGCTTTTTGTTTACATTTTGGCCCCTGCAAGCCCAAAAAATGGCTTACTCACATTGATTTGGGTGCCTTCATAAAATACCTTGGCTTTGCCTCCAACATGGCCCAACGTGATAACTCCACCTTGTCACCCCATTAATTCGGTGTTTGAATCGGCAATTCCTTGACATACACCTCCATCCCCGCGTATTGACCCGACGCCACCTCAATGGCCTCCAAATTCCAAATCGTGTAGTAATGCCCAAAACCTAGAGCTTGATGCCTTCTAATGCACCACCATCCCCAATGTTTGGTCGATCCCTACTCCAAATGTGACTTGCCCAATGTCGACGAGCCTGAGCCATTGACCCCAAAGATTTCAAAATTATGGCTTCAAAATTTGGACGTAGAACTTCCGCTTTCGCTTCTATGCTCAACCCACCCCGATGCACTCGTGTTCCCAAAATCTGACGTAAACAAATTCTCGAACTCCAAATTTTAGAGTTCAAACATTGGACTTCACTCCCCATCTCTACCAACTCACCGGGTTGGTTTCCAGTTCTTGTGGTTTTGAAATTCTCAAGCCCACAATGAATCTCGTTGACCTCGACCAAGCCGTTGACTATCTCATCGACTTCAAACATCGAGTTTACACATTTCCCCATATTTTGCATGATTTGGGTGAGCCAACCTTTGATTTTTGAAGCCCAAAACCTTGACTTAGCAAGATCCGAAATGGATTGCCCAAAAGTTCCCACCACTCCGAGTTTGATTCCTCATGTGCCCGATCTCCATGATGCATCCATCCTAACTTGACTACACGTTCAACCACACACCATATGATTTACTTTTACGACCTCTGCGTATGACTCTCACCTACTCCTTGCATATCTACCAACACCTTAAACTCAATTGAGTTCATCCATAGCTCTGCACCAACTTGGCTCACCGAGTTACGTAGCGAGCCCCTCCTATTTCCTTACCTCATTGTGCCCACATCTCCGAGCTCTCTAAGCCATTTTCGACCATGCATGCATAGCCCAAATCACCCAATGTACCTCACATTGTCATCCTTGTTACCATGCACCGAGTGACTTGGTCCCAACTTGGACCCTCGAGTTGGTTTCTTTGTGTTCTACTCTGTTTACTTCATTGAGTGACTTAATGAATAACTCCCCTACGATGCGACTTGGCTTTGCTATGACTCACCTAGGTGAGTACCTCTCTGAGTCCTCCCAATAACCCACCAAGCTCATCCTTATGCCACATTTCTGACATAAGTAACTCAACCCATAGCTCACATGAGCTATTTTAGGGACTTGTCCCACTTGATACCCTTGTAACTCACCCAACACTCGCCGAGTAGCTTAGTGAGCTGCTTTATGGCTCGTAGGCCATTTTTTTCCCTTTTCAAATTTTTATGAATTTTTGAATTCCAAGGGCCAATAAAGACTAGATGAACTATTCCAAGGCTCATTATCCATTTTTTCCACTTTTTATCATTTTGGACCGAAAGTGGGCCTCGGGGCCTATTTTCTAATGCCGATTGAGTTCGGACCCTCTTAAACCTAGAAGAGGAAAAAATGCTTATGATGATCAAAATCCTTCCCAAAAACATGATTTTTACCTGAAACTCTCTGGATTCTTTCATGAAGTTCTGGTCGAGATACTTGGGTCCAATTCTTCTAGTTGTCTATTTTTACCTCGGGGTAGAATTGGATAGCAATTTTGGTGACTTACGAGGACATATGCTTACTAGATGGGGTTGACGAGTAGCCTTAAGCATCCATTGGGCATGGAGTCATCTCTGATAGCTCGAGACTAACCTAAACCTTTGAAATTTAGACCTTGAAACTCGCTCGAAACAACTGCTTTGAACTTGTTGTGCTCGAATTTTCCAAGTTTTTATAAGAAAATCCTAAAGTTTGCATGAGTGAAAAATTGTTTTGATTCTTAAAATATTTTTTCTTCTTCATCCTTATGAATCTAATACGTGGGAGTGCATGATAAACACTTGTACCTACCCCCAAATATAATTCTTGCCAATGTAAAGCACTTGAACTAACGATGTCTCAAAAAGAATGAAACATTGTGGATCTTGAAAGCACAAGTTGTCCTGGGAAGTACATGGGACTATTGTTTTAGACTATTTTTTTTCCTTTGAATGCTGCTTTGAAACACCGTTGAAGGTTGGGGATTCCTATAAATCCATAATAATTACAACTGAAATAAAATAAAGAAGGATTTGAGGTTGATCTTCTACTTTCAACCTAGGGAATGTGAATAACTTTGAGGAAGGCTGGTAACTAGAATTGACTCCCCAATTTTGAGGAGGACCAAAAGATCAAATGTGATTTATCTTGAAGGGATAAGTGAATAGAAAACATTGAAAGATGTTCCTAAACCTGATTTTAGTTTCTCTACATTTTAAGTCCTTTGATAATTACAGCTATTCCCTGTAGCTTTGAGTTTATTATCAAATCATTACCCTCTCGAAACATGATGAACTACGCTGGAGTAACCACAGAACAAAAAAAAATATACAAAGAGAAATTATAGATGCCTATGTGAGACATGCGAGTGTGCACAAGAACTTATTCTACTTGAAAAACCTACCTACCTACCATACTATAACAAGCGGTAAGGAAAACTTAACAAAAAATCTTACACAGACAAGGAAAAGTAGTTTCCCTTCCTCAACATTTTGGACCATGTAAGTGACTTGGTAGAGGGTACGGTCATATGCATGAGTTAAAAACTATCTTGAAACAATTCTTTACCCAACTAGCCAAAGTATCAACAAATAAAGAAAATACATACTTAAGTTGCTCCTTTGTTTGGATTTTAGAGGCTTTGTGCTAACCCTTGGTACTTTGAAGTTCATCCTCATGCCCAAAAATAAGTGTGATTGGTTGTGGCTCCTCCTTTGGCTCTAATGAAGCCAAGTTTCTGATGGGACATTGTTTGATTTGCGAAGCTTGCCCATTTCTCTGAACTCCAAGTTCAATAAGGATGTCTTCTTGAAGACATTCCTGGAAAAGGCAATGTGTGTGAGCTGATTTTGTCCTTTTAGCTCATCTACATAAAAATAATATTCTACTTTGATGACCGATATGAGAGTGGTGTCACTTTTGTTCTCTTATTATTTCTTGTCCATTGTGAAAGATGGAAGATTCAATTCCTCCAATCTTGATTCAAGAGGGCAGTTTTGAGAAGCATCTTTGCTCTTGAATGTTTTCCTCCATGGAAAGAGTCATTATGTGTTGAAGGAAAGGTGATGGGATAGAAAATTTTACTATTTCCATAGGCTCTTCTCCATCAAAGCACTCCTCTAAATTTGAAAAATAATTTGCCTCTCTCATGTCTGTCTGTTGTGCTAAGGATTGGACCCTCTCCATGATGACCTCTGAATCTACAAATTGTTCATCATGTGTTTCTTCAACCTAAAACACAAAATTTGAGAGTTCAAACTCATCCCCAAAATCATAATTTTGAAGGGACAAAGTGGGAAAAGGGTCAGAAACATCTTGTATGACTGATCTCTACTCAAGGCCTCACGAACTTGAATGGTTTCCCTCGGTGTGCCCCTTGTTGCTTGGATTTGGGGTAGGGATTCCTTCCTCTACTGATTCTACAAGCTGAGACAAATCAACAACCTCCAAGAAAATAGTGCCAAAATGAACATTACATTTATAACATAAGGACTGCTGATCATCACCGCTTGTTCTTGCTATGTTTCTATTTCAAAGGCGATCTTCACGACTAGTTCATGGACCTCAACCCCTCTCAAGGCTTAGTCACCAAGGGGATTTGAGCAATGTTGAACCTTACTGACCCACTCTCTCAAGTTTCTTGCAAGATCCTCTTTTTGGCTCCTCAATTTTCTCCTCCCATTTGCTAATTTTCTTGTTTTGATCTTTCCAAAATGGGTTTGGGACTAGAAGATGAAAGATGGGTTGGGATTCAACTGATTTTTTTAGTGTTGGTGGTGTAAGGAAGGTCCATTTTCTTGTTTCCATGGAAGGGAATTATATTTGGAAGGGAAAAGGGTGGATAAATCAAGATGGGGTGGAAGAGTAGAAGATGGAGAAATGGATTCCACAATGGGTCAATAGATAAGAAGCTTGGAAATTAAAGTTTGGGTTGAGATGGTGCTGATTGGGAATGTGGAGACTGTGAGGTTATGGAGTGGAACCTACCCATTGATAGGAATGACCAACACCGGACTCATAAGTCTTAATCCCTTTGATCTAATCTGTAAGTAGTGGTAACATCTTTACCATGAAATCAAGCTTCTGCTGAGGGCTATAGTGTCTTGGAATTGGGCCAACCCATGGACAAGGTGTCCTGAAACCAATCTTGAATGCTTACATCTGAGATGCAACCCTAGTTTGTACCATATTTACCTCCATATTTTGAACCTTCATCTGTAACTAAGCATCTCCGGTGTACGATAACCCCCAAAGTCTCGCATGCCCTTATTCTTGAAAAGATACATATTTTTGTGGATAACCAAAATGATTTACATTTTTCTCATGGGAGTATGTATACTATTGATTCACATCATAAAACAGATCTGGAGGGGTTTTGAAATAGCCTAGAGATGAATTTTGTAAATTGGTAGGTAGGTTTAAATGGAATTGCTTCACTGTGCTTTGTAGGTGTGAATTCCATAGTGGGAATGAAGTAATGATTGCACAAATTCATGGATGGAAGAAAATGAAAGGTATGGAGAAAAAAATTGATGGAAATGGGTGAAAAGAGAAAGTTTGCAATTCATAATATGGGTTTGTGGACCAATGGAGTCATCAATTGTGCTTGGGTATACCTCATAAGGCTACAATTTCATGAAGAACACAACTAATTAATGAAATAAAGTGAATAAAAACATACACATCTGTTTAAGATCTTGACTTCTTGTTGTCCCACAGGTGTTCCAAAAATTTTATCACCAAATCACAACACCCTTTGATTTTCTATCTTTTACATAGTGCAATCAGTGTGATTGGGTAACATAGAGTTATCCTAAGGTGTGGGGCCTTGCAATTGGGATAACTTTTAGGAGAAGGCCAACTTCCTCTTCCTAAACCTAATGCTACAAATACTCATAAAAGGAGAAAACAATCTAACTAAGCCTATCCTAACACTTCCAAAGAGATGGTGAGGGAGGAAAATTGCATGAAAGAAAGGAAATCCTACACTACAAGTTGTGATAACACAAAGAGAAAGGGTTGTTAGACAATTCTCAACCTCCAAATGGAGAAATATGAGTATGGAGAGGATAGACAATTATCACAAACCATATTGCATACAATACACCATTCCAATTAACCACATCAATTTACAAACATGCAATGAGAACACGAGATTGTACAATATACCTACAAGCATGAATGAAGGCAATAAAAAGTAATGCAAACTAATGTGAGGATAGGAAAATAATCGAGAAAACATTAATTCCATTGTTCTAGTAATATACACAGTACATCATTACAACAAGAAGAGGCATGAATTCCTCATTAGATAGCTCGAGAATAAAGGATTTGAATCCCAAATCCACTTAGAAGATGAGAAGAGGTATGACATGAAAATGTCTAACCCATTATAATAATGCATCCCTTTACATTTTATAGAGAATCCGAGTGATAGAGAGAGAGGATTAGGGGACTCCTAAATTCTAGGCATGATTTTGGCGGATCACGGAGGTCATGTAACTACTCTTACCCTTTGGCTTTCGCCCATACTTCCTACATCATTGCTTGTTCTCCAAGAAACCCCCCACCATGCCTTCATTAATATTTTTCCCTTTAATTTTATTAAAAATAATATCTAATATTTTTATGAAGGAAATTTGTGCTTTTGGTGGGCTCCACAGGTAACTTTGCATGTGCGGGGTTAGAGGGCTGCTTGGTTGGAAAACTCACTAGCCACTCACCATCCAACTTGGAGAGCTAGGTCCCCAAATTTCTTTGTGGTTCCTTTTAAAGCTCCTCCAACAACTCCTCGCTTCACACTCGAGCTCCCATAGTGCTCCACACTTTCTATTTACATTCTAGCCCTTCCGAGCTTGAAAGTGTCTCACTTGCATTGATTTGGGCACCTCCAGGAAAATAGCTCACCTTGCTTCCGACATGGCCCAACATGATGGATCCACCTTTCCACCCCATCAACTCGATATTTGAATCGATCGATTCACGCGATATATCCCTCAATCCCTACTCGCCGACCCGATGCCACCTCAATGATCTCCAAATTCCGACTCGTCGGAAATTCCCGAAACCTCGAGATCAATTCCTTCCAATGAACCATAATACCCAATGTCTGATCAATCCCTACTCTGAAATTTGACTCACCCAATGTTTGACGAACCAAAGTTGTTGACCACTGATGGAATCGATGATCTCCAAATTCGACTTTGTAATTCGGACTCAAAACTTCCACTCGCTTTTGTGCTCAACTCACCTTGATGTACCAGATTCCTAAACTCCAATGTGTACAAATTCCAAACTTCAAATTTCATAGTTTGGACATTGGACTTCACCCATGTCACACACTAACTCGCTGAGTTGGTTTTGACTCTACACTCCAAAAGTATGAAGCATGCAACGAATCTCGATGACCCCAATCGAGCCATTTACCACTCACAAAATTTGGACATAAGGTTTCACACTTTCCCCATTTTGTGTGATCTAGGTGAGCTAACCTCTAATTTTTGAAGCTCGAAACCCCAAATCAACAAGCTTGAAATGAATTTCCCATGAGTTCTCACCACACCGATTTCATTTCCTCCTGGGCCCGATCTCTAGGATGCATCCATCCTAACTTGACTATACGTTTAGGAAAACACCACCTAATTTACTTTTATAACCTCCGATTTGGACTCCTACCTATACCTTGCATCTCTCGACACCTCAAACTCACACGAGTTCCTCCATATCTCACCTTCGGTTGGGTTCATCGAGTTACTCGGTGAGCCCCTCCTATTTCCTTACCTCGTTGCCCCACATCCCTTAGATCTCAAAGCCATTCATCAACCCCATGTATATCTTGAATCACCCAATGCACCTTGCACTTCCATCCCTATTGAAAAAGTTCCAAGTGACTCGGTCCCAATTTTTACCCCAAGTTACCTTCTCTCGTGTCATACTTTGTTCACTTCGCCGAGTGGCTTGATGACTAAATCCCCTATCTTTGTGACTTGGTTTCTTTGTAACTCTCTGGGTGAGAACTTCCAAGTGCTCCCAACGATTGTCCGAGCTCGTCCCTATGCCACACTACTTGAGCTAGTGAGCTAACCCTCTGACTTGACCCATAGCTCACCCGATCTTTTAGGTACTCAACCCACTTGATACCCATGTAACTTGCTCAACAACTCATCAAGTAGCTTGGCGAGCTGTTCTAGCTCTTGGGTCATTTTTGGCCCTTTTTAAATTTTTATTTTACCCTCTTCAATTTTTTTGATTTTTTTAATTTCGGGGCGAATGGATCTTTGGATGAACTATTCCAGGCTCGTTATCCATTTTTTCCACTTTTGATCGTTTTGGACCGAAAGTTGGCCTCGGGCCTATTTTTCGATGACGGTTGAGTTCTGACCCTCTTAAATGCAACGAGATAATTTTTTTGATGATCACAATCCTTCCCGAAAACATGATTTTTACTGAAACTCTCCGAGATCCTTTCATGAAGTTACGGTGAGATGCCCAGGTCCAATTCTTCTCCTTTGTCCATTTTTACCCCAAGGGTAAAATTGAATAACAATATCCACATACATAGAACTAGATTTGATACTTACAACTCAAAAATGCAAAGGAACACTACTTTGAATAATTTTCATGTAATCTAAGAGGGTTTAACCTTCTGAATGAGCGTTATTCAACAATATATAGAAAAATGGGAGAAAAGAGTAGTGTAGAGAGGAAAAATTGGATTTTCAATCTCAAACACGAACAACATGCAATAAATGCCTACCAATCCACATGTAGCATTGTCATATCCACCTCCCATGTCATCTAAATTGTAGGAGAAGAAAAGAGGCCAAATCTCATGAAATTTGGGTGGTTGAGTCGAATGGATGTATACATTAATGATCGATTAGTATTTTCTTATTTTCACCTATCAAATCTCACCCAAATCTAATTTTGAATAGTCCATTGTATAGCCCATATCGGGAGCTTTCAAAAATACTAGGCACACTTGTTTTCAAGCTTCATGGAAGAAGTGACGATGTTTTGAAGTTCCGTAGTATACTATGAACACACAAGACACGTGAAATGATTTAATTGGTCACATGAGTTAGTTGATTATTAATTAAGTCTCTCCTACCACATGTCACGTGTTCGTTTTCCATGAGGATCAACACATAGTTGAAAATTTCTAACTTATCCATGTAAGGTATACTTTTTCTCACGGAGTTCTAGGAATGGACACATGGAAATTTATGGTGGTGTAGAGGATTGTAACCCTAGATGCACGCCTGAAAGCAAGAGGTGCGAGATGAGAAAAGGGAATGCACAATGTGAAGGATTTGTAGAAATAAATGTAAGTGCATGTGGAAATAAAAGTGTAAGAAGGAATGATCATGCACACAAAATGTGTACGACTCGGGAGAAAATAGAATGCGTAAGGAGTATGCGCGAGCGAAAATGGAAGGTGATGGAGAATAAAATAGAGCAATGCGGGAGAACACGAGAAGGTGTGAAAAATGGAATGGGAAGGACAATGAAGAAGTTGGGAGAGTGCGTAAGGGTGCACAAAAATAATCTGCAACCAAGGAAGTGCACCAAGGAACAAGACCAAAGGCACACATAATATGAGAACTTGAACTTAGACCCAAAATGGAATCTGAGTTATCAAAATAACCAGGGTTATTTTGGACAATACGTATCAAATAGATAAGTGATTCATAGCTTTTCCTTCCTCTCCATTTTTTCATTTATTTTAGAATATATTAGAGTTACTAAATACTCTTTACACTAATATTTCCTCTCAATAGGGTGTTTCGATACCTCTAATCTTAAGTGTTGGTTCATATAAATGTAACTACATATCCTCTTCTCGGTTTCTCCTTTGAGTACAATTAGGAACTCACCACCTCTAATCATTTGGAATTTCATAAACAAATCCAAATCTCTAAAACACAATAACAACATGAGTTTTTACCTCCAAAAAGTGAATAAATTGTATTCCTATCATGTTGTGCATCTATTTACTTTACTTTGTACAAGTTCAATTTTTCAATATTACTATCATTATTTACATTTGATTTACACTTTAATTTCTACTATAGACATTGACTACACTTTCGGTTATAAGTTTCAAAATGGAGTGTGCCAACACCAAAAATGGGGAAAACAAAAATTCAAGTCAAGACAAATTGTATGTACATTATCAAATTTATTTTCCTTTAAACATGTAATTTTTATTTCATACTTAAAGGGGGAATATAGAATCTAAAATTTGGTAAAATATCCTTTTTCATTGAAACTTTGGCATCTCATTCTCTCCCCTAAAATTTGCTATGATATTCATTTAGGAAATATTAATAAACCAAAGTAGTAATTCAACTTCATGCATCATTATCTTCCTAGCAAAAATATATAGAGTAATACCATAATGGAACTTATGGTCATAGAAAATATATATGATTCTACACCCCCTTTATATATTGACTCTTTTCCAATTTAAAAATTAATTATGTGAGTTGGTTCATCTTCCTAGGTCATCTATAATGTGAATATCTAACACACGAAGCCACATAATTCTATTTCACTTCACAAATCGTCTAACACTCTTATGATTTCCTATTGTAAATAAAAACACTAAAACACTCAATGCTCTCCAAAATATCCCACAAGTAGTGCATATAAATTAGAGAAAACACCATGTAACATGTCTAAACCACTCAACCAAGTTAAAGAGTCCAACTTATTCCATTATTAAGAATTAAGAAAGAAAAGAGCCATGTATTAGCAATGTAAAAGTAATAACAAACATTGTCAAATGATCAAGTTTCCAAACTAGTTGCATCCGTATAAATATCACATGCTAGTTGGATAACTGCATATGGTTTAATGCCTCTTTAGGGTAGTATTTATGTAGGTGGTATATGGATTGTACTTTAATTCAAACATTGAAATTTTTGTAGGGTCTCACAATAGTGGTTATGGTTTGAGCTTGGATTTCATTAATCATTTGGTTTCAAAAGTGTGAGACACTAGGGTTATAGAGTGAAGGTCATGAAAGTCACTCATAGCCATATAGAAATTTGGAGATCCCAATATAAACACATTCAAGACCATATAGAAGAGTGTAGATATATATAGAAAAATGGTAAGATTATACAATAGTTGTGTAATCCTGAGTAGGAGCATTTCAAAAATACAATTCCAAAGACAAAGCATTTCTAGATTCAAAACACTCTTTTCATTTAGTCTCGCACACCCATGTTCTTCATATACCACTCTGTCTAGTTAAGTACTTATCCTTTTACATGTTTTGAGTAAGCATCTTATTTTTTTAATATTGTTTTCAAATATTAATATGTTATTTTGAATGTGAATGATTAATGTTTATTAATTAATTTAGAACAATCCCTATAATAAACCATTACATCATAATAATAATATATTACACAATTATTTATATTTTTAGGGTGTAAATAGTTCCACTGGATCAAAAGTCTTAGATTATTCAAGAATGGTGTTAAGTTCAATTTTTATCTCTTTTTAAAACTTCTCATAGTTAGATGCGAAAACCTACTCACGAAAACAAATTTTAGTTAAATAATGGATATATTGAGTTATTATTTGAGATTCAAAATGGCATAGCTCAAGATAAGCTTCACAAGATTAATATTATTTCTAATTATATATAGTGGAAAGATTGTAATCATAAGGCTGAAAATTCTTCTTCTAGTACAAACCTCATCTTATGTAGCAAATCCTCTTCCCTCTTCATATTTAAGAAAGTAGGATGCAATTTATGTCATATCATAATTAATCCCAATTATATATGGATTATATCTCCTCCATCCCCCATCTAAAAGAATGGGAAAAGTGGTAGAACCTATCTAGTTTTATGTCATACTTTATATAGGTGTTTCCCCAAATAACTACCCTATAGATTGAAGGGGTATGTTTCCACTAAGTTTGTCATCCTCCCGCCCATATCTATATAAGGGCTAAACCCCTATCAATATAGGAGATGGAGAGAAACATGCAACCATCACTAAAATCCAATATCTATTAAACTTACTTGGGTCATATACTTCCCAACTTATAGAAATCCATTATTGAACCCAAATAATATCACTTTTTGCAATGTATTTTATATCAAGAGTTACAAGTAGGGATATAGTTGATTTACATGGGAGTTTTAAATCACATTTTTCCAATGTATCACCAAGTTCATATTCTCAAGCATTTTTTTAGTTTTTCCCCATGCCCATTCTTCAAGGAGATGGATTCAAACTCTTTTTCAGTGTTTCATTCCAAATTTCTTTACTTGGAATGGTTCTTGTAGGTACTCAATCATGCTCCTTGTAAATACAATCAAATTCAACATATATTTTTGTGTTGATAGTTTATTTCACATATAGAAATCATTGTATTTTTAGTATTCTTATTATGGATTAATATTTCTCAGTAGTTAATAATGTGGTTGTCATTTCAAATATCATGCTTTAGAATTAGGTGAAAGTGGATAAATTTATGGTATAGATTGAAAACCTTCAATCTCTTGTCAACCAATAATGTGATTCCCCTTGCATCCAATTATCCAAGTCTCATCTTATTATTCTCAATACTAATCTTCTTCACAAGGTTATGGGGCACAAGGGCTAGAGTGACCCCAAGTAGATCATGCATTCTCACCCTACTCACATCATCATTTTCCAAGTGTCGATGGTGGAAATATAGGAGGTGCTTGCAGAGGTGGAATGTTTAGCTCTTAGGTTATGTTGCCTCAAGACAAGTTTCCTTTCCTATAGCTTTCCATTTCCCCTATCATACAAAATGAAAAAGAAGAAAAACAAGATACTAATGATGGTTGAAATCTCATACACGACATGTTAGATCCTCATGGTGAAGTGGTTAAGGGATAAACCTAATAGTATTTCGGGTAAGTGAATGGAAATGGGGGACCAAAAGGGGTTAAAAAATTGACACATTTTTCCTAAAATTAATGAAACCTGAACTTCATCTAATAATTTGGCATGCATCTGCTAGTCATTTGACAAAGTGATAAGAATAAGTACCATAGCTATCGAATCTAGTTTCTAAACTACTATTTTTTTTAAATGTTGGAGATTAAGAGGATCAAATGTGGTGCACGCACGAGTATGTCTATTTTGTGTAAAAATATAAGAACCTATTGTGTGTGCCTCCCCCTATTTTTTTAGTTCTATAAATTATTTTTCAAATCCCTTCAGTAGAAAGTTAGCTAAGACCATGTATGAGGTCTCACTAATTTTTCATAATTTTTGGATGAATATATAATTTTAATTAATTTTGAAGTGCACACATCCCAAAAATGAAATATTTGTGTGTATACCCGTAGAACTTTGAGAAAAATAATCATTTTTCCTTCTTTTTTAATGCGCATAGAATGGAGTTTAGAAGAGGATTTTTTTGAAATTTGGATGAAAAAATAATAAATTGTGTACAAAAACATATGCATATGTTTTGACAAGAAAAGAAGGAACTAGTAAAATAAATTAAGGATGAAAGCCTTAAACTAATCGGATTTTAGAAATAATTATATCATCACCAAGGTAAAACCAAGCTTGACGTCGTAATATAATTTTTAAAGAATATTATGTTATAACGCGTGAGATATCGGGGTGTACACGTGAGATTTCGATGTTTTTTTTTGTAAAACATGGATTTATTCACGGATTACACATTCCAAACCATAGGTTTGGATATCCAAGGAAAATACAAGCGTATGGATTGGGAATTTAAAATCCAAAAAGGTGAAACACACTCGTGCTATAACACGAGCATGTTCATGTTTGCTATGTGGTATATGTGCTTGTGGGAGGGATATATTTACTAAAACAAATGGTTTCATTTATTAATATTTATACTTTATTATTTCTTATACTTTAAATTTATTTTAGTAAATATAAGAAATTAGGGTCACTCTCTAGCTTATGGAACTAGTCTCATTGATCCATCAGTCACGGTTTAGAAGATAGTTTTTCATATTCTAATCTAGTCAGTATATAGGTATTTTCCGGATTTTAGCATTCAACCTAAAGATTTTAGGGTTTAAATTCTACAATTGATGTTTGTATTGTGAAAGAATATAGTCATTGTTTAGGTTTTGTGGTCTTATTGATTGGTTGTTGATATTTGTAGGAGTTTTAGATGTGTGTCAAAACTATATATTATAAACCTCACAAATCCCAAAGGTAGAACAATTTCTTGAATATACAAACTTATGCAATTAATTATAACACATAATAAATCAAAACACATATGGAATTTTTTTATTGATTCAAATAATCAATGGAATGGTCATCACAAGTCACATGAAGGATCTAAAACATCACAAGGACAATAGTGGGAATCAAAAAAATCATGATGTCTGTGAAAGATCTAAAACATGAAGAGATTCATCGAGATTCACATCATCAAGGAATAGTCATCATGAGAATGATGATATAAGATCACCATGAGTGACAATGGCAATCATCTTAGGATAAAAAACAATGCATATTTTATGAGAGTGTTTCTAAACACTTAATCAATGCTTAGAAATGAAATCACATCTTACAAGTCGGGGAGGTGGAATTTGCGGTGTTTGAAGACATTGTAGATGTCAAGAACATGGAATTCATTCTCGGACATTCATCCATGTTTCATTCGAGGATTGATCCTTCTATCGGGAGGAGGAAACTTATCTCCAGGAGGAATAATTGAGAAAGAGGGTGTCCAGACATTATAAGCATGCTTCCACTCAGGTGACATCTTGGGAAGGAAGGTGAATTATGAGATTAAGAAGAGATCATCATGTTCAAAGGTGAAAAGTGAGGCTCAAGGAGTGAATTGATGATCATCATATCCTAACTCTACCATTGTGTCCAAATCTCTTTGAGAAATAAATCAAAATGAGTTAGTCAGGATACTAAGGCATCTAGGACCATCATGTGTGAAGGATCAAGAAGTCACCTATTCTTATGAGCGGGATATGAGAAATGAAAGAGGGATTCACGAGAACTGATGTCAAAAAGTGATGCACCACAACGAAGTTGCACTTGATGGTAACGTCAAGCCAACACAATACGCAAGATTCGAAACAATGGAAAGAAGATTGCAAGTAAGAAGAATTAGCTGCTCATGCTCGTAGATCACAAAATAGGAAGTACAAATAGGGGTGCTATGTAACCCCCATGCCTAAACATGGAAAGAAACTCAATGATGCCACTGACGCATATGACGTTGACTGACGCATATGACACCACTAGAAGAGGAGTTACAATTCCAAATAAGGAATGTAACTCCTATGAAACATTGACACAAATGACAATGCCAGATTCTATGACAGAATTTGACACTTGTCATTTGACTTCCTAAGACCTATGACCCTCACAAGGTGATATGACTCACCTAGGTGATGTGGATGATGACTGGATAGTCACACACACCAACACCCTCCCTTCATTAAAGCCGAAGAGGTCAAGGTAAGCTAGAATAGAAAAAGAAGACTCCCCTAGACAACTAAGAAAGATGTGTCAATGGGCCTTGGCAACTAAAGGCTTGATAAGGTGCCCATGTATAAACAACATCTTTCTAGAAAGAAGAAGAGGAGAAGAAGGAGGACTATATAGCCCGAAGAAGATGGATGGCTACAGCAGACCTCACCCCAAGAAGAGACCGCAAGTGAAGAAACTTCACCTCAGTGAAGGGCTTGGTGAAAATGTCTGCAACTTGATCAATTGTTTGAACATACTTGTATGTCGATGATGTTTTCATGTATCAACTCCCATATGAAGTGCATATGAATCTCAATGTGCTTCATCCGCTGATGCTGAACTGATTTCTACAAATCGAGATAGTGCTCATGTTGTCACAATAGATAATGGTAGGCTACCGAAAGTGGATGCCAAACTCTGTCATGATACCACCGTAACCAAACGACACGTGGCGGTGTTAATTGATCCTCTGTATTCTTCTTACATCAATGATATGGCAATGGCATTCTGCTTCTTGCTGGACCAACTGACAGGACCTGAACCAAGAGTGAAACTGTAGCATGAGGTAGACTTCCGATGATCTAGATCACCGGCCCAATTTGAGTCTATAAATCCAACCAAGTCAATCTCAGTCCCTCCTAAGTAATGAATACCATCTGTGTGAGTGCCACAAACATAGTGAAGGATCTGCTTTGCTAATTTTAAATGCAGCTCATAAGGCTCCTGCATAAATCTGGACATGATCCCGACAACATACGATAGATCTAGTCGAGTGTGAGTAAGGTAGATCAAGCTCCCCACCAACTATCGATAAAGGGTACCGTTAACCAAGGGGGAAGATCAATTAGAAACCAAATTAATCCCGAGAAAGAAAAGGAGTAGGTGAGGACTTGCAATCGGACATGTGAAACCAAGCAAGCAAATCAAGAGAGTACTTAGGCTGCGAGATCATAATTCTTGAGTCAGATTGTGAAATCTGGATCCCAAGAAAGTAATGAAGCAATCCTAAGTCAGACATGGAGAACTTGTTGGCCAAGGAGATCTTCACAAAATCAATGATAGAGGAAGAGCTACCCGTGATCAACAAGTCATCAACATAGAGAACAAGAATAAGCATGGAGTCATCCTGTCATAGAATATACACATTTGGGTTAGAGTGACACCGAGTGAACCCTGCTGCAAGTAAAAAGGAGTCCATCTTGGCATACCAAGCCCAGGGGCTTGTTTAAGGCCATAGAGACTTCTTTAATTTGAAAATGAGGGATGGATCATGGACATAACCCGGAGGTTGTTCCATATAGATCTCCTCCTCTAGGTCCCCATGAAGGAAGGTACTCTTAACATCCATTTGGTGGACTTCCCATCTATTAGTGGCAGCGATGGCAAGGGTCAGTTGAATGGAAGTCATCTTTGCAACCGGAGCAAAGGTTTTCTAAGTAATCAACCCCAACTACTTGGGAGAAACCCTTAGCTACAAGTCGCACTTTATACTTCTCAACTTTTCCATTAGCTACATATTTTGTTTGATGTACCCACCTACACCGAACAATTTTTCTTCCTTTCGAAGAAGGGTAAGATCCCAAGTGTCATTCTTTATGAGTGAGGAATACTCCTCATCCATGGTAGAATCCCACTTAGGAATCCTAGAAGCTTCCTGGAAAGATGGTGGATCAGAAGCAGAGGTGAAGAAGGAGTGAGGTCTAGTGAAGTCTGAGCGAGTATGTCTCTCATCCAAAGGATCTCCAACTAAATCTCTAGCACTCTATAAAGTTTTCCTAGCCCAAAGAGGTCCTGAAGGCTTAGGCTCAGAGTTGGAAGATTCTTCACTTGAGTGAGAAGGGACATAGTCCTCATCATCACTACTGTCAAAATCAAAAGACTTAGAAGTTTGAGGATCGGGAGGAGTAGGGAGAGGTGGAACTCACTCAACAACATCATCATCTGAAGAGTCAAAATCTGAATCAGTGGGCAAAAGGACCTCAGTGGAAGTTGAAGTCAAGGATGACTCATCAAACTTCACACTCCTCTCAATATAAAGCTCATGGGTGGTAGGGTTCAACAATTGATATCCCTTCACACCATCAAGATACCTAAAAAGATACAAGGTTTGGATTGTGGATCTAATGCCTTGCGTTTCTTTTTGGGAATCCGAGCCATAGCCTTGGATCCGAAGACTCAAAAGTGCTCGACATCAAGCTTGTGTCCAAACCAGGCTTCAAAGGGTGTCATCCCTCTTACTTCCTTGTGTGGAACATGGTTCTGAATATAACAAGCACAATTCAACTTTGACCCAATCTTTGTGGAGGAAGAGATTTCGAGTGAACCATACAAGTAGCCATCTCCTTTAAAGTTCGGTTCTTTCTTTCTGTAACTACATTTTGGGAAGGGCTGTAAGTAAGAAATGTCTGCTGCAAAGAAATCCCCTTAGAAGTGCAGAAATCCTCAAACCTGTTACTCACATACTCACCTCCATTATCGGTTCGAAGAACCTTGATAGACCATTCCGCTTGTTTCTCAACAAGAGCCTTAAAGTTTTGAAAATGCTCAAAAACTTCGACTTAAGCTTAAGAAAATATACCCAAGTATAACGAAAAAGTCATCAATGAAGGTTAGTATATATAGAGATCTAGTAAAAGAAGAGGAGACAGAAAAGGGCCGAGAAAGCGTCACTATGAACAAGATCGAGGGACGAGTAGCTCTCCAGGATTTTCCCTTGTCAAAGCTTTTTTCAGGGTGCTTTCCAAGGGTACAACCCTCACAAAGACCCTTAGAAAACTTAACTCGGGGTAGCCCATTGACCATTTCATTTTGGCTCAATTGTTCAAGGTAATGATAATTTAGATGCCCAAAACACTCATGCCATAACTTGCTAACCTCATTTGCATGAGTGAGCAAGGCATTGGGTGTCAAATCAAAAGAGAAGTGGGAAAAGGTATACAACCGTGAATGGTGATCTTCCTTTCCCTCAGCCATAGTGCAGTCAGAGTTAAGCTCATGAATAATCACCGAGTTAGGACCAAATTCCACTCGCATTCCTTCACCAAGGTGGGTGATTTGGTAAACCGATAGGAGATTGGGAAAACTCAAAACTTGGTTAAATGTTCCACCTTCTATCTCTATTGATCCACTACCGAAACTGACACATGAGTGTCATCACCCAATGTGATTTGGGACATGCCACATGGTTCAATGCTAGAGAATTCAACCTCTGAAGAAGCCATGTGGTGCGAGGCACCATAATCGATAATCCAAGTTGATGATGGAGCTGATCTAGCTACAAGGGCCTTACCTTTCTTCTTTTCATTTTTAGTATCCTTTGCATTAGAAGACTTACCTTTCTAAGCATTTTGTTTAAGGGATTCAGGAACACTTATTTTATTCTTCTCAAGTAAATGAGTTAAGTGATCAATTTGTTTCCGAAAACAATGCTGCTCGTCATGGCCAGAATTCTTACAATACGAGCATTTATAATTTTCCTTCTTCGCTTTAGGCTCAGAAGTCGAAGTATGAGTGATGGGCTTAACTGGGGGTTGGTTGGTCTTGGTTTCTTTCTTAGGTTGGTCCTTAGTTTCTTTCTTATTTTCATTTTTCTTGCCCTTATTCACCACAAGGGCATGTGACTTGGATTTTAGAGTCCTCATTTGAATGAGTTTGTCCTGTTCTCGAATGAGTTGGGACAAAAAAATGTCAAAGGAGGACATAGTCCAAGTACTACCCAAGGCGGCTTTCATGGCGTGAAAGTTGAAATGAAAAGTATTCAGGACCTAACTTAGAAATAATCGAAAAAATCAATTGAGAGTCTTTCTTATCCAATTTACATTCCTTTAGAAGCATTCTAGTGTAGAAAAAATTTGAGAACAAGGATTGTAGGCTTTCAAAGTCACTAGGATTTAACCCTAGTAGTTCGTTCTCCAACTCATGCACTCTCATGTAATTTTTCTTCCCAAACATATCATCGAGCATTTTCCATGCTTGATCGGGTGTTGAGGAAGTTTCGATGTGGAAGAGCAAGTCGGGAGAGACGGACATACAGATAAGACCTAAGGCTTCATCACAATGGTTGAACCATTTAGATTTTTCGGGTTCATTAGTAGGTTCGGTCTCTAACCCCATGGTAACTTGATATAACCCTTTACTTTGCAAAACAAATATAATTTTAGATTTCCATTCGAAGAAATTAAAAGGTGTGAGCACTGATACTTTAGAGATATCCATAATGAAGAGATAGAACCAAGGAATGTAGAAGGAAGGAGAGAGAAAAGAAACAACCACCCCAGAACAAAATTACACCCCCCCGAGTTTGGCACTTTATAATTTAGTGCGTTGATTACAACCAAATGTGACTATGTTCTGAGAACTAGTTTGTCACTCACCTTGCAATTAGCGTAATAACGCGCAATGGTGGAGACAAAAATCAAGGTTCGTAGGGCGCAACAGATCGACACTACAAGCAAGCACAGAAAGAGAGAAGAAAGAGGGGGAAGAAAGAGATTTGTGAGAAACAATGTCTCACGTCACATGAAAGAATCCCTTTGTTGTAAGACTATGGCGGATGTGCTCACAAGTCCACAAAAAAAAGGAATAGAACAAAGCTCAAGAAAAAATGAGCTGAATTAAGCAATACAAAGACACCCCCCCAGAATGTGGCACTTTATAAAATTAGTGTGTTTACAAAGCTAATGATCCCATCATCTAGAGTGTGAAAAAACATGCAACTTTGACTAAAGAAGTGCTCAAAACCAAGCAACGAATCAAAAGTTATAGTAAAAACCAATTCCCGTAACTGATGAGAAAAAGCCAATAAGCCTGCAAATGGATTAAAAAGCACCCTAAATGCATGTAAAAGGTGTCATATGTATGCCCATTGGAAACGACATGGAATTTGAGATAGGGTTTGTTTGTATTGCGAGGGGGGATTAGCCACCTGCCAATCCGGACCTCACCCTTCGTCTTCGGCACTCGACGGAAGGTTAAAAATACAACAAGCCAAAAGACCAAATTTTATAATGCCAAAGAAATGTAATGTTTTTACCTTATACCTTTTAAAAGTAATGAAACAAAACATTTTTAAGAAAAGTGATAAGGTAAAATGAATACAAACACATTTTTTTTAAAGGTGAATAAAAAACGTATTTTTAGAAAGATATTACCTGGCAAAAAAAAGCGCCCACTGCGCAAAAAAATGTAAGCCCCCACTTTGCAAAAGACGCGCACAATGATAGAGAAAACACGGGAACAGGAAAAATAACACCGAGCAGAGGAGGAGGAGCTCGGTTAAGTCCAAAAATAACGGCTGAGCAGTGTAAAAATGCTTGGAGCAGTCTGAAAGCCGAACACGAACACCGCGAGGAGAAAATGCTCGAGAATAGCGTGCATGTACATTTATTTATAGGTTTGAATGTTGGAGAAAATGTAGGTTGGAGCGGGGAATGCAGCAAGGCTCGCAAAAACGTGAGAGACCAGGAAAAAATGTGAGAGACCAGGCAAAAACGTGAGTAGTTTTCAGCAGGCTCGCAAAAATGTTTTGAGTAGGCTCCCAAAAACATGAGTAGGCTCGCAAAATGTGAGAGACCAGGTAAAGATTAAAAGACTGGTGAAAATGACCAAAAACGTGCATGCAAAGGTAATCCTCGAGACAACAATGAACCACAGCGATGAGGAAAAAGCTCGAAATAGTCTGAGTATACACCGGTGAAGAAAAAACAATGATTCCAACTAGTAATCATAGGTCCACGCCAAAAAATGAGCTCTTCTTTTACCCTGCAGGTGCTGAATCTGAACACAACTAGCAAGAAACACACAAACAACCCAGAAACAACAACCACAAAGATCTAGAAATATCCAAATACGAACTCAGCTGATAAGCAAACCAACCAAATACCTTAACTTGCAACTGACTGAAACCTCAATACGAGGTGAGAAATAATTCCAAAATGATAATCGAAAAAAAAACTTGCACACGAGGAAATGAGAAGAAACTAGAAGTAATAAACAACTGAGAACCGAAGAGAGTCGTTTACAAACCAACTCGATACCATGAAAGAGGGATTCGCGAGAACCAATGTCGAAAAGTGATGCACCAAAATGAAGTTACACTCGATGGTAACGTTAAGCCAACACAATACACAAGATTGAAACAATGGAAAGAAGATTACAAGTAAGAAGAATGGGCCTGCTCATGCTCATAGATTGAAAAATAGGAAGTACAAATAGGGTGTTGTGTAACCCCCATGCCTAAACATGGAAAGAAACTCAATGATGCCACTAACACATGATGATGCATTAGAAGAGGAGTTATAATTCTAATTAAGGAATGTAACTCCTATGATGCATTAACGCAAATGACAATGTCGATTCTATGAAAGAATCTAACACTTGTCATTTGACTTCCTAAGACCTATGATCCTCACAAGGCGAGATGACTCACCTAGGTGATGTGGACGATGATTGGATAGTCACACACACCAACAAGAAAGTAGTGTATGATCATCCTAAATATGATTCTATTCGAGGAGGATTTTGAAGCCTGGAAGGGTAAGATGATGATCTTCATATGGATATGTTTTCATGTGAATTTACTAACCTAAAAATGCAAAACTTAAACCATGAAAAGGAAGGCACAATGTGAAATCTTGCTCCCAAATCTTCTTGAATCCCTCTCTAGGCCAACTTGCCTCTTGTGTCATGATAACCTTGTATTTGAAGGTACTCCTAATGCATTGGGTGAACATGCATAAGTTTTTAAAAGGTTTAAAAAGTTCCATTATTCCATTCATTGAAGTGCGATAAAGGACTAATTCTCGACAATATTAGAAAGTTCAATTTTGGCCATTTCGAACCTACATGCATCCTTCGGGAGGGTTATGAAAAGGTATTAAGTATCCAAAGGTTGTATTTGAAATCCTTGAAGGTTTTGGAAGTATTTTAGGAATATTTAGGAACATTTTAGTCATTCGAGAGATAGTTTATTCAATAGTGGGTTTTCAAGTGCAAGGAATGAGTAGTCAAATTGTGAACCTTGACTTTTCCAAAGCTAATTCTAGGATATCCGTAAAAAGTTAGGAGGAAAACAAGTAGGCATCGGAAATATTGAATAATATTTTACATTATGGGAATATCCATTTTGATCAAAGGCCACCGAAGGTGATCTACCAATGATCTCATACTCTTAAGCAATACATACCTCCCAAGAATGTTTCTAAACACTTAGTTAGTGCTAGGTAATGAGATCAATACATTTTGGAGGTCGAGAACATGTGATTCACCTTCAAGTTCTAATTCCACATGGATAAAATTGATCAAAAGGTTGTTCTCCGTAATGGTATTAGAGTCTTCTCCGCAATGGTGTGACTCAAGAAGACTCCTAAGTTTTATAACCCAATTCTAGGTAGATTTATCTTCTAAGAATCCTTATTAGCTAAGATATTAATATTTTCTTGTTGAAACCCCAAAATAGGGTTTTAGATAACCTGATAGGGAGAAAATTCATATTTCTTATCATACACACCCTTCTTGACTCATTTACCTATTGAATAAGCTTTAGGAGGATTAAATTCAAGTTTATTCTTTTATAACCCAGATCTGTGGATGCCTGATATGCTCCCAACATTAAGATTTAGGTGAGAAAAAACTGTGAGAGTTAACAAAACACAGTCAAGGTTGGAAGTATATGATAGATGTCATAAACTACCATTATATATTTGTCATAAATTACCTATTGAATAAGCTTCACTTGAGGGGGTGTTAGAGTAGGTATTTACCTTAGCTCATGTTCACCTAGGTACTTTATTTACCTTTATTGTATTTATCCTCACCCACTTATGTGTGTGGATATTTATTTTATCTTATTTAGATATTATCTAGTTGTTAGGTATAGTTCTTTCCTTGATCTTTGGTATTGACTAGATCCTTGATGTCTAGTTCTCTCCTAAATCTATGGTCTTGACTAGTTCTTTGATGACTAGCTATTTCCTTGATTCATGGCTTGATCTACGACCTTGGTAATTCTTAGATTGTTATTCCTTTGCCTATTTAAGCAAGGCCTATTCTCAATGTATTGCATTGAGTTCCATAAGAATATATGATATTGTTACTCATTTGTTTGTACAAGTTTTATGTAAAGATATTCTGGTGAATTGATTTCATCTTATTGATCATGGTGTTTAATTAGCATATGTGTTTTTGGATTGGTACGATCTGGTTATTGTTCCTTTCAAAGAAAATATCATTCAAGATACATTTGTTCTACATTGAGTATTAAGGTGTAGGGAATAAGAGCTTCAACAATTTTCTTCAATGGAAGATTCCAGGAGTTCCCAAATTAGTTTAGAGGGAAAAAATATCTATCGAAATGTGTACTAGAAATTCACTTAGAAAACGAGTGTAATCGGGAGAATCACGAGTGCAGCAAAGGATCTGAAACATCAAGAACCTCATTGAAATTCAATTCATCAAGGGAATGATCATCATGAGCATGATGAGAAAGGATCACCATGAGTGGTGATGATAGCAATCTCGAGCTCAAAAATGATGCATATTTCTTGAGATTGTTTATAAACACTTAATTAATACTTTGTGATGTGCTCACATCTTACAATTCAAGGAGTGGCTTTCATAGTGCTTTAATGCAGTTAGAGTTCAAGAATATGGATCTCACCCTTAAACATTCTTGTAATTATCATTTAGGGATAAATATTTCGATATAGATGAGTAAACATATTTCCATGAGGATCAATCAAGCGAAGATGTGTCCAAATACTATAAGCATGTTTCCAATCATGCAACATCTTGGTCGGGAAGTGAATTGTGAAGTTAAAAAGGGTGTCATCATGTTTAAAGGTGAAATGATAAGCTCATGGAGTAAGTTGAGGATCATCATATCTTGAGTTTGCCATAATGTTCAAACCTCTTCAAAGAACAAACCAAGATGAGCTAGTCAAGTTACCGAGGCATTCAAGACCATCATGTGTGAAGGATCAAGGCATCATCTATCTCCATGAGAGGCATATGAGTAAAGAGGTGTATGATTCTCCCGAAGTTGATTCCATATGAGGATAATTCTGGAGCCAGGAGGGGTAAGAGGAAAATCGTCATATAGAACACCATGTATGTAAGAATGAGAAATATTTTGAGTTTCACTTGATGTAACTCACTTGGTAGTGTTCTTAAATAGTCATTTTAACATTGTAGTGTGATCAAACCTCAAAGAAGGAAGGAAATTACAACCACATCATTTCAATCTAAGAGCCGGGCCACATGAAAAGAGTCTCATTAAGTGAGAAATCATTTCATCTACTTTGTGAATACCTATTTCAATAAGTGATAGATAATTATAAAATGGTTAAGCATCATGGAGCTGATTTTTTATCACTATGGTTAATTGTGGAGGCCTTGAAAAGTAAGAGAGTGATCCTCGCTCTTGCCTTGTAGTTAGAAGAGAGAATCATGTTCCCATCACAATGCAGATCTCATAATAGTGTTTCTAAACACTTAAGTCATCACTTGAGGTTTTAGAAACATGCTTTCAACTCTTGGTAACTCATTTTTATGAATTTTTCATGTTAGAAGTTTTGTCACTCAAAAACACAACCTGGGGTGTTAGGAAGATGTTTTCAACTCACAAAATTTGGCCCCATCCTCATGATATCCTCACCCATGGTAAACAATAGTCTATTTATGACAATACCCATTCTGAGAGGTACTTATCAACATTTAAAAATATTCACCTATCACCATGTGGTGACCATCTCTTTAGAGCTTGCAAATTTAGGGCCATTTTTTTGTCTAGAACCAAAAGGGGAAGTTGCACTATTTTGAAATTATTCATGAAACCTTCAAGTCTTAGAGAAAAATGGATGTTACCAACATGTATAAGATTCACATATCTTTTCAGTGCCTATTTGTTTTCCTCTTAACTCATTACGAAGATCCCAAAATTATCCGGAGAATTCATATTTCACCATTAGAGTGTTTGTTCCCTGCACCTAGAAAACCCATTATTGAGTAGAATGACCTTGAATGATAAAATATTTCCTAAATATTCCTAAATTGAATCAAACACTTCCAATATTCCTTGACATCACCTCTAGATGCTTAATCTATTTCTTGAACTCTCCCGAGGGTGTTTGATTAGCTCAGAATGGCCTTTTTAGGCCTCTGGAGGAAGTTAGCTTCTATCAAGTCACATTGAATTCATCAATCATCATATTCAATCATCCATGTGCATTGAAACAAACTTAATTTTTTTTTAATAATATATTTTGAGCCAGGTTGAGAGTGTTACTAAGTTAGGTGGCCACACAAGAAGGACGCACCGGTGGCCCGGGAAGCAAAATATTCAACTATGGGCTTAGTTGTCATGCTCAAAGTTTCAATTTTCATGCCATACATTTTTGTAACAACACCCTCTTACCACTTTCACCAAATTCATTTTTTTATAATGCACTAAATTATTTCATTAGTATCTTGTCCATTTATGAAATTATGTCAAGGGTTTCTTGGCAAAAACACAAAAGGATACCTGAAAAGCATTTCTCTTAATGTTTATGTAGATTTTATCTTGCTTATGTGGTATGTGACACTTGAGTAAACCTTTCTACTCCTACACTAGGGTGAGTATGTAACTAATTTACTTAGCATAAATCTTGATGAAAGTCTTGAGTTTCCTTCTCCATAGAAAGCAAATGAATATGTTGAAGATTTTATACATTTTCACCTACTCCTACCCTAAATTTTGTTGAGTGTTATAAATATATCAATGTGATGCACTCTTTTAGCTTGTAACTCTTCAAGTTACATCTTATTCTTCTATTGAACAAATGAAGATATTATGGGGTCCTTGGATAAATCATATTCTTTCCCACACCTTACTATTGTTAATCTATATTATAAGGATAAAAGGATTATATACATGCCAACATGGGAACCAAGGTCACTCCCTTGCATTGTTGATTGTGAGGATCGCTCGAGTGGTCCTCTTAAAGATGCATTCCCTAAGCTTGTAAAGTAGGTACTCATCCATAGTAATATTTTATCATATTCTAAGAGAAAATTAGGGATTCAACTCCATGTTCATGGGAAAATTCATGAGTCCATTTATTCGATCAATTATCGCTACCTTTGGGGGTTGTGAGGTTTGTAAATTCTAATTTGACACATCTAAAACTTCTACAAATGCCAATAATCAATCAAGAAGACCCCAAAACCTAAACAATGACTATATTATTTCCCAAAATAGATATCGATTGTAGAATTTAAACCCTAAAAGCTTTAGGTTGAATGCTGAAATCTGAAAAAATACCTATGTATTGACCAAATTAGAATATGAAAAACTATCTTCTAAACTGTGATGATGGAGCTATGAGACTAGTTCCATAAGGTGCAGAGTGACCCTAATTTATTATATTTACTAAAATAAATTGAAAGTATTAAGAAATAATAAAATATAAATATTAATAAGTATTTTAGTAAAAATATCCCTCCCACATACACATATACCACATAGCAAGCAACAGAACACGAGCACGTTATAACATGCTCGCATTTGAGGCTTAGTAATTTTCAATCCTAATAATTCATAACACGCTTGCACTTTCACAAAACACGCTCGTGTTTCACTTCAAATTGAAAATTTGGTGACTTTTTGATCCTTTATCTTCGTGCACTTTCCTTTCCTCCACTATGGAACACCTTGTTTTCTATTTTATCTAAATGGGTATTCCTTATTTCATTGTGTTTGTTACACTTGAGGCTTCTTAACTTAACCTTTTCCATTGAAAAGCTACTTTTTGATCTTGTATAATATGTATTAAATATCAAGTTATTTTTAAGAGCTTTTGGTGATCTATTTTGACTTATCTTGAGTTGTTATAACTCAATTTGGCTTAGGATCTATACACATATTTTTGTACAATCAGGTATTATATATTATGTATGTAGAAATAGTCTTTTTAACCGAAAAGAAGTAAATATTTGCAACCACACATAAGATCTTAAATACACATTTATAAAAATACTATATAAACATTATTGAAAATATTTAATAAGCATAATTTAATTTAATTTAATTTAGATATTAATGTCCACTAGATGTCAAGAATAATCAATGGGACTAAAGAAGATATTACATTAATCTAGTATAAAAAGAGTGTCGATGCATTTGTAATAGATATTAAAAGATAAAAGAAAGAAAGACATTAGAAAAATTTAACGAGAAACACTAATTCTACTACCTAAAGGCCATAGATCTTGAATACGATAAAATTTATGTTTCTTTACGAAACTTGACCACGTTGTATAAGTATGTGGTCTCTTGAGGTTCTTGAATTCTATTATTCGAAAGTAAGAACTAATAATTGTGAATATATATATATATATATATATATATATATATATATATATATATATATATATATATATATATATATATATATATATATATGAAGATTTCAATTTTAGTGTTCTTTGTCAAAGTGGAGTGTTTTGGGGATAAGAAAGGGTAAACATCTCTAGTCCTCATAATAAATGATTCTCTTCAAAGATAAACATGAATATTTAAAAGATAATACAATTTTCATAAATTTCAAAGTAGATAGGGAACTTGAATACAAAATTCTCTTCACTTTTAAGCTCTATAAAATACAACTAGCATATATACTATAAGAGGTTATGATCATATTCCATTTCGAGTTGATGGGGAAAATCCTGAAACTAAGCTTAGGAGATCCTTAAGAAAGATGTTAACAACATTTTCATATGCTTGGAGCTCGTTTTCAATTCTCATAATAGCATGAATAAAATTGGAAATAATGAAGACGTTTTAGTTTCAAAGACCCGCTTTTGGATTAAATCATTATCTTTTAAATAAGATATATTGATCTTTTGATGAATACCTTTGCTAATTTCTTGTTTGGTGAGTCATGGAAAGTTAATAGAAAATTTAAGTGGAGAGTCTTTCTATATTCATATCCAACATTTAGAGGAGGATTAATTTACATACCAACAAAATTTGTATCCTTGTTTTACACGTTGTATATAGAAAATTGTAGTGTCAAATGTGAATACCTATTCTAACCAAAGAGACCCGCCATACATAAAAATAATAATATAGAAAATTAATAGAATATAGAATGAGCATACAAATAATTGTACAAGAATATTTGAGTGGGAAACCATTTTTAAAAGAAGGTAAGAGGAGAGTAATAAAATACCCACCAAAAACTAATTATAGAAAGTTGGAAAACTACAATGTATCTTGAGGAGAAAAAGTGAAAGTTCAACTTCTACAATTCGAACAAATCCATTAGAGGGGTAAAAACTAATAAAGACATGCATTGATTAAAAGAAATATAAATACGATTGAGATTAATTGAAATCCCACGTATCCGACTAAAGATAGTAAATTTTGAAGTCATTTCTTTATCCAATTCTTTAAAATTAGAAGTGATTAGTATGAGAATAGAATTGAAAATTGCGTTTTTATTATTAGAAATTGGGTAGAAGTTGGGAAATATATGGATTCTTGGTTTATTCATGTGCCATCTCTTAACTGGTATTTTTATGTTATGTAAATCTAAACTTTTCATTTGAGAGAGATTATCATCATAAAATTGATAAAATGTATAAATGCCTTACTAAACATTTTGTTTTGATGTTTTAGTGTGGTGTCTAAAACCTCTGCTTGAGAGAGACTCACCCCAGATTGATATTTTGATGTGGACTTCCATTTACAAGTTAATTGATCCAAGATCATATATATGTATCTATATAGACCCAAGATCATCTATATATATATATATATATATATATATATATAGTTAGCCGTATTTTGTTATGATGGCAAAACTCGTGATCCGGGTATGTTATTTCTTTTAATTATTAAAGCACATTTTAATGGTTTAGACATGGTTTTTCTTCTCCTCTATGTTAACTAACGTTTGAAAATTGGAATAAAAAAATCAATTTGGAAATGGAATTGCGGCTGCGGTGGTTTTTGTGCACTTGTTAGAGGGATGACTGCAAACTCCTCATCTTCCTCTTCGTCTTCCAATAATTAGAAATTGGGGAGAAGTAGGAAATACATGGATCCTCGGTTTTATTCATCCGCCATCCTCTAACTGGTATGTTTATGTCATGTAAGTCTAAAATTTTCGGTTTATAGAGACTATCATCATAAAGTTGAGAAAATTTGTGTGTCTTACTAAGCATCCTGTTTTGGGGTTTTGGCGAGGACTTATATTTACAAGTTAATTGACCTGAGATCTAATACATATTTTAAACCTTCACCCCAGTTAAATATTTAGATGTAGACTTGCATTTACAAATTAATTGACCCAAAATCATGTGTGTGTGTGTGTATATATATACACACACACTCACACAAAGATCTGTATGTGGAGACATATCAAGTGTTAGCCATATTTTGTTATGATGGCAAAACTCGTGAGACATATCAGGTCTTCCAATAATTTTTTTCTGTAATTGTATTTTAGTTTACTGAACAAATTTCGGGCATTAATCAATTAAATGATAAATTTGTTAGGTAAAGGAAGAAATAAAGGTTGGAGGAAGAAGATTAAATAAGTGCGATTTGCAGAGGAAGATTAAATAGAGAATACCGTCAACGTCATATTTTTGTTATGAAGCCCCAAAAAATGTTGGGCATAAATTGATAGGGTCTTCTCTTCCCAATCATAAAATCCATTAGAGATCTAACTTTTCTATTTTTCTCAAACATAAATAAATTTATCATGCTCACCAACATCTTAAAACATATTCAGTGAAAGATGCTTAGGATTGACAAATATTTTAATTTTTTTTTTCCTTCAAAATTCGTGCGTTATAAACAATAAAAAATTTCAGTTAAGAAATTTTAATTGATTATTTTTATATATATTGGACACAAACTTCAATCATTTATTGGTCTTTCTTTCAGTTTAACAAAGTTTAATCGTTCATGATTTTTTAATTCTGTTTTTATAATTCGCAAATTTCCAGATTTATTAGTCTTTTTACCGATGCTACAAAATTTAATCATTTATTATTATTTTTAATTTATCTTTTAATATCCTAAATTTCAACCATTTAGTTGTCCTTTTTCCTACTTTTTTATATGGATACGTTGTATACAATTGTGGGTATATATATATAAAGTACGGTAGGATTTATTCATTTAAATAGAATATTAAGTATCTTTGTCTATGTTTTAATTTAGAAATTTGGAAAAAAAAGGACTCTAAACTTTACCATATATAAGATATCTCAATATTATTTTAATTGATTCAAATCAAAAAACTTCCTTATAGTTTACTAAGGATTAATTGGTGAAGTTGCTTGGCTCGTATAGAACCTACTAGGGATCAAGAGTCTCATGACACTTCGACACATAGTGTCAAGCAATTGAGGCAAGGATGGTGCCCCCATGTGACTTTGACGGCGTAGATGCCCCTTACCCATAATTGCTTAGTGAAGGTGATCATTGGTTTAGTTTGTACGCTTACTTAGAATTGTACTTCCGTTATATGTTTCCTTCGAAATGGGTTGAGATGTCGACACTCTATGTAAGCCCATGCCCGATTGTGATGCTTTGACATTCAATTAAAAAAAAATCCTTATAAAATCAAATGAACATAGAATTTAAGGTCGGCCACTTTTATTGACATCTTTCAGTATTACAATTCACCACTTTGTTGAGTGTATACCCATCAATGTAAATTTGACAGTGTGGATCCCCCTTACCCATAGCTGCTTAATAATGTAAATTTGTAAAGTATTTTAAACCACTCCGTTGAGCATATAACCATCAACGTAATTTATATGGTATTTTAGAACTCTGTTCTCAAAAGTATAAATGCTTCAACAAAGAAGATAAAGTGTATTTTTCTTAATTTAG
Source organism: Taxus wallichiana var. yunnanensis (assembly GCA_018340775.1). Taxonomy (NCBI): domain Eukaryota; kingdom Viridiplantae; phylum Streptophyta; class Pinopsida; order Cupressales; family Taxaceae; genus Taxus; species Taxus wallichiana. The sequence continues at coordinate 354,015,668 of CM031235.1, forward strand.
AAACCAATGAAAACAAGCTCCGGACATTATTGTATAAACTTCCTTATAACAATCAAATACAATGTTGACCATTTTTATTGACATCTCACATTATGACACTTTGCATTGTTATCCCTTTAAATTTCATTATAAATAATACATATCAACATAATTTATATATTATATTAAAATTTCATTCTAAAAATTATGTGTACTCCAATAAAGAAAACAAAAAAATTAAATTTTGATTTAAAAATATAATGTATGTCACAAATATTCATAACTTTTAAAATTTATAAAATTTTCCTTCAAAAATATTTATGTTACTTAGCCCTATTAATCGTTCATAAATGTATTTTTTCTTATCTTCATATTATGTAAGTAACCATTTAAACAAGTCAATATTCCAACCTCTTTACATAGAAGTGGATGGGTTAGGCACAATTATAAGGTGACGATAGAAAGTCTCTTATATTGTAATGTTTGATTATGATCTAATGACATACGTAAACATTTACTTAAGTGTTTCTTCCAACCTCTTTATATAGAAGTGGATTGGTTAGGCACGATTATAATGATATGATGGAAAGTCTCTTATATTGTAATTGTTGATTGAAGGATAAACATCTTAATCCTTCAAATGACAATGGTAAAGATTAGGTATCCTTCAAATAACAATTGTGTTGATTAGACATGCATAGAATAACTACCTTCTTTGGTTTAGTGTTAAGGATTGAGGGGTATCTATTCCGTTAAATTCATCTACGACACAATCTCAACATCATCCTTTTTGTATCTCGTTATTATACTCATTTTGATCGAAGAATAAACATCTTAATCCCGAACAAATAATAATTTTACAAATTTGTCATCCTTCAAATTGATTTAACAAAAATAGAATTTTTTAAAACCCTAATTGTAGAGTAACATGATGTAAACTATGACACACAACTATTAAATACAATGTGACACACACAATAAGCAAGCAAAGTACAAAACCCTAAGCAAGAGATATGAGAAAGATAACTTGGCTAATTTACACTTGATCTAGGAGTGCTCTGAACCGAGGAAACTACTGAATAGGAGGTGAAAAATGTCCTAAATGCTCGGGATAAAGTGTAGACATAAAGGGAATATGTTTGGAAATGGGTGCCCGGGGCTGAATAAGGGCGTTTGGGCACTGGCGACTTCTATTGGGGGTCGTGATCGCAAAAATAGTCGAAACCTAATTTTCTTTGTCACACAAGTGTCACAAATATTTTATGTTGAACGTCGTGTGTCACAATATGATTTTCCGAGGTACCTACAACTTGCAAAACAAATATTCACCTACAAAACCCATAATACCACATCAAATTCAAAAAAGAAAGATGTAACATGGGGAGTCGGATTGACCCCGGCGGTCACCCGACAAAGTGAACTTATGATTGAGCCATGCACTACATCTTAGACTCCATGTAGTTCTTGTGAATGTGTGAAAGAATTGTGCCTTAGGATTCCCTTGTGCAAGTGCACTTGATAGTGGGATAGATATAGAATGTAACAATGTCTAACATGTGTGGATGGAATAAAGAAACTTCCCCTTCCTATGCAATGCATGAAAAAAATGCAGTCCCTTGTCCCTTTATTGAATGCCAAATGGATGCTTTGAAGTGCTCTAAGTGTCTTTTGAGTGCAAGCTTAGGTGATAGTAATAATTCTTAGAGCTTGGTACCTTAAAATTTGAACATATAACTATGTAATTTTATGATTCCCTTGTTTGAATTTCGTAATTGAAAACTGGAAGGTTGACCCATAAGTGAAAAATATTCCCAAAAGATAAAAGAAACCCCAAAGAAGTGAGTAAGGTAAAAAAAGATCGGGGATGCCCGGAGGGGATAGGGGTGCCTGTGTGCTCTGTCTGGCTGGTCGATGGTGTCTGAGCCATAAAGAAAAATAAGTAAGATACTTTTGATAGGGCTATATGGTTTATATGACCAAATAGAAAACAAAAAACACAGAAAATATGCCAAGGACAATCATCAATTACTAGTTTTCTTACTTAGGAATCATATGAATGCTAGTATGTGTTTAAGACCTAGAAATGTACCCAAGTGCGTGATTTTGTTTCTACAATTTCTTCCACTTTATGTTTTTGAGTGAATACTTGATAACATAAAGTAGATAAGATATGCGTACCTAATAACCATGTAGATCATGTGGCAAAGAACATGCTGAGTGGACAAGTGAATTGTGGAATGATGCAAAAATAAAGCATGGAAAACTAGGAAAGGAAAGTGAACCTAGGGGGTGAGTGTATGTGTTGTACGGTGTTGTACTGTTGTTGTGATCATTTTTGTGTTTGTTTTTACTACTTCTTGTAAGGATGAACTTACAAAAAAAGAGCAAGAATGTAGTCAAAGTCCTGTTTATGATAGATCAGAGAAAAATGTGCATAAGTATGTAAAAGTGTGGAAGTATTTAAAAAGAAAGTGTGCACTTGATGTAGAAGAGTGTAAAGGGATAGAAAAGTGTCCTGAAAATGCTATGTAGAATGAGTTTTTGGGCGATCTCATGCCAAGAGTGAGATTTTGGGCGATCTCACACCATAGATCAAGTGTTCAAGAGAGAGGTCTAGTGTTACTCTCCTTCCATGAATTTTTCCAATAAACACCACTGCAAATGGTGTGTCCCTGCTTTGTTCATGTTTTCCCTGATTTGTTCTAAATTATACCACTTGAACTGAATATAGGAGATAAACTGTATTCTATTTGTTGAAGGATTGTGCTTGGTACTGTCAAATTATTCTTAAGGCTTTTGTGAACTATGCTGATTTGAGAAATTGATTGTATCTTCCCTTAGGACATTAACACCCAAGGGAGGACACACGCATGCCCATGCATTCCTATCTAAGCCCAAGCAATGGTGTTTGTGCTATGTTGAGGAACCAAGTCAGATTATGGGTCATTCTTTAAATGTGTCCATGTTATGATTCTCGTGTTGTAGATCGAGTGTTGTATAGGGTGATTTGTTCACCCAATGTATGCCCCCTCATTTAGGATGCATGCGATGTCGATAGGAGAATGTAGCCCAAATGAGAGTATCGATGCTGATATGAAAATCATATCCCCGCAGGGGAGGGGATGTGCATGGTAGAAACCAAGGTCAATGAAACAATATGACTAGATACATGTGTTAGTAGTAAAAATAGCAAGCATGCCATAGGAAAACAATGTAACAAAAAAATGTGCATACAATATAGACTATGAAATGAGGGTTGAAAACAAGGGAAATCACTAACCATGTCAAAAGATAACTAGGGCTGAAGTGGCCAAAAGCATACAAGCAAAGTGATTAAAAAAAGACATAATGCATAACACACAAACAATGACATATAATAGTAAACAAGAAAAGTGTAACAAACAACCATTGTGACAAATAGTCATGCAAGGAAAATGTTGCACATAAAGCACCCGTTAGTATGTTAGAAAGATAAAAAGTATGTCAAAACATGTATGTATCAATGTAAAGTAGTGTGCTAGTAAGAATAGGAAGTAGTGTGTAAATGAAACAATAACTCCTGTAATGTGTGAGAGTAGTAAATGCCCCCATGATCCTTAGTGGGACTGGTAAGAGGTATAATGCCAAATTGCAACGTGGGAAGAACTCGCACAGATCCGCATTCACAACTAGAGACCAAGTGAATGCCCATGTGTATATATAGAAAGGTATTGGTATACTAAGTATCTGTCTAGTATGGGAAACAAAGTGTACATGTAAGTATAAACAAACAAGAATAAGTACAACCAAGATATGTAATATGCAGTGAGTATGAATCGGATGGTATGAAATGTGTGAAGATGGAAGGAGCAATGTTTCCCCCTAGTGGATGTGTATAAAATAAGGTTTATTTATAAACTCCCCTTTAGCAGTACAAATGAACCATAGAACAAGATTGCATCCTTGGGAAATGGTTTAACACTACACACTAGATAGAATAGAACATGAAGCGTAGAGCATAAAGAGTGAATGATGTGAGGTTAATTTCAGATTTAGAACCTCAATAGTCGAGTATGAACCATGAAACTAGAGTGCATCATAGGGTAATGACAATATAATTTGTGTATCAATGTGTGTAAGAGAGATGAGAAAGAGTAGATGTGAAGCACAGAGAATAATGTGTGTGCGTAGAAATTAGAAAGAATTGGTAATGATTGAAAGAGGGGAATAAAGTGTGATTCTCCCAAGAGTGTGATGTGGAAAATAATCAAGTAAAATCATCTAGAATATTTTCATCGTTAGGATCATAACCAATTAGAGCTGGATCAGAGACTTGGTAAGCAATAATGTGAGTTTGATCATATAAAGATCCCTTATGACATAAACCGTACATACCCATTATATATTCTTCATCAATGAAATATGGTTGTGGATAATCATGTGCATACCATTGAGTGATATTGTGAGAACAACCAAAGAAGGAGTAATTGCAAATAGAGATATGGCCAAAAGGCATAGGAAATGTGATATTAGTATGATTTGGATCTAGTGTGCCACCAATGTAATCAAGCCAAGATTTCCCAAGTGTGAGTGGAGAAGAACGAGGAGTGCATGTAAGGAAGACTATTAAATGGAAGACGCATAGGCCATAAGAAGCATTAATGAATACACATCCATGATATGAGTGAGAAGAATGAAATAGGGGTAGAAGATCGGTGAACGTGAAACCTAGGTGAGAAAATCCATTAAGTGTGAAAATAGTCTCGTAACAAGTAGGGTCAAATGGAACATGACACCACTAAGAATTATGAATGAAGAGAGTGCATGTGAAGGGTTCCAAGCATGTAGTAGAAGGAACCCGAGGAGATATATCGGGTGATAGAATATCTAATGTACATGTACACTACCTTGAATATGTATCATGAAATCAAGTACATAGAGGAAGATTCTTGAATTGATATTCACTAGGGCGAGCTTACAAAAGTATCTTGGAAATCTAAGTCATCAACTTCAATAGGATTAAAGTTAAGATTATGAAATGTGTCATCAATAAGCTCTACGATATCAACCTCATTGTCGAAATCATTAGTGCTAACATTATCAAGAATATTAGAAGGTGAAAGCACCCTAAACTTTACAAAGTAAATTGCATGAATAAATAAGGAAATCTAACACCATTTCCATCCATCTATCCAAGGTTATAAGTCTAGGAATGTAACATTAAGATAGAAGCTTAAAATAATGCTTAACTAGTATGAAAACAATACAAAATCTAACTAAACATGCCTACTAATATGCTTGAATTACCTAACATGGGCCTAAGTATACCTAATAGGGCAATCAAATCGTTATGGTTACTACTTAAAACAAGGTGAAATGGCCTCTCCAAATGACTACTTGATATTTTGGATATCCATCTCAACTAACCCCATTGAAGGCTTTAGGAAAGGGTTGAACTTAGATATATATCATATTTATTATATGAGATGCAAATCAAAGCATGGTGTAGAGTATAAAGGAATGAGGTGCACCATTTTTATTGTTTTCCTTTTGGTAAAAACTTGTATTTTGGTGCATGTGGGACTAAAATCCCCAAATTAGATTAGAATTGCCAATCATGATCGGGCATTGCTAATCACAATCAGTGAATTACCAAGTGATTAAGAGGTGTGGAGCATTAATCAACCACTTGGGGTCAACTAAAAGGTTAAGATAAGATTTTGAATCTTTTTGAGACCTTATGGAGGTGAATGGGGTGATTCTCGAGTGGTTGGAAGAGGGGTTTAAGCAAATACTAGGGTATATTGACTAAAACAAGGGCAAAATAGGCTGAATTAGCTTATAAATGCTAATTGCCTATTTTGAAGAGGCTTTGACTTAGGATTTGTCATAAAGTGGCATCCTAAATGCAAAAGAGGTTTGGTGATCAATGAGGTGCTTATTAACCGACCAAAGTGGCAAGAAATGTTAGTTAATTAGTAATGAGCACTAATTATAATAGAATTGGCAAGAATGCGTTTGATTTGCATGCATTTTGGAAATAAGATTACAAAAGTGAAATTTAAGTGTCTACAGTAGGAGTGGAGTTAGATGTTGAATTGGGAGGAGCTATGATAGGTAGAGAAGTACTAGCCATGGGGGTGGACATAGTGGGTGATAGGTTATCAGTAGTATGAGTAGGAATGAGTGGAGTGCATAGATTATGAGCAAGAAGTAAGAAGTGAGTGCTAGATTGACCGACATCACATGTACTAATTTTGTGATATGGAATTGGTTGAGATGGAAGAATGGGCATGCTAGTGATAGGATATTTATGAAAAAACTTGAATGGTTTGGGGTCCACAACAATAGTATGTTCATAACCATCATGTAAGAATTTAACACACCGATGAACTGTAGATGGAACAACATGCATGACATGAATCTAGGGTCTGCCAAGTAAGAAATTGTATTGAAATGTGGCATCAATGACAAAAAGACAAGAGGGAACCATTTTCGCCCAACTTGTAAAGTTAGAGTGATGGTTCCCATGCATCTACTAGTGGTAGAATCATAGCTACGAATGACTTGAGAAGATTTATTAAGTAGATTGTTAGTAATGTGTATTTTCTTGAGGAGATAGATGGAGCATAGGTTTATGGAAGAGCCACTTGTTAATGAGTACACACTTAATATAGATGGCACCAATAGTGGCAGTGATAAGAAAAGGTGTAAATGGATCATCACTAACGAAGGATGTATATCCTCATCACTAAAAGATATAATTGTTATGTCAAAAAGTAGCACCCTAGGATTTACACATTACAAAACCCTACTTTTGACTAACATGGGATTGTCTCAAGGTGTGGGACCCTTGCAATTGAGAAAAAACTCCAAATAAGGTTGGTTCCTCTACCTATTCTAATGCTAAAACTACTCCTAGAAAGGGAAATGCAACTATTCTAACACTAACCTAGAATTTCCAAGGGACCAGGGAAGAAAGAGATGCATAAAATAAAATTCCTAAACTAAGGGAGGTGATAACACCAAGAAAAATGGAGAGATTTTAAGTGAGTGAAAATCAGAAGCAAACAAAGTTAGAGAGGGAAGACAAAAGTTCCATAGTCTCGAAACAACATTTACATCTCCATACTCCTTGAACACAACGAATTTTAATCCCGCAAGATGACACAGTATGCACAATATACCCGGAAAAAGTAATGGAGGGTAAAGAACACAATATAACTCGAGCTAGGGTGAGAAAAACCACAAAAAACCAATTTTATTTCTTAAAAATATGCACAATCCATTACAATATGGGAACACGACAAAAATCCTTTGCAAAATGCCTAAATTCGAGGCATGTAACTCACAAAAGTGCTAGAATTTTTTTGTGACAGAGTTCCTTTACATTCCAGAATGTCTCCCCTTAAAATGAGGTGAAATTTACAATATATAGATGAAGAGCCTTGAAATTTCTTCACCAACCGACATATTTCATTAAAGAGGTATGGGGGCCATACACATTTGGTACTTTTCTTGCATAGGCGTGTCGTGGGTGCCATACCTTATTAAAATGACAAATTGAACAACCTTGTACTACTTCCATTAATGCCTTGTTTGTTTCGCATTTGACCGGTTGCATAATTTTCCTTGGTGTCGACCCGAATTGCATAAATGCAACCGGGTGGTAACATGATTTTCCCACTACCGGCTGGTAGCATCCGTACAAATGCTACAAGTGACGCTTAACCATTTGATGATGATGCCATCGTTGTTGTCTCAAGCCATACGCGGTAACATCTAAAGATGCTACCACCACCTCTACACCATTTTATCTCTATGGATTTCCAACCTTACTACAAATTGGTAGCATCCATACCTTTTGCTACCACCAATAGCATATAAAATTCTAGTAGGCGATAGCATTTTAAAATTCTACCTATGGCTTTTTACAACCTATTTTCCTTACCAATCGGCTTGGATATTCATAAGAGCTCACTAGATCGTCACGAAAGGAGACCAACTCGTGAGCCACCATATAAATCACAAGTGTTGCATCCATCAAATTCCAACATTCATACTTGTTAAGTTTTCTATTTTGTATGGGTGCAAAAATGGATAACAATTAGTGATTTGCGGGACGATCTTCCTGCTAGATCTGAAAGACTAGTGACCCTAGAGGAACCATTGGGCATGGATTCATCCTAATTTTTGAAGCTGATGTGACACCTAAGAATTCCCACTCAAATCTTTGAAACGTTTCTCGGGCTTGTCATTTCTTAAAACCCTTGATTAGAGGTGAAGGTTCCATCATTAGACTCTTCCCGAAACTAAAAAGTGTAACAAAAATAAGGCACAACTATATACAAATAGCAAATTCATACACATTCCAAATGGAACATGCAGAGAGTGCACAAGCACTTATTATAAAAAAACCCTATACTACAACAGAGCAATGTGCTACAAGCACTTGGAGGAAATGAACTAATCTAATATTTACAAGGAAGATACTTCACTTTAGTAACAATGCTTGAGATAGATTCCATTAACTGGGATTTGCAATTCTTCTCTGTCCACCTTGAAAATTGGAAAAAATATTTTCTTTGCATCCTGAAATCATATAGGGGCCACTCCATATTGCATCAAACTTGGAGTGTCTTCCTGGTTTGGCTCTATCTGCATCCCATTTTAGGACCAAGTCTCCTTCTTGAAAGGTTATGTTTTTGGCCTTTCTGTCAAATCTCATCTTTATTTGAGCTTGGTCTTTCTCCATTATTTTCATGGCTTTGTTCCTTAGCTCCTCTAGCTCTATAAGCTCTGCATACCGACTTCCATGGTTGGGAACTCAAATAATTCCAGCTTCTTGATAAACTCCAATGTTGGTAACTCTAGGGATATTGGAAGCCTTACCTCCCTACCATAGACCAACTTGAAAGGAGAATAACTAGTCAATTTATTAGGGTAATTTTATCAGCCCACAAGGCTGATTTCAACTTGGTATGCTCAAATCCCATGGTTCTCATCCAAAATCCTCCTTATAATCCTTAGCAAGTTCTAATTGGTGGACTCATCTTTCCGATTACCCTAAGGATAATAATTTGAGGAAGTGCTCAAATATATGCCATTTTTCACTTCCCATTCAGATATATTTGTCCCAAGAAAATCCAAGGAATTGTCTGATATAATTATGGAAGGTACACCAAATCTTGCCACAATACCCTCATAAAAATCTAGGATGTCGACCTCATTTGCTTCCTTGAGTGCAACTGCTTCTGTCCACTTCATGAAGTAGTCTGTAGCTATCAAGATCCATTTGTGACCTAGGATATATGTTGGGTTGATCACCCCAATAAATTCCAAACCCCACTACATTAATGATTTACTTACAGAGATGGGGTGTAACAAGAGGGATGCTAGTTTCTCTTTACCTGTGAAGAAGGCACACTTCTTACATTTTCTAATCCATGCATAATAATCATTAAAGAGGTTAGGCCAATAATAACCATCTTTCATGATTCTAAGAGTTGTTTCTTTTGAGGAAAAATGACCACCTATTTCTCCATCATGAAACTCATGTAATACCCTCTTGATTTGATTTGTTTTGATGCATCTTAGGAGGACACCATTCACATCCCTTTTGAACAAAATATTATCTACAAGCACATAGGGTATAGTTTGCAACCTAAAATACCTTCTCTTAGCCTTACTCAAACTTTGAGGGATTTGACTTGTTTGAAGGAAGTGGACTATATCCCGAGTCCAATAAGGGTTGGGTAAAGCATTGGTTGATTTCTCTTGATCATCTTGAAATAGAAGGGTGGCTTCTTCATCTGCATGTTTCCTTAAAACTATTTGTTCACACAACCCTTTGCCCCTAACCAGTTTGGTCACCTTAATATAAATTTCACACTCCATGACCTTGGTTATCTAACCATCTGTTTTCTCATTGAGGTCCTTGTTCAAAAGAAAATCTTTCACACCCACATGTGAAACTAGTAAACACATTCTCTTACTCAACATTAGATTCCTGAATTTATTTAGGATTCTTATCACAACAAGGATATGATTTTCAATGAATGAATACCTCACCTCATAGTCTTGAAGGCCCTATCTGAAGAATGTAATAGGCTGCTCCAGTCCTTCTTGATTTAGTTGTACTAGAATTACAAATATTGCCTTTGAGCCACTAAAAGCATAGAGAGTGAGGTCCTTCGAAAAGTATGGATTTATGATGGTTGGAGCTTGTGCAATGGCCTATTTATAGCTTTAAATCTTTCTTTTCCTTTAGCGGTGTACTTGAAATCCAAATTATTCTTTAGCATCAACGTTAATGGCTTGACCAACTTAGAAAAGTTAGGAACAAACCTCCTAACAAAATTGATTCTCCCAAGAAACTTTGGAGAGCCTTCTTGTGACTTGGTAATGGAAATTATTGAATAATTGCTATCCTCTCTAGATCAATTTCCAGCCCCTCTTTAGACACAATGTGTCCCAAGAGCTTTCCTTCATGAGCTAGGAAGATGCACTTCTTCAGATTTAAAGACACTCGAATCTCCTGCATCTTTGGAACACTTTCCTGAGGTGGTGGAGGTGACTTGATGCGTTCTTGGAAAACATCATGATGTCATCAAGATTAACAAGCACTATCTTGTTTAATAGTGATCCTTGAAATTCTAGCTTTTTATCTAGTGCTTAGAACAAAATTGTACATAAATGCTAAAGGAATTCCACACATTGTGCAATAATTTTATCTTGGAAACCCTCAATTCGAGGGAAAACCAATTAGGAAGGGAAACTACTCTTTCTTCCCACTTTTACTGGCCAATTATAAACAATTTATATATTAAAATAAGTATAGAGAGAAACAAAAATGTAAACTTCCCCTCTAGTTACTTGTTTTCTCTGTTTCTTGCACCTTGCTTCTACAAATCTACTCCAACACTGAAATTCCTTGCTCACTTGCTCTCATACAATTAAATTTTGCTTTTGATCTCTTTGGATCTTTGAATGCCAAAATCCCTTTCTCCTTCATGAATTTATAGCCTTCCCATGTTTTCCTATGCATTGGAGAATGGGAAGGGGTGTAGGAAAGGAAGAGATAAAGACAGTCAATTAAAATTTGAACCGTTTGGGCTCCTTTTAATTTTCCGTCAAAAGTGAAAGAACTTTCGCTCAGTGTAGACCAGTGGTTATAGGATCACTGCCCTAGGTGGGTGGTGATTAGAAGATCGCCACTTGCACAGATGATCGGAGGTTCTCTTAAAATGCTAATGTAACCTCCTTTTCCTTATTTTCTTCATTTTCTTTGTTTTTCCTTCATAGTGCTGACATATCTGATGAAGTGGTGTGTTTTTATGGATCCTCTGGATCAATCAGGTCCCTTGAATTCCATGTCTATATCCCTCTGAAATGTAGCTTTGACATTTGAAAACCCGAATGAAATTTTCCTATAAGTGTATGTGCCCCATTTTGTGGTGAAGGCTATTTTGAACTAATCTTCCTCTTTCACTATAATCTGCTTTAACCCGAGTAACCATTTAGGATTGAGAATATTTCCAAACTAGCTACTACCTACAAATATTTACTCCATTGAAGGGAGTGGATAGTGGTCCTTAAGAGAGGCCCTGTTCAAGTCTCAAAATTCCACACACAATCTGATTTCCCCATTTCTTTTTCTAACTCGCACAATTTTTCTACCCATGAAGAGTGTTTGATTGAAAATATGATGTTTCCCTCAATGAGATTGTTTAGTTCCTTCTTCATCGAGGGCTCGATATGAGGATTCACCGGCCTTTTCTTCTATCTAAGAGGCTTGGCTTCTAGATCCAATTCAATAATGTGTTGTGCCAACCTTGTATTAAAACCCCTTAAGTCCTCATAGCTCTAGGAAAAGACATGAGAATTCTTGGAAAAGCTATATAAAATCAGATTTTTCTTTATTAGTACTCACATTTCCAAATTGGATTACTTTTCCCTCTCCTACCAAAATGGGCTCCAAATATTCCCCTTTGATTGTGATGTTTTATTTCTCTTTCCAAAAGTGATCGTTAGGATTAAATATGGATTCGAGAGTCACCAAGCCTTTTGGTTAATTTTTTTTATTAATCTGGACTACTTGATCACCATATTGTTATTCCAATTTTTTGTAATGAAATTACTTGTATAATCCAGTTATGAGCAACAATTGAACACCAAAGAACACAATATTATAGATAAATGATCTCAATATTCAATTAAAATAGCTTCTCCACTTCAAGGAAACTTCCAAACCCTATGGTACAAGGAAAAGTTATACTTGTGTAAAGATTATGAGTTGAACCATAAGATTTTTGCAAAGCTACCATCCCTTTTGATTGTATTGTCCTTCCTTTTCAATGAAATTGCATGAACAATTCTTGAAATTCATCTCTATATTACCCAAGGTTGTGAGCCATTGGACACCCAAAACAATATCTACCCATCCCATAGAAATAACAAACATAGGCGAGTCTAATATGTAGTCTCTCATGGAAAGCTTAATACTATGATACTTTCTTGTGTAATTGACTGTCCCACCATCCACAATCATAACTTGCATTTTTGAAGTTGGGTAAATAAAAAAATTGAGGTGGGCAACTAACTTACTATTTATGAAGTTATGAGTACTCCCTGAGTCAATCAACACCGTCACCTTCTATTTTTTGAGATAGCCAATAACCTTGAGTGTTTGAGGAGTACTAATACCTGACAATGCATGACAAGAAATTATAGGTTGGTGATCCTCTACTTCATCTTCTATTGGTTCCTTAGCCTCTCCTATAATTTCATCTTCCTCTTCATCCTCATTTCCTCCTTCAATATAGAACAACTTATTCTTAGCACATTTGTGTCCCGGTCCATATTTGTTGTCATAGTTAAAACATAATCCTTTTTCTCTCTTTTCTTCCATTTGTTGAGGATTCAGTCTAATTGGCTGAGTAAATGATGGGGAAGGGGTACTATGGTCTCTGGTGTTAGTGAAAGGCTACCTCCTACTACAAAGAAATTTTTCCTTTGCTCTACGTGCCATGATAATAGAATTAGAAAGCTTGAGTGGATTAAACATACGTACCTCATGCTCAATGTGGTCCTTAAGACCCCCAAGAAATAGGTCATTTAGGTTCCCTTCTGTAATATTATCCACCCTTAAGGATAGGTTCTAGAATTGATGCACATAATCTTTGACTGATCTTATTTTTCATAACTTTTCCAATTGACTAAATTAGTTATCTGAAACACTGGAACTATAGTACAATTGTAACTCCTTGATAAAAACTATCAAAGTGACATTGAGACCATTCTTCTACCTCTGAGCACAACCCCATCGATACCAGATGAATTGGTATGGTTCAAGATATAAGGATGCAAAGGTCACATTTTTTCCTAATGGGGTTTGATGTAACTCAAAGAACTTATCCATTTGATCTATCAAATTCATTGATCCTTCCCATAAAATTTGTGCATCTCCACTTTAGGCATCATCTTCTGTGGTTGTGAATAAGTATAATTTTGATTAGGCTAGAAAAGTGATCCAACATGGTTATTTTGCCCATTATTCTAAACTAAAGATCCTCCTTGGTTGAGATGGGGCTGATTTGGGACAAAATGTTTACCCTTTATATGTTGCATGATATCATCCAACCACTAATTGATTTGGTCTATGTATCCTTTACAGGCCATCTCAGATTATAGATTTCATAGATCATACTCAAGTTGGCTCACCTTATGATCAAATGAGGTAAACCGAAGTGTTGAGGAATATTTATTTTCCCCTTCTGACTCGAACTTGTCAATCACTACCCCATCTTTATTTGGGCTTTTACTCGAGTGACATGATTCTTTTTTTCTCTTGTGGAAGGCCCCGTCACGAGGTCAAACCTTAGGGTTTATGGTTTCAATACAAATATGGTAGAATAGGAAAAAACACAAAGAAGATACTACTAATATTTTTTGAGATATTTCTGAAAATGTAAAGAACTTGGAAAAATTCCACAAATTGCAGCCTAGGGAGTGATTTTATGAAAAACCCTAAATTTGTAATAAATTTTGCAAACTAAAGCAAAAATGTTTGAAATTTTCAGGGAATTATACCCGACATAATTCACAACTCTGGTTTTAAAAACATCAAAAGAATTCTCTCTTATTTTCAAGTCATAGCGGAAAACAAATTAGGGTTTTGCCTAATTTTGGCCTAGATCATAGGTTTGATACCACTTGTAACCAAATTAATTGTATAATCTAGATTATGAGTAGAAATAGAATACCAAAGAACACAATATTACATATAAATGATCTCAATATTCAATTAAAATAGCTTCACCACTTCGAGGGGGAAACCTCCAAACCATTCAATTAGACTCAAATGCTCGAATGCCCATAAACTACTACCTACAATCCCATATATATACTATCCATATGTTATGGCCATCACCAAGGCCGCCTACTAAGCATGAAAAAGTATAAATGGCATAATAAAATGATATGGTAAGCCACAAACTAGCTACTCATATCCTAATACATGCAATATGTTAAGGGCGTAGCATTTATCTTGGTTCTTGGTGGAGAATTCAACTTCTTCCTATAGGAAATTGATGATCTGTTGGTCACTCTCGAACACCCGCCACCTAGTGTTGTTATTTGGAACCGTTGGCCTCACAACTACTTTGATATGGGGCAGTTTTTATCCCTCTTGATACTATCAACCACATCAAATTTTTCCCCAATTATTGCTAGCCTGTCTGCAGCCTCATTCTTCTTCCTTGGTATGGACTCAATATTAAATGCCTCAAAATATTCAATAAAATCCCATACCTTTTCTTGTAGTTCTTGAGAAGATCATTTCTAGTAGCATTTTCCCCTCTGACTTGATTGGTAATTAGTTCACTATCTCCAAATACTTGCAAGTTCTTGCTACCTCTTTTCATTTCCCAATGCAATGTTTGGATCAATGCTTCATACTCACCGCCTTGTTTGAACAACTGAATTGAAAGTGGAAAGGTGAGTAGTATTTTATAACTTGAGGTGCCACAAGCATTACTCCCGCACCTTTTCGATTCTTAAACCATCAAAAATAGCTTCCATACTTTGTTGTCATCTTTTCCATCCGGTTTTGGTGATGCTAAGGAGAGGTGGGTTTTCTTTGTGCAAGTAATAAATACCCAATTGATTCCTCCATCTCATTTTATGGATCATAAATATGCATTTTGTGAGCCCACTCATCAAGTGTAAAGTACAGATGTTTCTAACCTTAGTATTTTCTTCCTAAGTTCTTGGGAAATCTTCATGATCAAAATCCAAGCAATTTTCATTGATTGGGCTTGGTACATGAGGCTTAATGTGATAATTGACAATTGGCTCGAGATCATATTGTAGCTTTAGCTCCATAAATTGTCCTAAAGAGCATGTGGGACCAATCAGATGATAGGTACCCACCAATTTTAGCCACGAAATCCCTTGACATGCACAAAGCAAAAAGTGGGGGCAAATAAATCACTGAAATGTCTTGTTGAACTGTGACATTTGGACATATATGTAGTGTTAGATTCAAATCCTTGATGATTCCGAATGTTCCCATTGTTTTCCCATCTAACTGCACTACTCCTTTAGAATAGGATCATACTTGAGACCCAACTAATCTGTCTGCTTTGGCATCACTGAGTTGCTTTCCCTAAATCAATCATGAAATTGTGTACCAAGTTATTCCCAATAATCAAGGACACATAAAATGGTGGAGGCTTCATATTTCTACTTGGTTGACCCTCCTTTGGCTGCACTATATTGGTGAGGACTTTCTCTTGGTCCTTGGGTGACTCATTTGAGATGGGCAAGTTAGCTATGGCTTCTTGCAAGAGATCCCTTTGTCTCGGAATTTTCAAAGATTCCCACATAGAGATGCTCATGTTTGTTTTCTTCATGTGGTTGATGATGTTGAATGAATATGGGTCTTCATTTTGTTGTCCTATGCTTATAATTACCTTCTCTTGCACATGAGTAGAGAAACTACAACATGCGCTCTAGGATGAGTTTGTGAGTTTGTGATCCATAGGGATCTAGAAAAACACACCACTTCATCATTTCCATCAACACAAAGAAGGAGGAATGAAAATAATGTCACCAGGAGAAGATTAAATGAGTATTTTTAAAAAAGAAAGAGACACATAATTTCCTATATGAAGAAAATGCAATGAACCCAAGAGAGGGTCCCACCGGTATGCCAAAATGTTTCATGAATAAGTTACGTACATATGAGTGAAATAGATAAGGTAAAGGTGAGGAGGAATAACTATGAAATGAAGGTGGAAGGTAGAATACACGCATTCTGATTTCCCAATCCAATGCTGATTGTAAGAACTTACTTTTGCTAGGAGGAACTACTCCTGTGAATGAAAAACACAACCACAACAAGAATATTAAAAATATATGTTAGTGGACTACCTAGCATATGCTAGATCTAGGAAGTGTGATTACTTCCTAGATGGATGTCAATCCACTGTTTATCAAAGAAATGAACAGAAATACAAGAAATAGAGGTCCTATTGCTAACAAGTTGATTTTGGTATCTCAAGTTATTAACAATATATTAGATCAAGTCGAATAATGTAATACAAAATTAGATCTAACCAAGGTTGGGTTATGTTTCAGGTTGGGTAGGTATCCAAGGTGATTAGAACAGGTTAGGATCAGGTTTTGGGAGGTTTTTGGGTTATTTGGGTGAAGGTTATTAGGTCACTGTTATAGGCAGGATTACCAGTTACAGAGACCGATGTCGGTGTGGGTATGACTGATGTCGGTCAAGGGTGACTGATATCGGTCACTGTAGAAAATCATAGAAGGTTAGAAATAGGTGTTCAAGCCTTTTATAACTTTACAAGAACCAAAGAGAGTGTGTCTAGGATTAATAGGTGTAGGAAAAGGGGTAAAAAGGCTTGAATGGAGTTTGGTAAGGATTTTGTAAGGTTTTGGGATGGGTTTTGGTTGACTAATATGGCTTGGGTTATTATCACTATGACCGATGTCGGTCAAGGGTGATCGATATCGGTCACTATGGAAAGAGACTAAATGTGGAAATGGAGGTTTTGGTGTTCTTTATCGTTATACAAAGTACCTTAGAGGAATTGAATGTAGTTGCAAGAAATGAGTGGGGTCTCAGAGGCTGAATGGAAAGGGTTTCAAGGAGGCGAGAAGGAAAATGAGTAGCTTGTTTGGAAAATGAAGGTGTGAGATAAATGGGAGATGAGTAACACAGAGAAAGAATGAATGGAAATACAAGTATTTGAACAAATGAGAGTAAAAGGGAATTCTACTTACTCGATATCCTGTGCTTGTAGGTTCTGAACGGATGATGGTGAAGTGTTGAGGATTTTTCGTAGATCCCAAAATATTCTATGAATGGCAATGCTTCCTCCCGAACACTCTTGTGAATGCCGACAATTTCGTGATGAGACTCCATTCTTTCTTGGGCTTCGGTTGGGTATACTTCTATCTTATGGATACGTGAGAGAACCATGGTTCGAGCTTACATGCAGATCTTTCTCCAGAACTTGAAATTTTCAACCTCTAGAACAAGGTTACCAAAATGAATATATGGTAACCGACGATAGTTTAGGTTAACCGACATCGGTTTAGGGTTAACAAAAATGGTTATGGAGAGAAATCCTAGGTTTTCCAAAATAGCATATCTTGGCTATCTTTTGGCCAATTCTTCCTGTTGGTTTGGGTCTAAAATGGTATTTTTGCTTAAGTAAGTGGGCATGCTGTTAGAGAAATAATAGGCATCTAATGTTAGGGTTAGACTAAGTCTTAGTTAGTTATAGTAAGTAGAGATTAGATCTTAGTTAAAAGAAACATGCTAAGAATAGGTTTGTGATGAGGTGTCTAGGTGATGTGGTTAGGTGAGGTGGTCAAGTGAGGATATTAATTAAATTAATTAATTCAATTAATCATGTGCACTATGGGATATGAATATGTAAGGTATGGTTAATTTAATTAACGGGGCTATAAGGGTGGTACAACCTAATTTTGGTGTCTACATTTTGCCCCTTTTTGTCACGTAGCTTGTATTGGTAAGCGATGCTAACAAAAATAGGAAGTGATTTCCCCATGTGTGGGTGAGAGTGGGGTTTCCCCAATCATGGGTGAGAGCGGGATTGCCCCAAGCGTGGGTGAAGGTGACCCCCTAAAACCAGGAACTAATGAGTTATTATATGGAATCAATGAGTGGTTTTATAAATGTGTAGTTGGTGTGAGTTAAGGGAGGTGGGGAAGAGTATGAGTGCTTTGGGAAAGGGTAATGGTCAACTTGGGTAATAGGTAATAGGGTGGGGTAAAATTAGGTAATGATTAATGGAAATAAAGCACACACACACATATAGAATGCAACACAATACTAGGTTGAAGAGATTGCAAACTCTACATCATCCAAGGTTGATAGGTTTATCCTAAAAAGGTTAAAGTGATTCAGGTATCCAAGGTATAGGATATGGTTTGGAAACATGATGTAGGTTAGGTTTAAGAACATTTAGGTATGTTCCAATTACATCAAAGGATGGGTTGGGATAAACAACATGGAAATAGGCAAGGTAAGGTAATTAGGCCAAACAACATGGGTAACGACATCACTCACGGTATAAATGCGATTACACAAGGTCAATGGTCACATCAAGTAGGTCAGGTCTAGGTAAATAAGTCATGGCATGGGCAAGGGAAAGGTATGGTTTTTAGGCTAAAACAACATAGGTAATGACATCGCAAGGTATAATGAGTACACAAGGTCAATAGTCACACAAAGTAGGTTAGGTCTAGGTAAATAGGTCATGACACATGTAAGGCCAAGGTATAGGTAAAATAACAAATCCTAGATGTAATTAAAGAAATGTAGGGGTAGTTTGGGCTTGTAGGTAGGTTACAATAAGTGTGGGTAAGGTCAAAGGGTATCTGAAAATAATGAGTTGAGGTCAAAATGGGAAAAATGGGGTGAAAATGGTAATGGTAGGTGACCGATGCTGGTTATAAAGTAACCGATGTCGGTTTGGTATGACTGACATCGGTCATGTCGAGTTAGGGTTAATAAAAATAAAAATCCATATTTTACTGGATTCATTTTAACTTGTTGTCATTTGTGAAAATGACAGAACGGTAGTGCCTTCGTGGAAAGTGACAGGATGAGGCAAAGAGTTGAGTTGGTGAGCCTCGTAGTGGGTGATTGGCGGGTCTACAAGATCGGTTCAAGTGATTGGATTTATGAGGATATTCAAGGTAGATTTGTGTCATGGTAGAGGTGGGAGAGGGTTTAGCCGGGCCACTAGCATAGAGGCCGACGCATCTGTCATCACCAATCCGGCACTATGATAATTCTTCACCGAACTCCTCGTGCTATGATTATTTACTAATGCACACCTTTAGTTTGTGGATGTAATCTGAAACAAAACAACAACATAACACAAGAATACCATCAACTATGATAAGACGAATGATGACAAATCTGAAATATCAAAATAAATTATAATATTAACATGAAACTATTACAATCTCACCCATGAGGTACTTCAAGTGTTATTGACTTCACTTGCCTTTCACCAAGACTATGGGAGAAACTTTACAATTACACCTCTTAATGGCTTCTTCAACACACCTTTAAACTGATAGCTTCTTTTGCATACTTCCTACAATATTTCTCACTACTTCCTTCTATGCTAAATGAGGGGGGTGGCCTCTCTATTTATAGAACTTCCAGGCTTATCCATCTTATCTCTAAGATAGGATAAGAAATCCACTCTGACGAATCATATTCCATACCTTAACTCTTATCTGTACATGTAAGCTTATCTCTTAAGATAAGATAAACCTTATCATTTTACATGGGTTCCACATTTTTAGAATTTTTACAAATAAAATACACAAAATATTTATGACCTCACTCCTTTTCTTTATTACCAATATAATATTTCTAATTCCTAATCATGTAGACCCTACTTCTCTAATTACCCAAACTTTGACATTTTAACATTACCGAACCACTTACAACAAATATTTACTTTTACAACATTCCTATTGTACTTTGAATGCTACCGTACTCCACATTATTGGCGGCACCGTACTGACGGGCGCCGTTATCTTCTATCGACGCTACTACTAATTATACTTAACAACATCCTATTCCTAATACATACATTAATGAAATAGAAATTACGGAGGAAAATTTTAGTGTCGACAAGATTCCACCACACAGACGACACCAAGATGAGGTAGGATTCAATCCGCTTATGTCCTTTGGTTGAAAATAATGTGTTGAAATTGGTTTGGGTTAAAAGGGGGTTATGTGGGAGTTTTATTTAGAATTTTTGGGTAAAAGGAATTATATGAGGTAGGGGAAGGTCCAATGTAGCTTAAATAGGGTTGGTAATGAAGTTTGGTTAGGTTTGGGTAGGGTAGAGTAGGTTTGTAGGTTATTTTTGTGATTTTGGTAGACCGGGGGGGTTTCAATTTGGGTGTCATGACAGACCAATGTCATCTAATGTTGGCTAACGTTGGTTTACTTTAGCCGCATCGAATGGTCTTAGGTGACCAACATTGGTTGAAGTGAACCGATGTCGGTTAAGGATAATTAGTGACGGTTAGGGTGATCGGTGCCGGTTAGGGTGGATGAGAAATAGGGGTAAGAAAGGTTAGGTGGGCAAGAAAAATAGGTGAAAGGGGGAAGGGAGGGTACATGTAGAGAGATGGGGGTAGAATGTTAGCGTTGGTGTAAATGATAGGTAAGTAGGTGAAATGATGTTTTTAGAATGGTGAGTCATGATTGCCATGGGGTAGGAGGCCTGTAGGTAAATTGGGTAAAATGGGGTGAGTAGGATTGGCGTGGTTGGGTATGGTTCGGTGGTTAATAGATAAGTGAATGTTGTCGTCAGTAACAATGGTGTGGTTTGTTAGATGCGGGCTAGGGACCAGCTACGGATGCGAGATAGAGTACCACCTCTATTGCTAGTGATATGACCGAGTGTGACTGTGGAGGAGTGGAGGCACATGATAGATTTTGGCTTGATCAAGATGCCCTAAGTGAGGCGCGGTATTACCAGGATCACCTAAAGACCATTGGGATAGATGTCCCCTCCTATGTAGAGTACAAGGAATAATAGTTATTGAGTGAGAGGAAGAGATCCTGCACTTATAGTGCAGAGAGTATAGGGGGTTGACGAGCCTAGAGATAGGGTCAGGGTGAGGCTACTAGTTCACGGTGGTCGACTCCCGGTTGTGGGCTAGGTGGATACTATATTGAGACCCATGGAGGGTGGAGAGATGCTAGCAAGGTTCTAGAAAGGTTGAGAGGAGGAGAAAAATGAGACTGGCCTTGAGGGTCTCAGGTGGTGTGATAATTAGTCACTTGGTATGATTATTATTTTTGAGATTTACATATATATACCGGCCTGTGAGCCAAATATAGTGAGGATGTACATGAGAGTTTTGAGATTTTGATCTTATACCAACTTGTGTGCCAACGATGGTAATGATGTGGATGAGATTTTTGAGATTTTTATCTTGTACTAGCATGTATGCCAATGATGGTGAGGATGTACATGAGATTTTTGAGATTATTGGTATCTATTTTTATATGTGTATATATGTATTAATACACAGACTCTCCCATTTATGTAGTTGATGATATTTATTGGATGAATGATGTACCTATTTTTAAAATTTCCATTGTTATTGTGTATTTATGGAAATTAGGTGAATTAGGCATGATGGATTCAAGGTTATTTATGCATGATTTAGTTAGGTTGTTTTAGTCATGATTGAGTTAGGTCAGTTTAGGCATGATTAAGTCAAGTCAGTTTAGGCATGGTGGAGTTTAGGTCATTCAGTCATGATTGATTTTAGGTCATTTAGGCATGGTTGAGTCTATGTCATTTTAGGTATGGTTAGGTTTAGGTCATTTTAGGTATGGTCAGGTTAGGGCATTTAAGCATGGTTGAGTCTAGGTCAGTTAGGTATGGTTAGGTTTAGGTCATTTTAGGTATGGTTGGGTTTAGGGCATTTTGGGTATGGGTGAGTTGGTCATGGTGGAGTCTTGGTCATTTAAGCATGGTTTGGTCATGGTGTTGTGTTTGATTTAATTTCCAAGTTGTTGTTTTTATGGAAAATAAATGATGATGTATGGTATGGTGATGTTATAAAATGGTAGGTATGTATGTTTTTATGATTGTTTAATTTCCAAGCTTTGTGTAAAATGGAAACTAACTAAGGTAGAATGTGAATAGAAAAATTGGGGAAAGTTGGTTAGGGTAAAGAGTGGTGAGATAACCTTCAAGGGCCCCATGCCGTGAAGTGATGCCTACATAGCCCGACGACAAAAAGGGACCTCAAGCCGATGTAGTTATCCCATAAGTTAGGGAATAATAAGATGATGATAGATGAATGGGTCAGTAGGTTTTAGGCATGTCTTGAGTCTAGGTGAGTTTAGGCATGGTTGAATCTAGGTCATTTTAGGAATGGGGATGTTGGTTAAAGAGGAATTCTTAAAGTTTAGGTGTCGATGGTCTAGTCCTGTATAGGAAAATCAACAAGTGATGAAGAAGGTAAATGGTAAGAGGTGACCAAAAGAGCTACCTAATTGGAAGAACCATAACAAGTCTACCATACCAAAGGTGGGCTTATGAACATAAGACCCTAAAATTTTTGTATGATTGACTATGCTAACGATAAAGAAAGTCACATAATCATGAAATGTCATTTTTGTAGCAAGTCCCTTGAGAAGGTAGGAGATTAGGGTGAAAAGGAAATGAGGTGAAAATGGTTGGTTTTAGTGTGACCAAGTGCGAGACAACAAGATTACTTGGCAAGAGACCCAAGATATAAATAGGCAAGTCCATGAAAAAATGCTTATCATTTTCTCTTTTTGCTTTTTCTTTTGATAGACTAATCAATGTGAGATGTCTATGTGGGATGAGTATATTATCTCCTTGAGGTATTCATGAAGCTAATCGATGCGGGAAGCTTCTAGATATTTTATTTTATTTTTGCAAGGATAGTCCCCTTTTATGATAGACTATGTGCAGTATGGCTAGCTTTGTATAGTTTTTCATCAAGGGAGAAATGTATTTATAGTGGTGAGATAGAGAGAAGAGATGTCCCTTTTGAGTGAGTCATCTCTTTGCTAGAAGTTTGACTCAAGGAGTTGAATCCCATTTTTATTTTGAAATTAATTTTCTTTTTGGATGTTTAAGTCATGGACAAGACTATAGATGGAGATTAGGCTCTTGTTTAGAAGACAAAACCATAGCACACAGAGGTTAACTATGAAAGAGATGGTTTCAAGTGATGAATGACGATGGGATTTCATATTTAAAAAAGAAGAAAAGTATCCATGAAAATCATGTCATGAGTAGAGCTGTGGTACTCATATTGAAGATAAGGTTGAAAGGTGATGGGTAATCACATGATTTTTTTTTTTGTTGACCACAAGAATAGGTAATATGAAAGGTGAAGGGTGCTCAAGGGATGAGCTTGAAATAAATAGAAGGTGATATATGACTTGATTCAACAATAGAATGGTCAAAGATGTAAGGAATTGAGGGGTTCAGGTTTGGGTTTACCTTCGAGTGAAGACAAACGATAAGCACCTGATCCATAGGTATGAGTAACGATATAAGGTCCAAGCCAATTAGGAGCAAATTTTCCTCGTTTACTTTTCTCCTCTTTGGTTACATGTTGATTTTCCTTCAAGATGAGGTCGTTGACTGGAAGGTTCACTCATGGACACATTTTCATAGGCACATTTGATACATTTTTAGTAGATTTGGAGATGATCAAGAGAATTAAGATGACGTTCATCTAATAACTCAAGTTGTGCCAAATAATCCTGGTGAAATTCATCATCGTTGAGCATGTCTTGGAGTGATATGTGGAGAGATGGAATATGGAATTCGAGAGGTAAGACAACCTTGGTACCGTATACTAGAGAGAAAGGTGTGGTAGCCATTGAAGTGTGAATACTAGTATGGTAAGCCCATAAGGTGAAATGAATATGTGTATGCCAATCCTTTCCAAAGATTGTACACTACTTTCATAAGAATTATGTTCAAGGTTTTATTGGTTGATTCTCGCTTGGACATTTGTTTGTGGGTAGTAAGGTGAAGAGAAATTGAGTTGAATGTCAAAGGCATCACGGTGTTTTCATAGGTTTTTTTTTGAACTGTTTTCCGTTATCGGTGATGAAATAGTGAGGAACACCAAAGTGACAAATAATGTGATGGTTGATGAATTCACAAATTTTCTTGGCTTTTGTAGAGATAATGGGGATGGCTTCTACCCATTTAGTGTAGTATTCAGATGAGCAGCTTATAATCCATTGATGACATTGTTAAGAATGAGGATTGATCTCTCTGATAAGATCTAAACCCCATTGAGAGAAAGGCCAAAGGTCTCGGGTGACCTGTAAGGTATGACTATGTGTGTGATGAAGGTTATCATGTTGCTAGCATTTCATACAACATTTGACATAGTCACAACAAATATCAATGATTGAGGGTGGTCCGATAATAGCCTAGGTGAAGGATGCATTTAGTTACAGCTAGGCCACTGAAGTGACCTCCAAAATTCCGTCATGAACTTCCTTGATGGTATAAGGAATCTCAAAACTTATAAGGTATCGTAAGAGAATATCGTCAAAGATGCATTTAAATAAGACCACCCATGATGACATAGTGAGAGACACTTTTGAGAAAGGCACGTTGTCCATTACGAGTAAGATCTGGAGGCAAAATGGAAAGGGAAAGGTAGTCTGCAAACTTCTTATACCAAAGGTCACGTGGGTCAGGTGTAATGGTTTTGATGGAGTTAACATCTCGAAATAAATAGGAAGGTGATTACAACCTTTGTACTATGATAAAGATTTTCAAGTCGGTAGGTGAAGCGGGTATCTGAGAAGCCAGGAAAGCCATGGTATCTTTAAATTTATTAGTAGAACGTGGGGTGGTTTGAATTTCATAATGGTCAAAGGTAGTCAAAGGTATGTCGATATGGTGTTTATACTTTTAGAGTATTTCATTACGACATTGGTATATAACATTGACTTGATTTATAACTAGTTGAGAGTCACCAAAGATATTAATTGATTTGACATCTAGGGTGATGGCGGTTTGGAGACCTAGTATGAGTGCTTCATATTTGGTGATATTGTTAGTACAATCAAAATATAGTTTGAAAGATAAAGGCATAGGTTCACCATCAAGAGGAATGAGGATAATTCCTATACCACCCCCACACTAACATTCGGAACCGTTAAAGAATAAGGTCATTTGGTAAATGATATCATCCAAATAGAGGATAACAATGGATTCATTTGGGAAATCGAATTTAGAGGATTGATTTCCGGAGAGGGGTGCATTTGTAAGTTGGTTAGCGACGGTTTGTTTCTTGAGAGATTTTTGATGGATGAATTCGAGGTCTAGGTCTATGAGAAATATGAGTTAACGTGAAACACACTGATGTTGGTAGGGTTTGGTGTACATGTAATGTAAGGGGTTAGTATTGGTGATGACAAAGGTTTTGTGATTAAGTAGCTATTGATGAAGTTTAGTGGTGACAAAAACTAAGGCTAAGCAAAGTTTTTGGCATGGGTGTACCTAGTTTCGTAGTCCAAAAGGGTACGAATTATGTAATAAACCACTTTCTCTTTGTGTTTCTCATCACGATGAGTAAGCATGGCACCTAAGGAATGATTAGTAGCATAAATATATAGGTAAAAGGGTTGGTCATCCTTAGGAGGAATGAGCACCAATGGTTGGAGAAGGTATTGTTTTAAGGCGTCAAAGGATTTGTGGCATTCATCATCCCATTTGAAGGAGACGTCATTTTTGAGGAGGTGGTGAAATGGTTGGTAGTGGTCAGAAAGTTACAAAATAAACCGACGAATAGATTGTAACTTACCTTAAAAAATTCAAAGTTGGTGGAGATTAGTAGGTGGAGGCATTTTGAGAATAGCCTTTACTTTAGTAGGATCAACTTCTATGCCATGCAAAGAAATGATGAAACCAAGGATCTTTCCTGAAAGAACAACGAAGACACACTTCTTAGGTTGAAGGTGAACACAATACTTGATGAGGTGGTAAAAGATGACCTTAAGTACTTGTAAGGTGTTCGGTTCGATGTTTGGATTTGTAAGAAGGTCATCTACGTAATATTCCAATATGTGATGCATTATGTCATGGAAGATATAATTCATAGCCCGCTGATATGTAGCACCAACATTTTTAAGGCCAAAAGGCATGACTTGATAGTAGAAGGTCCCCTAAGGAGTGATGAAGGTGGTTTTGTGTTGATCTTCTGGAGCGAGTAATATTTGATTATAACCCGAGAAACCATCCATGAGTGATAACATCTCATGGTCAAGTGGTGAGATCAACTAGCTGGTCAATACCTGGTAGAGGAAAGTTGTCTTTGGGGTAAGCTAAGTTGATTTCATGAAAATACGTTCATATGCAAAGTCCCCCTGTCATTTTTGTGATAGAACGATGTTATAAATCCATTGGGGATAGTCAATGGGTAGGATGAAGGAAACCGAGAGAAGGCATTAAGTTCTTCTTTGACAAGAAGAGAAATGCAAGGATGTATTTTCCATAGCTTCTATTTTATGGGTTTGGCTTCAAGAATGGTTACGATATTGTGGACCACAATGTTTGGGTCAATACCGGGCATATCAGCATAGGACCAAGCAAAAGCATTGCTATGATCCCGGAGGAAAGAAGTAAAAGCTTCATGTTTAGCAACATCTAAAGATTGGCCTATCTTTAAAATGTGCGGGTTGTCCTGAGTGTGAATGTTGATTTTGATAGTCGACTCATTCAACATGGTTTACATCTCAAAAGGCAACACTTGGTGAATATAAGAATCTTTCGCACCAAGATAGGTGATGATAGAATCATCGTCCGACATCGAATGACGTTAATAGAAGGTGCATCATGATCAATCATGTTAGGATACAAGAAGGGAAGAGAAGAAGGAGGCTTGCTATTGTGTTGATAAGTCAAAGGTCCCAAGAAAATGGTGTTTATGAAAAAAATTTAGGAGGAATGGATTCTGGATCCATCAACTCCGTGGGTGAAGGTGGTGAAGTTGGTAAATGGGGTGAAGAAGGTTTGTTATCCTCAATGAGCTCAACATGGGCCTTCTTGGAAGATAGTTTGGTAAAGTTGAATCCAATGCAGTCTTTGTGTTTACTGGGTAGTACACGGATGATGGTATGAAGAACTTGTTCGTAAAAACCATAGCAAAGCCTTTCCATGCGCATGGTGTGTAGGAAAATGTGGGTGAAGTTTCGGTTGGTGAGATATTAGAGGTGAGATGAAAATGGTTGTGTTTGGGATGGTGGTTTGGGTGAATATGTGGAAGTATCAAGTCCCCCATATGTTAATTTGGTGTGAAGGTGGGAAGGACCATAAGGGAAGACCTCTCCTATGCGATAGTCATATGAGGATGTTGGCGCAGTTACCATACTCTTGCCAAGTAAGGAATTGTTGGTTGGATATTTTGTCGACCAAAATATGAGGTTCAACCACAAAACATGGGATTAAATCCCTCCTCAAAGACAGGTAAGGCTGCCTATTTATTTCTAATCTAAAACACGACAGAAATAATATATACAATATTCACACTATTCTAACCATTGGGGTTGGGAAAGAATCCTAAAATCCATATCCACACTAGGTGAAGATGTTGCAGCTTTAGAAATGGAATGGATTGAAAAGAAAATTATTATTATGGACGAAGCATAATGGAAAGGAAATGAGAGGAACACATTTTCTTTCGAGAAAACACAGATCACGAAATAATCATACGAGTTTTAGATAACAAATGTAATGTTTGAAACAATTAAAATAATCGAGAGTGCTAAACAAATAATAGCTTAAGATTCTGAACATAAGAACAATATCTTAAGAGAGATGAATCTCACAACACAAAGTTTGTAAAATAGCATCGGTTTTTATTCCTCAAATGATTAAAAGAAAACATAAAGTTTTTCTTCTTTACAATAGTTCTCAATATTCCAAAAATCTCAACCCTTTGGAATGCATAAGTATCCCTTATTTATAATAAAAAGAGTTGAGAGAAAATAGGATAAATCCTAGAAAATAGTGTTTTAATGAGAGTCCTATTTTGCTTGACTCTCATGCAGGAGACCAAGTCAAAATTTACTTCCTACATGATGAAACAAAAATGAAAAAGACATGTCAATTTCTGGAAGGAAATGACATGTAACATCATTGCTTATTCTGTTTCCTCATCCTTGTCTTCTTCCAATGACACCTGCTTGTCTCGAAACTCTTGAAACTTCCAGATTATGTCTTGCATTTCAGCTTCATCTGGTGCACTAGAATAATCACTTAGAACCTCGCAAGTTTCTTGTGTGTCACTTGCGTTGCCAGGAAGTTTCTTCAATCTTTTATTAAGTTTTCTCAGAGATTCCAAAACATTCTCGATCTTTATAAATTTATCAATGACGCTCAGATCAAATATGGAAGCTGGTTCCTGCTCGATCGATTCCTGAATTTGTTTATAGAAACCATCAGTAAGTAGAATGGTTGAGCCTTCATCCAATACTTTGGGAAAGATCTTGAATAACTCTTCTTTGATATCACTGGTGGCATCAATCAACTGATCTCTAGATTCTCTCAACTTGCTGCAAGCTTCACTGAGAATCTTTATCTTGAACCTGATAGCCTTGGTTAGCTGGAAGTGTTTATCCCCATGTGGAATGACTCCTTCTTCCACTAAGACCCAAGATGGAATTTGCTTCAGTGCATTAAGGGCCTCCAAATTTAGTTCGAGGTTTATAGCCTCTTGTGAAAATTCATCATTCATCTTGTCGCCATCCATTTTCATTGCCTCCAAGGATTTATACAACCATATTGTATCATCAATGACCTTCCTTCCTTGAAGGAGTAACCTCTGAATCCATTCATCCACCATTCTCCCCTTCTCATTGATCTTCTCAATAATAGGAACTGATGAGAAGTTGAACCTGATAGGAGTGGGAGTAGAAGATGATGGGGTTGACTGAGAGGGCTTTGAGAGCTTAAGCAATACTTCTGTCAATTGTTCCACTTTCTCTTTTAGCTCATCCCTACTCACCTTTGTTTCCTTCAGCTTTTGGCATAGCACATTCATGGCATCTTGTGCATCTTGTTGTGCCCCTTCTGTTGTTACCTTTCCCAGATCCACCCTTGTAATCTGATAATTGGAAGCTGCTATGTTCTCCTTGGTTTTGTCGGCCACAGGAGTGGCAATCTTTACAAACTTATGTTCTGAGGCATCTACTAAATCCCTTGAAATTGTTTTAGTTTTCTTAGTAGATTTGGCAGGAGAGACCTTGGGTGAACTGAAATCGAAGGCTAGTAAGGGAACTACCACCTCCTCTTCCTTGAGTTTGGTTGACCAACCATTGAGGTATAGTGGAAGAAGTTGCTCCTATTGGAGGTGTCATGGTTGTATTTGTGGGTGGAGGAAGATTTCTTGTGGAGTCATGATGACTGCAAGTGTAGTGACTGTGGGAATAGACTGAGGGAATGAAGGTGCGGAAGGAGGAGGCATTTCTATAGCCAATGTAGGCCCAATAGAGAGAGGTGAAAGATCAGAGAAAATGCTGGTCATGGCTGATGAAAGTGGCGTTGAAAAATGTGATGAGGAAGATTGGGGGAGAGGAGGTAAAGAATCTAAGGCCAAAGCTTGAGAAGCAAGGGCAAGGCTTACCTCTCGATGAGCAATCATCAAAAGGAGAAATGAGAGGTTGAGCAATCTCAACTTCTGGGAGAATTCCTCCTGTCTCTGGTTGAGGAGGAGAATCCAATACCTCAACTATTTGTGTGGGAGTAGATGATTCACCCTTGCTTTTCTTCTCTTCTGACAAATTTAAACTTTATTTGTCTCTTAGTAGGGCTTTTATCCTTTTCCTTTTCTCCCTTGGAGGGTCCCACTTCTAGAGTAGCTATCTTTGAAAAGCTCTTTTCTTTATAACTCATTCCCCAAGAAATGAGCCATGCCTTAGTGCAAACAAGGGTTTGAGCAACTCTCTCGGCGATAGAATCCTTTTCAAAGAACGGACCGATCGATGGTGGGAATCTAAGTTGATCTCCATCCGACTGCTCATATCTAGGTTGCAAAACACTTTCATTATCTATGGTGCCTTCTGGGATATCAACCAGATCTAATGCTTTGATTTCTTTAAGAGTCAACCTGCTATGTCTTTTCTTTGGATGACAACCTCATCCCGAAGATCAACCCAGATGTCCTCTACATGGGGCACATGTAGATACAAGGTTCCATATGACTTAAGGACTCCTCGAATATCAAATCCTTCTATGAAATTCATATGCTTCTTCAATTTATCCTGAAGTTTGTGCACCACATTCTTGGCCTTGACCGCTATAGAAAATGTGTACCTTATGATGGAAATTGGGAAGGAGACAATGACCTTATGTATGATTTTTTGGAACTTGTGGAAATCCATCGCTTGTCCGACCAACTCCATAAGGATGAGTTTGTCACACCGAAAACCTCGGGAAAATGCATAGAGTACTTGTGGAACCTTACCACCCAGAGATAGGTAAAATTCTTGAATTTCAAGAAGATGCAGCCCCATTTTGACACCTCTGCCCATGCCTCATCGGAAACTCTTCTCTTTCTCAACTCGTGGTCCAAATTTACAAATATTTTCATAAAAGAAGGCATCATTCACTCTCCTAAACTGATCTTTAGATCCTTTTATTGTTAGCTGAGGGAAGTACTGATATATGTGATCAGTTGTTCGGTTCCCTTTTGCATCCAACCCTAGGTAGTTTCTCATACCTGCTATTGCATAGGTGATGTACGACATCATGTAGAACTTGCCAATAGACAAGACCATTTTCATTTGAGAGTCTATCTCATCACTTATTAAGGTGCCCCAATCAATCCCTTGGTCATTCTTCTTAATGACGACCATGAACTGATACATCCACCCTTGGAATTATTTTGACTCTAGGAGCCCAAATAATCGGCTCAGTAGGGTGATGATATCACTGACTTCAAGTATAAAATCACTTCTAGGAACCATCTTAGGAAACCTAGAAACAATTGGCTTAGCCTTGATCAAGAATTTCTTGTTCACGTGCTTGATGTAGTCTTCTTGATCTTTGTCCCAGATTTTGTGTTGACTTAAGATTTAAATCAACATATTCCGTAAATTTGGGCAACTTTAGGAGTTGATCGAAGTAATCTCTGTCTAATTTTACTATAGAATCTCCTGCTTGATTTCTCACTGAGTGGGAGGCTGAGTCATAGTGAGAAGCACATGCTAGAATGAATTTAGGACATTGGGCTGATACTGGAAACCCTGCTGTGATTGGGAGACCACTTTGTCGCTATTGAATTCATCCATGAATTCTAAGAATAATCCTCGATCCTTTTCCAGAAGTCTTCCATGTCTATATTGCCGAGCTCTGTGTCCTAGATGTCATAATTACAACTTATATAAGAAGAAGAATCTATCTTCTGATATTTGTACTTCATCTTTCTAGACTTAGAAGGGCTTGGGTCTGACATGAGGAGTCTTGAAAATGACTGAAAGAGCAATCAGGTCTGGATGTTTGTTGAACAAGTGAGTAGACTCACATACTATTTGGATGTTGAAACTTGCGGCGCCTCATAAACCCTGACAGACGGATTGTGTGTGTCGGGAAATAGAATGTGTCAAACACATTTAAAAACCCAAAGGACCGGAAGAATTCGGATGATTTCGAAAGCAGTGATAATCTCCAACACACTGCGGAAATGGAAGAGTGTCTAACACCGGTCAAGACCCGCAACACTAGCGGAGTTTGGAGGATGTCAGGCACACTGCAAAACCCGATACAAGTGGAGATCCAGGGATGTTAAGCACTTCACAAAACCCGATACAAGTGGATCTAGGAGGATGTTGAGCACTTGGAGAAACCCGATACTCTGTGGAAGTCGAGGATGTCGACACCTGTAAAACCTAAAACAAAGGCGTTGGGTTTCTGGGATGTCAGAACATGTAAAATTCCTACCAAGTTCATAAGTTAGGATTTTTAGATTCTTCTCAAAAATCAAAAGAGTATATCCCATGGGAAAAATAAGAAAACACCCAAAGGGTGAATTCCAAACAAGAGGTTTCATGGGAATACAACAGGAAATGAAGAAAACAACCCAAAACCCTAAACCTAGAGGGAAGAAAAAGAAAAGAGGGAAAAACGCCAAATGAACACCTCAAAAACAACCCCAAAAGACCTCAAAGCGGTAAGAAGAGAAAAATACCTTCAATAAATTTGAAAAATGGTTGAAGATGGATCACGAAATTGATCGAGAGGTTCAGTCGGTTTGGAGGTCGAAGGAACATGCACAAAAATCCACGTAGTGAAAATATACCAGGTAAAAATGACGTGTAAAATCAAACTATTTATAAAGCCCTAGCATTAATTACACCTCATCCAACATGTGTGCCAACTACCAGAAAACTCGACATTAATGCCATGTCATCATGCTTGGAGTGTCCGAAAACCCGACACAAAGGATTTACTATCAAATCGGGTTTCGGGAAACAATTGTCATGAAGCATGAGATGTTTGGATGTTATCAAGTTCAAAACCCGACACAAAGGATCATTTTAGGTTTTGGGTTTTGGGAAACAAGTGACATGGAGCATGCATTTTGCAAGGTATGTTCCAATGCTTTTGAGTTCCAAAACCCGATACACTGGCTTGTAATCGAGTTTCAGTTTTAGAAAACAATTGACATGAAGCATGTAAAGGATATGTTTCCATGCAATGGAAACCCGAAAACCCAAAAATCTCCTTCAAAGGGAATTTTTAGGAGATTTTGTCAAAAAAATTTCTATGGTTATCTCAATTTTAGCTGAAATCACTAAAAATGAGATAACATGAATGTATTGATATTGTAGAGGTGGTACTCACCCAGTGAGGCATTGAAAACACCCTCTAAGGGATTGGTAGTAGATATGTGGGTAGCGGAAATAGATGAATTACTAGGTGATTGGGTAGAGGGGTATCGGTTGGTTGGGAAGTAGATGGGTTAGGCAGCAGGTGGGACAATAGTAGGAATAGAAGAGTTAGGCATGGGGAGGTGGCGGTAGTGGTAGATTCCTTAACTAGTTAGGTCAAGATAACATATTACAGTTTTGAATGGTGACGAGTCAGCTAGTATGATATGGTTATGTCCTTCACGTTCAAATTTTACACAACGGTGTAAAGTTGAAGGAACACAACCCATGACATGAATCCAAGGACAGCTAAGAAATAGGTTATACTGGAACTCCCCCTCTAATACGTAGAACAATTTCGGGACAGTGTGAGGGCCCACACGAACATGAAGAATAATGGTGCCAAGGGTGGAAGTGATGGTGTCATTGAAGGAGCGCAACATAATTGGGTTATTATGCATGTAATTTGAAGGGATGTGTATTTGATTGTATGTGTGGTAGGATATGATGTTGATGCTAGCACCACCATCAATCATAACGTGCCATACGTGTATATTATTGATATAGACGGAGATGAAAAGGGTGGGATCAAGGTCATCTGATTGGAGAGGTACAATCTCCTCATTAGAAAAATTGAGGGTGGCTACTTGATGAGTGGGCATGGGGGTAGAAGAAGGAGATGATTTGGTAAGAGAGGCCATGCACTGAGGGGTGATAATGGAGGCTATTGGTGTGGGGTCGTTAGATAAAACCTTGATGGATTGCCAAACCTCCATGAGGGCTTATCGATGGGATTCATAGGTTTGGATGAGATTGTACAAAGAAATTTTTAGATGGGATTGGTGTAATTGTTTTATCATTGTATGATGTGTTATACCATCAAAAATAGTGTATATGGGTCCTCGAATGGTGATTTTGGGTGCGGGTGTAAATGGTATATTGGGCACGGGATTGGTTAATGGGCTATTTGTTTTTATTTTCCTTTTTCCTTTTGGGCACGAGTGGCAACTTGGATCATGTTAATCTGAGGGAAAGAGGTAGATGGAGAAAGTATATCATGAGTAGTATAATGACATGATGGACGAAACCCAAAGTAGGGTAAGAAACTTTCGAAATGAGTAGGGCACACTAGCATTTAGGCGGTGGTTTGGAAAACTCTCTCGATACGCACCATGTTGATCTTGAATTTTAGAGGTGGATAAAAGGGTTATGGAGGTGGTGATGCAGGTCGTTGAATAGGTAGTGGGTGGGATGTATGGTGATAGGTGAAGATGGAACATGGTCCTCATCAAGAAGATCATCATCGTCAAATTTGCTTCAGGAGGACATAATTGAGGAGAACGGTTTTGAGAGCCTTATAACCCTCTACATCATGTCCTGTACACAATGGTAGGCACAAATTTTAGTTTCATTAAACCCTTTTGGTTTGGGTTTGAGGGGGTCGTAAGGTCTAAGCGGTGGTAATTTGATGACCGAGGTATCTAAGAGGTTGGCTAAAATGTTGGCGTAGGAATCCGCCAATGGACCATAATGGGAAGTGAGTATGGGTTTGGGTAAAGGTGCGAGATGATTGTGGTGGAAGAGGTGTTATAGGAGGTGGAATAGGTTTGACCATTGGTTTGGTAGGTGGTATTGTCTTAGGTTTTGATGGTATCTGCTTGGGTAAAGGTGTGGTAGAATAACTAGCAATGGAAGGTGTTGTTGGTTTAACTACCCTATTGGAGGGTAGTGGGTTCTTGTCTTTGGATTGCACCTTCTTGGGTAAAGGTGAGGTGGGAGTACGTGATGCAAAAGGGAAAGCAAATGGTGGAAGAGGATGGGTTACCCATGGGGACAATGGAGGTGCGGTGGAAGTGGTTGGTGGAGGCCAGGTGGAATGTATGGGTTGAAGTTGCATAAGCAATGTTGGGTTATGGTAGTTGGTGGAGGTATAGGTGGTAAGAAATGTACGGGTGAGGGTGAGGGTGTTTGTTGTGTAGGTAAATTGGGTGTAACAAAGGATCGTGATGAAGAAGTAGGTTTCTTAGCTTTTGATTTGCCTTGGGTAGGGGTTATTTGGCCAAGGTTGATGGGTGAGGTCCTAGGATGGACGAAGGGGAAAAGGTGATAAAGGTGTGGTAGGTGAGACTGGTGTATGTGTCCTAGAAGGTTGGGTATTCCTTTTAGGTGGAGGAATAATTTTGGTGTGGGTTTGGGAAGATGTGGCTAAATCTAATTTGATGGGTGGATGGGTAAGGCTTGATGTTGGCATGACACCCAAGGTAGTGATGGGTCTAGATATGGATGAAGATGTAGGTGTGGGTAGGTTCTTAGGCATAGGAATGGTTTTAGTCATGGGTAAAGGTTCGGATGTAGGTAAAGGTGATGAAGAAGAATTCATTTTGACAGCATGGTCATGGTTGATCTGGTTGCTGGAAATACCTTTAGATAGATTGTGGAGGTATCTATAGGCAACATTTGCATTTGAGTCGAAAAGGGGAGTCAAGATGTCCCTAAAGCATGGAATTATCAACGTAATCCAAGTGATTGGCCAATCGTGAAAATGGCATTGCTGTAAGAGGAGATGCAGTTGGTTTAGTGGCAATCCCTATAAAATATGTCTGTGAGACAGGGAATTGGTTAGCCTCAGACTCTATGGGTAAAAGAGCCGAGACCAGATCAACAGGATCCTAGAATGCTAATGGGGAATTGTCCCCAACATGTAGTGGCATGTCTAAAGGATCTCCCATGGGTAGGAGAGATGGTAGGTGGGGTGAGGTAGACTCCTCTTTCAATGGAAGAGAAAGTGATGGTGATTTTCTTGCGAGTAGGAGAGTTAATACAATTGATTGTTTGGTAGGTTGTGAGGTAGATGGTGAAACAATGTCAACAAAAATTGTGAACTCCTCCATGGGTGAAAGGGGAGATGAATAAGAATATTCTATGGGTGAAGGAGGGGATGAGGTATGATCCTCCGCGGGTAGAGGATCTCATTCTAGAATTTCCTCGATAGACGAATAGGTGGAAATTGAGGAACAAATGGTACGATATCAAAAATAGCGTGGACTTCATGGACATTGCTGTCATTGGTTGAAGGTTCACCATTTTTATTAGATGATGGTGTATGGTTAGGGAACAAATTCTTAAAGATATGCAAGTTTTGATTTGTTGGTGCATTCGGGTTGTCTAGGATGAGATCTCCATTATCTAACATTTCCTGGATAATGTTCTTAAAATTTATGCAATTACCATCACTATGGCCTTTGATGCGATGATAATTACAATAGTCATGTTCCTTATACCATGTGGGAATAGGATGAGTGGGATCAAAACTAGTATGAGGTTTTATGGGGGTAGTGTAATGGCTTTGACCTTAAGAAGATTTTTCAAGACTAAAGAATAGGGCTCTCTAATCGGAGTGTACTTTCATTGTTCTTGTCGGAATTGAAAATTTTGAACAAGAAAATATTGGAGGAAGGTTTGGCTTGATTATATGGATGGGATGGACCAGATTTGAGAACACTCGTGTTAGTAGATCCTTTGACTTTTGGATAATTGTTTTGGGGATTTAAAGACGAAGAGGTGTCATTTGATTTGAACGCGGAATTTTGGTTTGCAATTGGATTTTATTTTCTTTAATGGCATGAATCTCCAAATTTCACACCATGGTAAATGCTTTTCAAATGTATAGAAGGGTTGTACCTACAAATTTGGAGAGATGTGTCCGGCACAAGCTCTAGTGAACAACTCTATAAGCTCAACTTGAGGTAACAGGAATCTTAATTGGTTAATAAGACTCCACCCGAGAGAAACGAAATCTGTGATAGATTCGTCATCATACTGTCATGTTGAGTATAGGTCAGTCATGGTGAATTTTTTGACTATATTGATTGAGAAGTGGTCTAGGAATTCTTGAGCCACTTGGTTAAAGGAGTAGATGGAATGTCTAGGTAAACCACTATACCAATCTAAGGCGGGTCCTATCAAGGACATGGGGAATGTCTGTAGGAGTAAAGCATTGTCATGGGAAATTAGATAGTACCCATGTTTGAATGACTGCAAGTGTTGTTGTGGGTCTTCTTTACTATTGAAACGGTTGAACTTGGGAATTTCCCAATGTACAGGGTATGGGAAAATGGGGATAGATGGATGAATAAGATCATTACAGATTTCATCATAAGTTAAGGAGTTGTGAGAGTCGGAAACTGATTATTCTAATGTTTGCATCTTTTCCATCATCATCCTAATGAGGTCATTGGTGGGTTGTGAGGAATGGGTGCCTCTTGCAGTAAAAGGAGGTTGATGATGGATGTATGATGTGGATGACATCCTAGTATATGGGGGTGTCGAATATGAAAACTGTGAAGGGGGAATAGATGCGGGTGGAAGATATCTTGAATAAGTGATAGATAAGATTAGGGTTGTTGGTGATGCGTGTAAATAGGTGGGGTAGTCATAACGACTCTCGTAGTAATTGGGGGTAGAGACTATGGGATGGAAAGGATGAGGTTTTGGAATGGGGTGTGGGTTGCTGACACCATGGGTGGTTGTGATGTAACTGGTACATACGAGGTAAAGGGTGTAGATGGGGCCATGCTTAAGGTAGTTGGTGAAGGGATGGTTGACACCACAGGTGTGATAGATGTTGTTGGTGCAGCAATTATAGTGGATGTGGGGTCTAGTTGAGATACCATAGGGGATAAGGTGGATGAAGGTAATGTTGAGCTAGTGGTAGCTGACGTGGAAGTGGGGGTGAGGGTAGGAGGGATAGACATGGGCATGCCATATATCAATTGTCCCAAGGAGTCTCGGATGGAGGAATGGGCAAGGCAGTACTGTAGGGCATCAGGATTCTGGTCAAGGAGTCTTGTGAACTCCTTGTCACTAGTACTAATGGTAACGGGTTGAGTTGAATCCATAGGTGACAAGATAGAAGGAAGTGATGGTATAGGTGGAAGAGGTTGAAGGATGGAGTGAAACACAAGGGTGTTGGTTTGGCTGCGAGTTAACACCATGTTAATTAACGTTGACCTGGTAAAACTATACTCTGCAAATGACACAAAAACAACAGAAATAGAGAAGGATGAATTCGTGAGGTAAATATGATCGATGTTTTAATTAAAAATCAAGCACAACACCGATGATTGTGATATTGACCGATGATGGTTATGATAACCGATACCGGTTACTATGGGGAATCAACAGTTTTGTAAATGAGGCAAAAAATGATGAAAATAAAATAATGGAAATTGTATTAGGTTGTGATATGAAAGTTCTATGGATATGATGATGTTTTGAGAACTTCAAATAGAACAAAAAATTTGATGAATGCTATCTTTGGGTAAAATGACCAAAAAGAGATGAAACCGACACCGGTTAGGTAAACCGATGATAGTCAGATATAAATCGATGACGGTTGTTAGATTGATGCCTTACTTATGAAATTAGAAGAAATGAATAAAAATAGATTTTTGTGAATTAAGTCAGATGGAACATCAACCTAGAAATATGAGTATGATAAAAATGGATCTTGACACACTCAAAAATAATCAAAATACACCAACTGTGATGGCAGAGTGTGAAATGTAGAAGAAAATGAAACGCGCAACCTCACAACCCAAAACACAACTCAAGAAAAAAGCTAAGAAAAACACACAACCCTATAAGTGAATTGTATGTTGTTTTAGCTTATGCTATTTAAGACTGGCTTGTGAATTCAAAATAGAGGTTTTTGGTTGGGAAGGCATCCTATGAAGAGGTAAATTCTAAAGGTTATGTTTTGGCGGGGGCAGTCCTTTCTTTGAGTTAATGAATGGACAGAGAAACCAGTTGGGCACCCACTGTCAATCCTCTAATCGTGTGATCGTTGACAACTTCTTCCAAGTAAGGTGTTTTTTAAGAAGATGTGTGAATTTTTATTTGTGTAGTTTGGAAAAGAGAGAGAGAAGAGAAAGTGTTTCTATGATTTAATTATGTCAACCATTAGTGGGCATGACTTCCAACGTATAGGTTTCCCTCGTGTTTAATGTGAGCTAAAATGCAGCATACAAGGATGAAATGCAACAGATTTTAGAACCCAAATCGATAATTAAATTTGATGTAGCAAATGATGAATAGGTAAAGAACGTGTTCTTTCACTACTATGCAAATGCAAGAAGAAAGAAATGATTTGTTTTAAACACCAAATCACAAATTTCGTTTAGACAATTAGAAGAAAAGAATGTTACCAAGGAGAAGATTAAATGTGTATTTTTCAAAAAGAAAGAGACACACAAAATTTCCCTATATGAAGAAAATACAATGAACCCAAAAGAGGGTCCCACCGGTGCCAAAATGTTTCACCAATAAGTTGCGTATTTATGAACAAAAAAATAAGGTAAAGGTGAGGAGGAATACTTGTGAAATGAAGGTGGAAGGTAGAATGCACATATTCTAATTTCTTGATCCAATGTTGATTGCGAGAACTTCCTTTTTGCTAGGAGGAACTACATGTGAATGCAAAACAAGACCACAAGAAGAATATTAAAAATATATGGTAGTGGACTGCTTAGTGTATGCTAGATCTAGGAAGTGTGATTACTTCCCGATGGTTGTCAATCCACTATTTATCAAAGAAATGAACAAAATGCAAGAAATAGAGGTCATATTACTAACAAGTTGATTTCAGTATCTCAATATATTAGATTAAGTCAAATACTTCAATACAAAATCAGATCTAGCTGAGGTTGGGTTATGTTTCAGGTTGGGTAGGTAGCCAAGGTGATTAGAACAAGTTAGGATCAGGTTTTGGGTGGTTTTGGGTTATTTGGGTGAAGGTTATTAGGCCACATTTATAGGCCGGATTAATAATTATAGAGAGGACGTTGGTGTGGGTATGACTGATGTCGTTCAAGGGTGAATGGTATCGGTCACTGTAGAAAATCACAAAAGGTCAGAAATAGGTGTTCAATCCTTTTATAACTTCATAGGAACTGAAGAGAGTGTTTCTAGGATTAATAGGTGTAGGAAAAGGGGTCAAGAAGGTTTGAATGGATTTTGGTAAGGCTTTTGTAAGGTTTTGGGATGGGTTTATGTTGACCAATATGGATTGGGTTATTGTCACTTGTGTGACCGATGACAAGATGGGGATGGCCGATGTCGATCAAGGGTGACTGATATCGGTCACTGTGGAAAGAGACTGAATGTGGCAATGGAGGTTTTGGTGTTCTTTATGGTTATACAAAGTACCTTAGAGGTGTTAAATGTAGTTGCAGGGAATGAGAAAGGTCTCAGAGGTTGAATGGTAATGGTTTCATGGAGGTGAGAAGGTAAATGGATAGCTTGTTTAACAAATGAAGGCATGAGATAATTGGGAGATGAGTAACATAGAGAAAGAATGAATGGAAATACAAGTATTTGAACAAACGAGAGTAAAAGGGAATTCTACTTACTCAATATCTTGTGCTTGTAGGTTCTCAACAGATGATGGTGAAGTGCTGAGAATTTTTGGTAGAGCCCAAATATTATGTGAATAACAGTGCTTCCCAGAATGCTCCTGTGAATGCCAACACTTTCACATGAGACTCCAATGCTTGCTTGGGTCTCTAGATGGGTATACTTTTGTCTTTTGGATCAGTGAGAGAACCCCGGGTTTGAGCTTGTATGTATATCTTTCTCTAGAACTCAAAATTTTCAACCTCTGGAACAAGGTTGTCAAAATGAATATATGGTAACCGACGATGGTTTAGGTTAACCGACATCGGTTACGGCGGGAAATCCTAGGTTTTCCAAAATAGTAGATCTTGGCTATATTTTGGTCATTTCTACCCATTGGTTTGGGTCTAAAATGGTATTTTCTGCTTAAGTAAGTGGACATGATGTTTGAAAAAGAATAGGCATCTAATGTTAGGGTTATACTAAGTCTAAGTTAGTTATGGTAAGTAGATATTGGGTCTTAGTTAAAAGAAACATGCTAAGAATACGTTTGTGATGAGGTGTCTAGGTGATGTGGTTAGGTGAGGATATTAATTACATTAATTAAATCAATTAATCATGTGCACTATGGGATATGAATATGTAAGGTATGGTTAATTTAATTAACACGGATATAAGGGTGGTACAACCTAATTTTGGTCTCTACATTTTGCCCCCTTTTGTTGCGTAGCTTGTATTGGTAAGCGGCACTGACAAAAACATGAAGTGATTGCCCCATGTGTGGGTGAGAGTAGGGTTTCCCTAATTATGGGTGAGAGAGGGATTGCCCCATGTGTGGGTGAAGGTAATCCCCCTCAAACCAAGAAATGATTAGTTGTTATATGGAATCGGTGAGTGGTTTGATAAATATGTAGTTGGTGTGAGTTAAGGTAGGTGGGGAAGAGTATGGGTGCTTTGGGAAAGGGTAATGGTCAACTTGGGTAATAGGTAATAGGTAATAGGTCGAGGGTAAAATTAGGTAATGGGTAATGAAAATCAAACACATGCACATGTATAGACCACAACATTGTAGTAGGTTTAAGAGCTTGCAAACTCTACATCATCTAAGGTCGATAGGTTTATCCCAACAAGGTTGAAGTGATTCAGGTATCCAAGGTATAGGATATGGTCCGGAAACATGACGTAGGTTAGGTACATGAATGTTTAGGTATGTTTCGGTACACCAAAGGTTGGGTCGGGATAAATGGCATGAAATTAGGCAAGGTAAGGTCATTAGGCCAAACAACATGGGTAGTGACATCGCACGGTGAAGTGAGTACACAAGGTCAATGGTCACACCAAGTAGGTCACGTCTAGGTAAATAGTTCATGGCATGGGTAAGGGAAAGGTATGGTTTCTAGATTAAAAAAATGTAGATAACGACATCACAAGGTATAACGAGTACACAAAGTAGGTTAGGCAGGGTAAATAGGTCATGACATAGGTAAGGCCAAGGTATAGGTAAAATAACAAATCCCTAGATGCAATTAAGGAAATGTAGGGGTAGTTTGGGCTTGTAGGTAGGTTGCAATAAGTGTGGGTAAGGTCAAAGGGTATCTGACAATAATGAGTTGAGGTCAAAATGGGAAAAATGGGGTGAAAATGGTAATGACAGGTGATTGATGCTGGTTATAAAGTAACCGATGTCGATTTTGTATGACCGACATCGGTCATGTTGAGTTAGGGTTAATAAAAAGAAAAATCCATATTTTACAAATTCATTTTAACTTGTTTTCATTTGTGAAAATGACAAAGTGGTAATGCCTTTGTGGAAAGCAACAAGATGAAGCAGAGAATTGAGTTGGTGAGCCTCATACTGGGTGATTGGCATTCGATTGGCGGGTCTACGAGATTGGATCGATTGATTAGATTTGCGGGGATATTCAAGGTAGATTTGTGTCATGGAAGAGGTGGGAGAGGGTTTGGGTGGGCCACCGATGCAGAGGCCAAACATACCACCATGCAGATGACACCGAGATGAGGTAGGATTCAATCCGCTTCTATCCTTTGGTTGAAAATAATGTGTTGAAATCAGTTTGGGTTAAAAGGGTTTTGGGTGGGAGTTTTATTTTGAATTTGTGGGTAAAATGAATTAAATGAGGGATGGGAAAGGTCCAATGTAGCTTAAATAGGGTTGGTAATGAAATTAGGTTAGGTTTGGGTA
This sequence comes from Taxus wallichiana var. yunnanensis, assembly GCA_018340775.1. Lineage (NCBI taxonomy): Eukaryota > Viridiplantae > Streptophyta > Pinopsida > Cupressales > Taxaceae > Taxus > Taxus wallichiana. The sequence goes on from CM031235.1 coordinate 354,058,207, forward strand.
GGGTAGAGTAGGTTTATATGTTATTTTTGTGATTTTGGTAGACGAGAGGTCAGGATGCACGACTACTAACATGTATAGGGTGCAAAATAAGAGTTGAGTAAGATATTTCAAATCAAAATCCAAATCAAGAAGACTAAGGTAAATGCTTTAGTAGATTTTGGTTCTCAATCAAATTTGATTTCTGATGCGGTTGTAGAACAACTTGGCCTAGAGACTTACGCACATCCACATCCATACCCATTGGGATGAGTGAAGAGGGGTGTAGAAATACAAGTTATAAGAAAGTGTAAGTTTTAGTTTGGGATAAATACCTAATATATTGATGTATTAGAAGTTGATATCATTCCAATTAATGCATTTGATGTTGTCTTGAAGTCCTTACTTGTATGCCAGGGATGTTGTGTTCACAAGGAGGGAGAACCAATATAGATGGGTTAAGGATGGAGTCAGTTTCAAAATCTGGGCACACTAGAGAAAATGAAAGGAGGCTATTGTAAGTGCCAACCAAGCACCGAGACTTATTTAGGAAAATCATTAGTTTTGTTTACTTTCATTGGAAGAAAAGAAAAATGGACTTGAGAGCATAGATATTTTGGATAACACTTATCAATTTTTGTAGAAGAAGCCACCATAGGAACTACTCATTCAAGGAGCAATACAAACTTTTTCTATGCAATCACTACATCTACCTACGAGATATATTGGACCTAAGCATGGGACAACAAGGAGAAGAGGAGATATAAGGAATAATGGTGACTATAGCAACAATGTACATGGAGAGGATTCTAATCAATCCATCTCAAGAGATAAAGACAAGCAAGAAGGACTAAACCACTACAATATGGGACCTTCACCATACTTGAGCAGAGTTGGAAAAGAAATCATCGAGCCATACTTCATGCGGATGTACGTGATAACAAGTTGTAAGATATCACACGTACTAGCACCATCTATGCATGACAAATAAGGAAACATACAAAAGCTTCCTTCCAAAGAGGATTGTACTTGAGGCACCTCGGAGGAGGATGTAGCCCTAGAGTAGTAAACCAAAGATCCACAAAAGTCTTAACAGGTTGGACGGGAGAAGAAATAAAGGTAGACCAGGTGGTACTCGAAGGAGAAAGAGAGAGGGTTAATTCCTTTACCACTCCCCCACTAAGATTTTGTGGGACCAAAATCCTCCTAAGCGGGGAGGTATGCTCCATAGGGATCCATAAAAACAACCACTTCAACATTTCCATTAGCACCAAGAAGGAGGAATGAAGAAACATAAGAAAATGAGGTAAACTGAGGTTTTGGATAGAACCGTTGATCTATGCAGAGTAGCGGTTCTGAGAACCACTACCTTGCATGGTGGTGGTCCTATAACTTTTGCCTAGCTAGGAAAATGGTCAAGAAACCACCGGTCCGCTCGGGGTGGCGGTCCCGACACTTCAACAGAAAAAAAGAATGGATCATGAATGGATGTGAATTTAAAGTACCTGATTGTATCTCTTCCCTTCCATTCCATTTCACATCCTCCAGTGCATGGGAGGACATGGGAAGGCCTATAAATGCATGAAAGGAGAAAGAGAATGGATCATTCAAAGATCTAGAGAGATTGAGAAGAAAAGTATTAATATGAGAGCAAGTGAGCAGAGATTCTTCAGTGCTGGAGTGGAATTGTAGGAGCAAGGTGTAAGAAAACAGAGCAAGCAAGTAATTAGAGAGAAGGTTTACATTGTTGCTTCTTTTCATACTTATTGTAATCTGTACAATTTGATTAATTGGCCAATACAAGTGGGAAGAAAGAGCATTTTCCCTTCCCGACTAGTTTTCCCTCATTAGGGGTTTCCAGGATAAAAAATCTTGTGTTGTGTGTAGAATTATTTTAGCATTTATCTTCAATTTTTTCCTAATCACTAGTTAATCAGTCACTAAATCTCTAATCTTCATTGAAACTGTAATTTTCCAAAGTAGAAAGTAGAACAACATAATTGTGTGATTCGTAGAGTTACAAAGTAGAAGTTTACAGATCAGCTTGGGACTAGATTTGAGCAACCCACTCCTTGGAGTGTGATAGAAAGTTGAGCAATACCTGCATTTGATGATTTTCATCCTTCTATATTTCTTTTCTTAGACCTTGTGTTGGATTCCACACCTTGAGAAGGAGCTTGATTTATACCAAAAAAATCCTTTGTTTGCTAGTTCACAAGTGTGGTCTCACTTGAAGGTGCTTCTTGAGTAGTTTTTGCTACTGATTTTCTTCTTGGTTTGTTTCTTGAGATACACCCACCATTTTCACCATTAAGGCTTGATTTAAAGCACCATTAAAACATATTTCTTGATTGTGAGGTTGATTACATGGGAAATACCATTCATACTCTTGTGTAATGTTATTCTAGACTGGAACCAAGGCTTGGGATGTTGAAGGTGTATTAGGATTGTATGGTTGAAATGGCCTAGCAGTTGGGGGTTTTCCTTGATTTTTATTTGCAGCTTGAACAAGAGGTCTATTAGGATGATATGAACGCTGTTTAGTTGCGATTGAGTTTGATAAGGTCTAAAATTTTGGGCCTGCTATCTCTTGAGGGTCACAAATCATTCCCTAGGTTCTGTAATTGTTTCATAACATCCTGGAGTTTAGTTGAGATGCTAGAGAAGAGGCATAAGCCTCATTGGAACTCTAATTTCTAGGGGCATGAATGGGTCCTAACTCGGGTGTCTTACTACAACTAGGATTCCCCATTTCTGTATAAATAGGCATAGGTGGCCTACGTGCAAGTTTAACAGACTTGAATTAGGTGATTTGCAGCCCTAATGGCTATGACATAGGCTCCGGTAAGTTTATTCCTCCCAAAGATTGTATCATGTAATGGAATTACTTGTATAAATCTGATTATTAGCAGCAATATAACACCAATGAAAATAAGATTTCAAATAAATGATCTCAATGTGCAAGTAGAATATCTTAGCCACTTTGAAGGGGAAACCTCCAAACCAAACAATAAGACTCAAATGCTGAATATGATGCTCAACTACTACCTACTAACCCCTATATATACTATTCCTATGCTATGGCCAACACTAAGGCCGACCCACTAATGAAAATATAACATATATGAAAGAGATACATAATGATAAGAAGTTATGATAGCCACAAGTTGGATATATACATCCAATATAAGATATATGATTAAGGGCGTAGCATGACCCTCCCCTTCAAAGAAACATTGTCCCCAATGTTCAGAAGATCTGGATGCTACTGTAGGAAATTTGCATCCTCCCACACTGTGTCTTCATTGTATAGATTTTTCCACTTGATCAAATACTCAGTGATGAACCTTATCCTCAATCTCTTAGTGCATGTCTGAAGGATGCATTCTGGTTCCAAGATGATTCTTCCCTCTTCATCAAGCTCAAGTAACATTATGCGGGTTGATACTGTCTATCCAATTACCTTTTTTAGGCAAGATACATCAAGACCTGGATGAATTCGAGTAGTTAGAGGAAGTTCCAGTTTGTATGCTACATTTCCAATCTTTTGTAACACTTGATAAGGGCCATAATACTTAGGTGAAAGCTTGTTATTCTTTTTTGTTGTTTTAAGGACATTTTCTTATAGTGTTATAAATGCACAAAAACCCAATCACCGACTTTAAAATGTCTTTCACTACGATGTTGGTCTACCTACTGCTTCATGTGGTTTTGTGACATGGCCAAATTCTCCCTGAGACTAGAAAGCACATCTTTTTGGTGTTGAATATGTTCTTCAATTGCTCAAACCTTTGGCTAGACTCTCAAAGATGAAGTGATAGATGGTGGATGGTACCCATATAATGCCAAGAAAGGAGACATTTTAGATGAAGTATGAAAGGAGGTGTTATACCACCATTCTACCAAAGTGGTAACCATTAGAACCATCTCACTTGCTTATCTCGACATTAAACAACGAAGATATACCTCCAATCACTTGTTTACCACCTCTATTTTCCTATCGGACTAGGGATGATAAGAGGAAATACGAGCTAGTTGTGTGCCCAAGCATGAGAACAAGTCACTCCAAAATTACTAGTAAAGATAGGGTCTCGATCACTTACTATAATCTTTGGTGTCGCGTGTATCTCATGAATGGTATCCCTAAAGGCCATTACTACTTGTACTCATAACAAATGGATGTGATAAAGCACAAAAATGGGAATATTTGGTGAGTCTTTCCACCACCACCATGATTACATTTTTACCTTTTGATTTAGGAAATCCTGTGATGAAGTCCATGGACACCTCTTCCCACCTCTGGCTAGGAATAGATAGAGGTTGTAAAAGACTTGGGGACTTAATTGTTTCGCCCTTATTTTTTTGAAAAACCATGCATTTTGCCACAAACTTTTGGACATCCCCTTTTAGCCCTTCCTAGAAAAAATCATGCTTGATTCAATGATAAGTCTTTAAGAAGCCATAATGACCCCCTACTGGAGAAGCATGGAGCTCAGATAGAACCCTATTTTTAAGGATTGAATTCTTACATAGATATAATATATCTTTATACCATAAAGAATCTCCTTTCCATACAAATTTTTCTGACATGCTTGGATCTTGTTGGAGATTCTGAATGAGATTTTGTGTACCTGGGTCATTTTTCCATTCAAACCTTGCATCCTCTATCCAATCCTCCTATAATATAGATATGGCACACAACAATGCCTGGGTAGATTCATCCTTCCGAGATAAAGCATCAACAACTACATTCTCTTTCCCTTTCTTGTATATTATCTCAAAATCATACCCCAACATTTTTTAGACCCATTTCTATTGTTCTTCTAATGATAAACGTTTCTCTAAGAAGTATTTCAAACTATCATGATATGTCTTTACTTTGAAATGTCTTCCCATTAGATATGGTCTCCATTGCTTCACTACATGAAGTATTGCTAACATTTCTTTCTCATAAACTGGTTTAGATATATTCTTACCTTTGAATTAGTGGCTCTTGAAGGTAATGGGTCACCCTTCTTGAATGAGTACTACCCCATACCATACCCGAAGCATCACATTCAACAATGATTTTTTTGAAAAATCTAGGGTGACTAGAACTGAGTGGTATATATGGCCTCCTTTAACTTCTCAAAGGTCGTAGTAGCTTTCTCATTCTAATGGAAAGATTCCTTCAATAAAGCTATGAGTGGTGCTACGATTCTACCATAATTCCTTAAAAATCTACGATAATAACCTATACGCCCCAAAAATCCTTGGAGTTCTTTTAGGGTTTTGTGAACCTTCCATTCAATCATGGATTTTATCTTGTTAGGATCCACTTTAACACCTTCATAAGAGATAATATGACCCAAATATTCAACCTCCTTGACACCAAAAGAACACTTAGAAGGCTTTGCATAAAGTTGATGTTGTTTAAGAGTTTCCAACACCTTATTTACATGATACAGGTGTTCCTCCCATGTTTTACTATAGATTAATATATCATCAAAGAACACTAAAACAAACTTTTGAAGAAATGGCTTAAAGATGGAATTCATCAAGCTTTGAAATGTAGAGGGTGAATTTTTTAGTCCAAAAGGCATTACCAAGAACTCATAGTGTCCTTCATGTGTCCTAAAGGTTGTTTTATGAATATCTTCATCCCTGATTCTAATATGATGATATCCAGAATGAAGATCAAGTTTTGTAAAGTAAACAACACCATGTAACTCATCTAGAAAATCATCAATTACAGGAATAGGAAACTTATCTTTAACTATGTACTTATTGAGTTCCCTGTAATCTGGACACATGCGTCAATTGTCATATTTTTTCTATACCATCACTACAGGAGAAGAGTAAGCACTCTGACTATGATGAATAAGTCATGCTTCTAACATCTCTTGAACTATCTTCTCAATCTCACTCTTTTGCATATAAGGGTACCTATAAGGTCTGATGTTGGGTGGTTGAATCCTTTGTACTAGCTAGATGGCATGGTCATGGTCTCTTTTTGGAGGCAAACCCTTGGGCATTTCTCCAAACACCACTGAGTGCTCATCTATAACTGTTTGCATATTTTTGAGTATAAATGTATTGGAATGATGTGCTTCCAATGAAAATAGTTGTGCCAAAAACCCTTATGCACCTTTTCTAATCAATTTTTGCATCTGATGAGAAATTACCATTTGTGGGGACTTTTCTCTTAGTCCTTTTAGTTTAAAATTCCTCCCTTCTAACTGAAATTGCGTGAACAAATCTTGGAAATTCATTTCAATGGTTCCTAAGGTGGTAAGCCACTGAACTCCTTACACAATGTTTTCTCCTCCCATGGAAATGGCATACATATTGCTAGTTAGCAAGTAATCTCCCATGGCAATATTAATGTTATGACATTTTCCTAACAACTAATAGTTTTCCTATCGGCAATGATCATGACTTGACATTCTATAGTTGGATAAACAGAGAAGTTCAAGCTTTTCGCCAACTTATGATTGATGAAGTTGTGAGTTCTTCTCGAATCAATAAACACTATTACCCTCTGTTTTTTTAAGAATCCAACTACTTTAAGAGTTTGGGGAGTGCTAATACTGGAAATTACATGGCATGATATTGTTGGTTGGGGATCTCCTAATTCCTCCTCTGGCTCTACCTCTTCATCTTCTTCATTTTCTTCTTCTTCATTAGGCCCCTCAATGTAGAACAAATTCTTTTCAACACACTTATGTCCTAGTCCAAATTTGTTGTCACAATTAAAACATAACCCTTTGGCTCTCTTTTCTTCAATTTGTTGAGGTGTCAGTCTAATTGGCCGAGGGAATGATGGTGGAAGGGTGCTACGATCTCTGATATTACTGATAGTTTATTTCCTATTGGAAATAAATTTTCCTTTGCCCTATGTGCCATGATCATAGAGTCTGAAACCTTATGAGGATTAAACATACACACCTCAGTCTTAATTTTTTCTTTAAGACCCCCAAGAAATAAGTCATTCAAATTCTCTTGAGGAATGTTTTCCACTTGTAAGGAAAGGTTTTGGAATTTATGGATGTAATATTTGATTGTTCCTGTTTGTTTGAGCTTTACTAATTGACTGAAATAATTATCTGACACACTAGAAATATAGTGCAATTGTAACTCTTCGGTGAAGACTGTCCATGTAACATTGAGGCCACTCTTTTTCCTTTGAGCACATAACCATCGATACCAAATGAATTGGTTAGGTTCAAGATACAACGATGCCATGGTAACCTTTTGTCTCGATGGAATCTGATGAAGATTAAAGAAATTATCCATCTAGTTAATCCAATTGAGTGGATCCTTTCCATCAAAATTATGCATTTCCACTTTTGGAATCATGTTATGGGCTTGCAAAGTGTTTGTATTTGGATTGGTCATGTTTGCAGATCCACCCTGGCTAGTTTGTCTATTACTTTGACCTGAAGATCCACCCTGGTTAATATGAGTATGATTGAGTTGTGGCTGATTAGGAAGGATATGATGAAAAATGATAATGTAACTAAATGTGTGAATGAAATCCTCTAATTGTTGTCCAATCTTGTCTACATCTTCTTTGCTGGCCACTCTACCCTCGAGGTTTCACAACTCTAACTCAAGATAATTGACCTTATGGTCAGTTGAAGTAAACCCTAACCCCGAGGACTCTATAGATACCCCTTTTGACTCTAACTCCTCAACTATTATCTCATCCTTATTAGGGTTTTTACCTGGAGTGATGGGATTCTTTTTCCTCTTGTCAAAGGCCCAACCATGATGCCCCAAAATGGTAAGATTTAAGGATCAAGGTCAAAATTTAGGGTTTGGGATTTTAATAGGAATTCGGCCAAATTTTATAAAACTCAAAGAAAAAAATTCAAAATAATTTTTAATCTTCTTTCTGGAAATGTAAATAACTTTGAAAAATTCCACAAATTGCACCCTAGGTAGCCGAATTATGAAAAAACATAAAACCACTATAAATTTTGCAAACCAAGTCAAAAATTCTTAAAATTTGGAGGGGTCTTACTTGACTGATTTCACCACACCACAAAAACATTTGCAGAAAAATTCGCTACCGATTTTGAGATATGGATGAACCTTCACAATTAGGGTTTGACATAGTGTTGGCCGAGTTCAAGCTCTGATACCACTTGTAATGGAATTACTTGTATAAATATGATTATTAGCAGCAATATAACACCAATGAACACAATATTTCAGATAAATTATCTCAATGTGCAAGTAGAATAGCTTAGCCACTTCAAGGGGTAACCTCCAAACCAAACAATAAGACTCAAATGTTGAATATGATGCTCAACTACTACCTACTAACTCCTATATATATTATTCCCATGTTGTGGACAACACCAAGGTCAACCCAATAATGAAAATATAACATATATGAAAGAGATACATAAATATAATAAGTTATGATAGCCACAAGTTGGCTATATACATCCAATCTAAGATATATGATTAAGGGTGTAGCATATCATGATAGATATGTTAGAATTTAAAGCTTTAAGGAAATAGACAAATGTACCTTCGATGGTTTGGCATTACAAAAATTGGAATCCTATCCCATGTTCTCTGAAACTGGAAATTGAAATCAGCCATCTACTCGTTTGGTGCTCTCTTGATGGTAGTCATATGCTCAAGCAAGGAAAGATTATTTACCTTCTCTCCAAATTTATTATAGAGAGCCATGAACAATGCATTATAATTTACAATTGACCTGTTGTAAGACTCCTATACCATTGCAAATATATTCCTTTGAATGAAGAAGCTAACAACATAATAGGCACATCTTGTTTAACGGCTTGATGGATAACACACGACATTAGCGATATCCCGAATGTGGTCGGATAGAGTAGTCCGATTCTCCCTAGTGAGAAAGGGATAATTTTAAGAGCATATGCTTGAATGAGATTATTGGTATTAAGAGTAAGAGGACTGCTACCAGTAAAATTAACGAATCTCAAATTCATTTTGCTACCATTATAATAGGTCTGAGGACTCTAGTAGACTGGAAGAAAGGCCTACTAGGAGGTGGAACGGAAAGATTCTGTTTGGTAGTGAAGGTGACCTCTCGAACTAATCTTCCTATTCTTCCCCTTATAGGTGATAACTATAGGTACTCAAAATCTCCATCCTCTATTTTTCTAGACCTCATATGAATTCTTTTCATAAACTTGAGGGTAAGTGCAGTAAGTTGGTGGACAAAAAGGGGTCATAAGTGGACGTCATAGTACAAAAATAGTGAAATCTCAACTTGTAGGGATTATTAGCAATACACGTACTCAAAATTAGAAAAATTTATATAAATATGAATCGTAGCATCCAAAATCTAGTTTCTAAACTACTAATTTTATATAAAAACATACAAGTTTAGCTATATTAAACACTTAAAATTATATGACTTGGGTTTTTTTTTTGAAAAAACCTATAAGATTGTAGTCCATTTGCCCGTGATTTGGATGACCAAATCTTGTTATTTTTTTTTCCATTTGGTGAAAAGTTAGATGTAGTTGTCTATCTTGGGATGGATTTTATTTTGTATTTTTCAAGAAATATTTTTTTAATGATTTTTTCCATGAAAGTGGTCTGAAAAGATTTAGAAAATGAGCACTTTCCATTTTCCCGCCATAACTATATCAAAAATATCGAAATCAAATATATATATATATATATATATATATATATATACATACATACATACATACATACATACATACATATGTATATATATACATATATATGTACATATGTATATATATACATATATATGTACATATATACATATATATGTACATATGTACACACACACACACACACACACACACACACACACACACACACACACACACACACACACACACACATAAAACATGTATAGAATTTCTCCATGCTTGGGATGGTATAAGTTTTATCACATTTTGATAAACGAAACAAAAGTTGCAGTCTTAAATGTAGACATGAACATTCGTAGGAAAAAATGTTTTAAAGACCTATTGTTAGTAAAAATTATAAAATGATATTTATCTTATTCTATTCACTTTAAAATCAATATTTCTACAAAGCTAACAGTCTCCCCTACGCGATGGCACCATTTTTGTGAAATGTTTTCAAATTTTTAGCATGGTTCAAGTCTATGGAAGAGAAAATTTGAAGTTTTTGACCTTTTACACTTCATAATGACCTTCCATAGCTTTGGTTGGGGAAAAACAAAGATTTCCTAAGCCTTAGGGTTGGATTTGATGATACAAATAGACCCACAATCATGGTTTATAAATTACGATCACAGGTTTTATAACAAGAACCGTGATCACGCTTTATAAACCGCGAGTGTAGTTTGTAAAGCATGATCGCGGTTCTTAAATCATATTTACACACATCCCAATGTTCTAATTACCATGTGATTTTTACTGTTTGACTTTACCGTATGAATTATTATGAAATTCTATCATTTTCTACACGTTTTTCTTATCACTAGAAGCAAAACATCATGGGAGACAAGAAACAAAGTCAAAAAGGAAGTCATTAAGTAAAAACACCAAAAAATTAGAGGTAAATAGATTTCAAAATGTTGAGCGAATGTGAAATCTTCGTGAATCAAGAAGAGGTTCATCTTCAACCCCTACTATTGTAAGCAATGAGGAACCAGTAATGTTTCTACTGTCAATGTTGAAGTTGAATTAAATACTCGTGATGAAGATGTTTTTACTATCAATGTTGAAGAAGAATTAAATACTCATTATGTAGAAAATGTTTAAATTGAAGGAGACAATGAAAATGTGAATAAGGAAATTCAGATTGAAACTGTAGAAAAGTAAAATTTGACAAAAACACCTCCTAGGATTTTCCGTAAGAAACCTAATTATTTTATTGAAATTGATGAAAACATTTTGAAACCAATGTGTGACAAACTTTCTGAATGACAAATCAGAAGAAAAGCCACTGAAATTTGGGATAATCATTTTGAAATTTTAAATGATTCCCAAAGATGTCATTTGTTGGTTAGTTTGATGAAATTGATTAAAATGAGACCTACATTAAACACCTTAGGATTGACAACATCTAATATACTGGTCAAACCTCTACAATTTTGAAAACCTTCATGATGCATATCACACTATTAGTGTCAAGAGATGCACTAGGGATAGTAATATTGTGCGTGTGTACTTGCTACTAGTGTTGTAAGTGAATCAATAAAAAAATAAGGTCTTATTACGCAAACAAGTCGAATGTTGCAAGTTAATCGAAAACTCTAATGAAAGCAATTGAAAGATGTAATATCCTTCAATCACTCAATAACACCGATTTTTGGGTATTTTCTACTAGAGCACCACGTAAGGAAAAAGATAATTTGATGCTATAAGAGAAGTTGTTATTCAATTTTGGCATGATAACACTAGAGTTTCACCTAATACAAGAGATGTTGTAAAATAGAGAGTTGGTTCTACTAATCGCAAACCACATCCAAAGCATTTCTTAGATATGACTCAAACTCAATTTTTGTAAGTTTGAACAAGAGCATCTGAAATTAAAATTAGTCAACATTTTTTTGAAATGTTGAAACCATTCTATGTGAAAATCAACCACGCTCGCACCACTTTTTGTTGTAGGCAACATGTTGAATTTGTGATGCATTATGCTAAATTTTTATGTATTCATTCTAATTTTCATTCTAATTTTCATTCTGAAACTATGTTATCGGAATGTGGTGTTCAAGTTCCACCAATATCTTCCAGGGATTTCATTCCTATGATATTTTGTGAAAAATAAGTTGGACAATTTTTTTATAGTCAATATTGTTTAGATGTAAGTTGTGGTACATGTGGTGGATTACCTAAATTGGAAAGTTGCATCCATAAGCAAATCGAAGGTGCAATAAGACATAATTTAGTTGAGTTTGATAAATATAAATCGGTTGCATACCAGTTGAAAGATGGAAAAGAGTCTAAATGGCGTGAGCTAGTTACAGAACATATGCCTGTTTTTCAATTTATGAGAAAATTTAAGGATGAAATTGTTTATGAGTATGCTAGACATAAACACAGAGCTCGATGGTTGGATGAATAGTTCAAGATATGCAAGGACACATTTCCTATTGGTACTATTGTTTCAATGGTCAATTTTACAGAGAATTACACATTGCAACCATAAATGGAGGTTCAATCACAATATTACAACTCAATACAAGTTGTCATTTTTGTGCATATAGAATTTATACATTATCCTTACAGTACAGAGACTGATAAATTTTTTTAAGAGAGTACCACTTTTATATCAGTGATGATCGTACTCATTCTACTGAATTTGTGCAAGGGTGTTTCCAGTTATTTTATGGAAACTTTTCTGATAGGGACATCCACTTCAAACAACATTATATATGGTCAAATAATTGCATGTCTCAATTTAAGAATGCATGAATGTTTTATTGATGAGCAGGATGCACATCAAGATGGGTGTGTAATATATTTGGAGTTTCACTAAGGCTAGACATGGAAAATGAGAGCATGATGGTGCAGGGGCATGTGTGAAAAGAGCTCTTGCAAGAGAAGAGTTGAAGTACAAAGATGGTGCTAAATTGAAAGATGCAAAGAGCATAGTGGAATGGTGTATTGACAACATGGCCCGAGGTTCTCAAGAAAATTCCACAGTTCGCAGATATTTTTGGTTGATAGAGGAACAAAAAATTGCTAACTACAAGGATTGTATGACACTCACTAGGTCCAGTGATATGCACTCATTTTGTAGCTTAGACGCTACTTCATGGGCCACATGGACAAGAAATTTGACATGTTTTTGTGCATATTTGTATCAAATTTGTCACTTTGAGTGTGATTCACAAGAATGGGTGGATGGATGGATTTGTAGGCCTCTAACTCCGCTTCCTAGTTATCAACCTCCACAAGCATTATGACTTGTTTCTGCAGATGAAGTTGCAACATCCAAGGAATTTGAAGAAATTTTGATTTTGGTGTGACAAGGTATTTATGGTTATTTACAATTTTTGTATTGAGTTATGTCCATTGAAATTTTAATATGTACAATTTAAATTTGAGTTGAAACCTTTGTTTTTTTAGGACATGTGTTTGTAGTTATTGCGATAGAAGAAAATGAAGAAGGAACAGACTATTTCTTATGTCATTGCATCGAGGAAAGAAAGAAGTTGACTTCTCCTGTTATAGATGGTGAAGATATTGAGTACCCTACAGGGTCAGTGGTAGTTACTGGAACTTGGCTTCGATAGTATCCATTAAAAAAATCCTCTGTTTGGGTGTTTGAAGACTTTGAGACACACAGAAAATACTTATTATTCACATCTAGTTCTAGCGACAAATATTCAGCTGTATAGATATCGAGGAAGGCCTAATAACAAGATTCTTTGGAAGGTTCGAGAGTTAGATCATGAAGCAATCATGATCTGCTATTCAGAGTAGATCCATCCTGATGGTTCATTGAATGAATTTACAATGCTCATGTCTCTATATAATATATATAATTTCTTTGGTATATATAAATTTGTTAGTTAGATAGATTTAAGTTCATATATTTTATTAAATTTGTGTATTTTGTATATATCTAGTATGGTTTTGATTTGAAACTTAAATTTCTTTGACTAACACTTTTATGTGCAGGTTAGTGGTGCCAAAAAAGCTTCCACCTTCACGTGGTTAGCATTGTTAGTAGAGAATTATAAATTCTCAAAGCTAAGAGAAGCTTTCATTATTTTACAAGAAAAGAGAAGCAATTAACAACGATTTATGTACATGTGGAGGGGGTTCTTGCTCCGAGGAGGTAGCCTAGAAGCACTGGAGCTTAGAGAACCAAAATGATGCCTCCCCAAGTGTTTATAAGACCATCCCTATGTGTGTGCACAGTTTTGGTGCCACGACCCACCGTTTGTAAAATATACCATTTGACAGCCTTACATTGGCTCAAACTGCACTATTTTACGTGTTTGCAAACAATATGGAAGTGAGAGAACCATTGGAGAAAGAAAAAAATGAGATAGATATTATAGAGGGTCCCTATGCTAAGGTGTAGGATTAGATGAGACATCTCTAGGTGCCATGGAGTCCATGTAGTCACCCATCAAAGTTGAATGATTTTTTGGTCTCAGGGCTCTTAAGGGACTACGCCCGAATGAAGTAGCCTAGAAGAAACGACATTGTCGTGCACAAAAATGACACCTCCTCTAGTGTTCACCTGCCACCAGGATGTGTCAGCGTAGTTGGTTTGGTGCCACGACCCACCGTTTGCAAAATATAGTGTTTGACAACCTTACACTGCTCAAACTGCACTATTTCACACATTTGCAAAACAATAGGGCAGCGAGAGCACCGATTGGAGAAGGAAAAAACCGAAGACAAACTATTGTAGAGGGTCTCTACACCAAGGTGTAGGATTGATGAGAAATCTCTAGGTGCCACGGAGTTTGCGTAGTCACCCATCGAAGTTGAACGATTTTTGGTCTCAGGGCTCTTAAGGGACTACGCCCAAACGAAGTAGCCTAGAAGCAACGATGTTTTCACACACCAAAATGATGCCTCCTCTAACATTCACCTAGCCACCCTGCATGTCGATTGTAGTCGATTTAGTGCCACGATGCCCCGAGACATGAATTCTCACTACTCACCTTGTTCATTTCCTAGGACTACCTAGAAAAGGTAGTTTGTAAACATTTATGCCACAAAGGCTCAAGGAATTCCAGGAAGGCTCCGAATCGGGTGGTCTGACTCCAATCCGGGCCTCCCTAGAGCCCACCATAGCACCTAAAGGCATATACCCCCAATTGAATGCGTCAGCCAGCGGGTGACAGGCTTGTTGGACCAATGACGATGTCCCGGGGCATGACTTCTCATGCTCGATGCTATACTCTACTCAGCATCAATGAGATTGTAATAAGGTTAACACATTACCATGTGAATACTCTAATGATTGTTAAATGATCTCTTTTTAAGCGTGTTAATACATAATAGAACTTTTTAAGAATAGTTTTTGCATATCTTTTGCCAACTAAGTTAAGAACCTTCAATTTACCATTATATAACATATAACATCATATATGATATGTATTGATTGCTATATCTTAGTTTCAAAATTAAATGTTAAACAAATAGATTTTTATTATATGTTAGGGTTTCAAATAAATATGACAAGGATACCTGCTAGCATTTGAAATGCCTAAAAATTGTCATTATGTATCATCTTTAAAATGCAAGGATGTGAATTATTTGACAATATACATTACATACATATTTATGTGTTCTTATCTAGATTGATATGTCATAACATATGTACAAACATCCTAAATAAATATGTAAATAATGTTCACAAATTCCTTGATATATCGTTTTAAAATTCATTGAAGAACCTTGAAATTTTTTCAAATACCTTGGAATGGTAAGGATGTGAATTATTTGACAAACCCCCTCACAAAAATGTGTATTTTGGACTAGAAGGATTGTAGGGTATACAAAAAATGGGGTTTTTAAAGTGTGTGCTTAAATACAAAAACATATAGGACTTAATAGGGAAGTGAATCTACTTACGATAATCAAATCATGTGTAACTTCTTAGTTGATTGGCATAACACCAAATTATAAAGAGATAAGGTGTATCTATTGATCAATGGGATAAGCCCTATTAATGGGATAATCTCTAAAACAATGTAAATGCTTCCCTTAATTTCTTAACAATTGTACCATGCAATGTTGCACCATAGTAATGTTATATTCATATAGTTCAAGATGAACTCTACCTCACTTATTTCTAACAATGTTCGCATTAGTTGATATGCAATAGATGAGTGTTAGCTTTAAAAGAAAAAATGTTAGTTATAGAAATTCCCTCACAACCATTCTTTCAAATATGTGCACATTGTTAGGAGGTGGGAAAATAATTAGAGTTGCACATACACCCTACGTAATTACTATGAAAAAAGTAATTACATATTGCCCTTTTGTAGTTCACCTAGCATGGTTATCATAGGTTTTGCTTAATGGAATAGGTTTTCTTAACAATTGTACCATGTAGTGCTCCGGGACGTGGTTTTTTAATTTTAAATCAAACATACATATAGAACTAATATACATAGAACATACATACATAGAAGGATATCATGTGCAATGAAATCGAATCAAACATAGAAGTAATATCGTTATGAAAACCAACACATGGATATATAATGTATCAAACTAAGTGTGTTGATGCACGTCTCTGAAAATATAAGTTCATAACATGTGTACATCTCAAAATAAGTGTGTTAGACACACGTCTCTAAAATATAAGTTCATAACATGTGTACATCTCAAACTAAGTGTGTCATACATATAGGACCACATATGGTCGCATAAGGCTATATATATAATGGACTATATGAAGAATCATGAACTAGGACCAGATGGCCCATATATGTGTGTGTGTATGTGTGTGTGTGTACATCCAGGTCCTATGAATCTAATCATGAAACATATTCCCTCTCTTCACCTTGCTAGAAGTAGCATGTCCATGACCTGGGATGTAGTGGAGGGAGATGCCACTATGGATTTCATCCATGTGGTCCTAGGCATCTCTAAGAGGCTTGTAACCTAACCTGCACATTCATAAACAACAAGTTTTTAACACCCAAATTTTTAAAATACATTCAAAATTTAGAAACTTAGAATTTAGTTAAAATGCATGTGAAATCTTACCGTAATGTCATGATCCCTATCAATTTGTCATTGACGTGTCATAGGGACAACAATAGACTCACGAGGGGTAAGCTACATACAAATAATTAAATTTCAAATTAAATATTTCATGTACAAAATTTGATATTGTAGATTTAAGTAATAAGAAATAATTCCTCCAAAATTTAACAAATTTGAAAAATTGTACCTCAGTTAGTGGATCTAGAGATGCTATGGCAGTATCTACAGCAACCTCCACAGTCTACATATATGGAGGAGTCTCTCTGGTAGTCATAAGCTATACAAAAACATGTACAAATCAATATTAATCTACATGACTGCCACATAACAGACCCAAAGCATAATCCATGTGAACTTCCACAATTAGAAACAAAGTGTAAAGAGAAACTAACTTGTGTAAAAGTCATGTGAGGCATGCCAGTAGCCTCAGTTCCTAGAGCAGATGATGACCCGCCAAGCTCCTCGTGTATAAAAGACAAACATATATTAATATGTACATGTACACATGAAACATTATAATAATAAAAGTGCAATCAAATGAAATTTAAAATTTAAGTACAACTTGAAACTTACGTTTGTAACATGCCCAACTACAGTAGTTAGCATGTCGACACCAAATGTTTCCTTCACCGCTCTTTCTATTTAAAATAAAATAAAAAATTAATTTTTACATGTATGTACATGACGTACAATCAAATACATATATATATAAAATCTCAAACATGAATTAAACTATTGTATGTATATATATATATAATATATTATTTACATTTACTTGTGAAAGACCAAGATCATTTGCACTAGTTCCAAAAACATCCACCATCATCTCATCTAGAGAAAAGAAATCATGTGATCCAACAAATGATGTCTCGCCCATAGTGCATACGGAACCACATGATCCACAGTGGTGTGGTGTGCTAGAACTGGCACCTCCACCAACATCACCAGATGTAATCTAGTCACTATGTTGGGTCAGAGTGTCAGTGAGCTCCCTCAATGCATGTAGTGTGTCAATCTCCACAACCTCCTTCACTGTAGGAGGGATAACTGAAGGAAGTGGGGGTTTTGGGGCATGGGGATCCTTGGTTGACCTATGCGTGCACAAGTCTACTCATGCAGAGCCACCTCCTCGCCCATAAAACTCAAAAAGTAAAATAATTGGGACCTCATTAAGTACGAACTCGCAATATAATTTCTTCAAAAAATAGAGAGGAACCTCATTGTTGTTGCATGGTGGATAATCAAAACCATCCACCATCGGTCCCAAAAATTTCTTGATTCGGTCATCGTGGCACCAATGGATTGGGAACCATTTGCAAGTAGTTGTGGGGGCATTGGTTCTTGGGTCAATAAATAATGCACAAATGTAGTCTTTTCCATTTTTTTTTCTTTTACGGCTGCATGGGATAATTTATCTACATACCACCACGCCTACAATCACCTCTAAAGGTATTCCATCTATCTATTTGGTTGGTTGTGAGTCAACTTCACCAATCAATGTTTGCAATGTGTTGGCTAAAGTCATGCGGGATGGATTTGTGGCATGATTTTGTCTTATAGTCTGAATAAGGTTCTCAATGACAATTTTATTTTTTCGAATTCTTCCAATGATATCAACTTGCGTGTTCTTATTGGTTTTGGGTGGATAGAAGGAGCCACAAGAGGCGGATCTATGTTTGGAGGAGGGTTTAAAGGAATGTTTGGAGGGTTTTAAGGATTGTTTGGAAGGTTTTGAGGAATTTTTGAAGGATTTTAAGGAATATTTTGATGGTTTGTAGGATTACAAGCTTGTCGAGCAACTGATCAAATAAAAAAATTGTATACATACACAAAAAATTGAAAACCCCATGAAAATCACAAAAAAAACCTAAAATGCAAAAAAATTGATCAAAATCGAGGGATTACCTCTTTTTCTTGATGGCATGATTGAAAATATCGCTATCTAGAAGTCCAAAGAGAAAGTTTTAGGGGGTATTCAAAGCGTGAGTGCCAAAGGTCTAGGATAAATTATTGTTCGAAAGGAAAAATGGGGGAAAATGAGGAGTCGCGGGTCTATTTTTTTGTCTCAGAGGACCGCGATTGCATTTTTAGGTTCGGAAATCACCAAATCTATAAAAATAATTGTGTGAGCATGGTTTAGAAACCGTGATTGTGGTACTTGAATTTTAGGTTTTCATGTCCAATTAATTGTCCACCAACTTGCTGCACTTATCTTGAGCACTTGCACTATTGAAACCAATTGATTTTTGATCGAGCCATTAGATGTTTTTTTTTACAGAGCCTCAAAGGCTATAATCTCACCAAGATACACATCCAAACTTGATGAAAATAGAAATATTGACTTCTTGGTCCCATAGGGTATGCCAAAATTGTTATGTCAAAAATTAGCACCCTAGGATTTACACATTACAAAACCCTACTTTTGACTAACATGGGATTGTCTCAAGGTGTGGGACCCTTGTAATTGAGACAAACCTCCAGAGAATGCTAGTTCCTCTACCTATTCTAATGCTAAAACTACTCCTAGAAAGGGAAATGCAACTATTCTAACACTAACCTAGAATTTTCAAGGGACCAGGGAAGAAAAAGATGCATAAAATCAAATTACTAAACTAAGGGGGTGATAACACCATGAATAGATGGTGGAGAGATTATAAGTGAGTGAAAATGGGAAGAAAACAAAGTTGGAGAGGGAAAAAAAAAGTGCCACAGTCCGAAACAACATTTACATCTCCATCCTCATGGAACACAATGAATTTTAATCATGTACAAGGACACAATATGCAAAATATACCTACGAAAGTAATGTAAGGAAAAGAACACAATACAACTCGAGCTAGGGCAAGAAAATCCATAAAAAACCAATTTTATTGCTTAAAAAGATGCACAATCCATTACAATATAGGAACAAGGAAAGAATCCTTTAAAAACACCTAAATTTTAGGCCTATAACTCACAAAAGTGTTGGACCAATTTTTGATAGATTTCCTTTACATTCCATAATGTCTCTCCTAAAAATGAGGAAAATTTTACAATATATAGATGAAGAGCCTCAAAATTTCTTCACCAACTAAAAGATTTCATTAAAGAGGTATGAGAGGCCATAAAAATTGGTACTTTACTTGCACGAGAATTCATGGGCTTCATACCTCATTAAAATGGTAATTGAAAAACCTTGTACTACTTCCATTAATTCCCGGTTTGTTCTTGCATTCTCCGGTTGCATAATTTTTCCACGGTGTTAGGCAGTTTGCATACATGTAACCGACCAATAAAATGATTTTCCCACTATCGACTGGTAGCATCCTTACAAATTCTACCGATGACCCTTAACCATCCACCGATGGTGCCACCGTTGTTGTCCCACCACCACTAGTAACATCCATACATGCTTTATCGATAGGTAGCATTTTGAGTGCTATCAGATGGTAGCATCTAAATATTCTATCATTGTCTCTACGTTGTTTTCCCTATGTGGATAGCCGACCTTGCTACAAACTAATAACATATAAAATGCTACCAATCAAGCAAAGATCTATAATCGCTTACCATCCATTAGCATATAAAATGCTACCGATGGATTTTTACCACTGATTTTCCTTACTAATAAGCTCAGACCTTCGCCATGGCTCGCCATCTCGCCGTGAAAAGAGACCAACTCGCAAGTTACCATGTAAATCACAAGTGTTGCATCCATTAACTGCCAATGTTCAAACTTGTTAAGTTGTCCATTTTGCATGGGTGCAAAAATAGATAACAATAACATGTGGTAAATTTTTGAAAGATTGAATGAGGTGAGAAAATACACCGGTGAATTATTGCTTTCAATGTGAATGGAACGAAGGGTAGCCTCAAATGTGTAACGACAATCGAGTGTCTTGTGTAATAAATCATAAAGAGAGATTTTTGTTGGTGTATTCTTAAGTTTCTCTATGATTTCATAACCCTTAGAGGTAGTGGAAGGAATTGCGAAGTGATATGAGGTGGGATAGAAATGGGTGGAGCCATAGAAGGACGAGTGTAGCGAGTGGTGACTACATTAATGGTCGGATCAGATATGGGAGTAACAAAGAGAGGAGGATGTTGAGTACGAACTTACATAAAATCAAAAGCAATAATATTCATGCCAAAAACCTTTGTTGGAGTAAAAGAAGGATAATAAGATTGATCCGAGAATTCAGAAGAAGAAGATAGATTTTGATACATTATCAAAAGGCAAGGTTTGAATGACCAGGTTCACCAAATGATTTAACAAAAATAGAAATTTGTTTAAACCCTAATTGTAGAGTAATGTGATGTAAACTATGATATACAACTACTAAATATAATGTGACAAAATCAATAATCAAGTAAATTATAAAACCCTAAGCAAGAGATATAAGAAAGATAACTTAGTTGATTTACACTTCATATGGGAGTGCTCTAGTCCAGGACATTACTGAAAAGGAGATGAATAGTGTCGTAAATGCTTAGGATAAATCACAGACAATAATAATAGGGCCAAACATGGATGCTTGGGGATGTATAGGGGCACTTGGGCGTTGATGACCTCTACTAGGCACCCGTGATTGTGAAAATAGTTAGAACCTAATTTTTATTGTGTCGCACAAGTGTTGCAAATATTATGTGTTGATTGCCTATGTGTTGTAATATGATTCACCAAGATACCCGTAACCTACGAAAAAATCATCTACAAAACCCATAATACCACATCAAATCCAAAAAGAAAGATG
Source organism: Taxus wallichiana var. yunnanensis (assembly GCA_018340775.1). Lineage (NCBI taxonomy): Eukaryota > Viridiplantae > Streptophyta > Pinopsida > Cupressales > Taxaceae > Taxus > Taxus wallichiana. The sequence continues at coordinate 354,079,598 of CM031235.1, forward strand.
CAATATGGGGAGTCGATCGACCCCGATGGTCACATGACATATTTAACTTACAACCAATCATTGCACTACATCTTAGACTCCATGTAGTTCTGGTGAGTTTGTGTAAGAATCATGCCCTAGGATGCCCTTGTGCAAGTGCACTTGATAGCGGGATAGATCTATAATGTAACAATGTATAACATGTGTGGATGGAATAAAGAAACTTCCCCTTCTTATGCAATGTATGCAAAAATGTAGTCCCTTGTCCCTTGATTGAATGCCAAATGGATGCTTTGAAGTGCTTTAGGTGCCTTTTGAGTGCAAGCTTAGGTGATAGTAATAATGCTTAGAGCTTGGTCCCTTATTTTGAACACATAACTATGTATTTATATGATTCCCTTGTTTGAATTTTGTAATTGAAAATTGGAAGGCCAACCCATAAGTGAAAAAGATGCCCAAAAGATAAAAGAGACATATAAGAAGCGAGTAAGGTGAAAAGGGGTCAGGGGCACCCATAGGGGACAACAACACTCCTGTCTTGGCTAGGCACTGGTGTTTGGAGCCATAAAGGATACATAAATAAGATACTAATTGGGTTGTAGGGCTTATAAGACCAAATAGAAAACAATAAACATAGAAAAGAGGTCAAGGACAATCGTCAATTACTAGTTTTCTTGCTTAGGAATCATATGAATGGTGGTATGTGTTAGGACTTGAAATGTACCCAAGTGCATGATTTTGTGTCTACACAAATAAAAATTGTACTAATTAGGTGTATAGAATAACCATCTTCTTTGGTTTAGTGTCAAGGACTCGAGGGTATCTATTCTATTAAATTCAATTGGGACACAATCTCAAAATCATCTTTCTTTATCTTCTAATTGTACTAAAAAAATTACTCATTAATGAATCTTTTGTAAACCAAACAAATTCACTAATAAATCGACATATTCACTATTTTTTAATTTTAATTTAATACAAGGTTATACTTATATAATTTAAAACATGTGTTTGCAAAAATATATATGTGAAATCACATTGTTTTTTATTTTAAAGTTATAAATGATAAAGAACTTATTCATTTTTGTTTGAAGCATCATAACTTATAAAGTACCACGTGTTACACATTTATAAAATAGTAAGAAATATTGTTTTTCTTATTTTTTCCAATATTAACATTATAATTTATTTCGATTAATATCAATAAATATTTATAAAAATGATTGAGTTGTTGTGTAGTGGGCGTTTAGTAGTTACTTATGAAAGGGAATTGTATGTTAAATTTGGATATTGGATGTAATATTTATGAATTTTTATTTATTAGACATAAATATATAAATTAAATTAAATTAAATTAAAAAATTGTAAGATCAACACTTTAACAAAATATATAATGAATACATTTAAGAAGAAATGGGTCCTATAAATTAAACCTTGTTACTTTATAGAAACACTTTTGATATTTAAAATAGTGAAGTTACTTATCACATTTTTAACACCAAATTTTCTTTTTTTTAAATAAGTCAAACATTAAAAAAACTCAAGTTTTATTTTAGGATTAATATTATTTTAATTTCATTTTTTTGGATTTTTTGAAATAATATTATATACCAATCAATAAACAATAAAAAGTTTCAATTATAAATGATGAGGGAAAAAATTAGCTGTGTATGATATTATATTTTACTATATTTTCATGATGAAAATTTCAACCATTATTTGGTCTCTCTTTTGATTTAAATAAAAAAATTGTTTATGAATTTATTTATTGGTCTTTCTTTTGATTTTTAGTTATTTATTTTTTTAAAAATGGCATTTGCACTTTAAAAGGTGTGATGGATTTTCTATAGAAAATTTAAAGAAAAGTTATAAATGCATTGTGTATTTTTATATTATACAAAATATATTAAGAAGTATTATTTTGAGACATTATATTTGAGTCATAAATGAAATAGATGTCTAGGGAAGAATGCTAGTATTTGTTTCATATAAAAGTAGAAATTCTCTTAACAATATTAAAATCTAATACGAAAATTAAAATAAATAATCAATATTATCTATATTTAAATATACATTAAATTTTGTTTAATATAATTGAAATAAAGCATATTATTTTATTTATTATAGGAATTAAACTTGAATCAATTTTAAATTAGTAAATGTAATTCCACATGAAAAACATGCTAATCTATATGACTTAGATTCGAAAGAAAATAATAAATACTAATCCTAATATTATTGGATTTTACATTGGTGAAAGGAAACAAATTATTATGTTCACAATAAAAATAACTATATATATAACATAAACTTCATTGTAATTGAGAAATATATAATTATAAAAATTATAAAAATTAATGTCAAGATACAATACTTAATTTTAAGTATGTGGATTTAGAGAACTTGATTTGAGGTTTGAAATTTTATGGATAATGAATAAGTTTCTCTTTTACACACGTTTGAAATTTAATTTATATTGGTTGTATGGAGTGCAATATTGGGCAACAAGTACAATCCTAATCTCATCAATTTTTCATTATACTAGACAAAAATTGACCCCTAATGATTTTTTATGAACTTTCATTAATAAACCAACAAAATGTTTACTATATTTTTATTTTTATTTAATACAAACTTCTATTTATATGTCATTTAAAATCTTTGTTTTTAAATGTATAAGTGAAATCATATTAATTTTAATTTTAAAATTTTAAATGATAAAAAAATTGTTCAATTTTGTTTAAGTATCATAAGTTTGTAAAATACCATGACTTACACATTTTTAAAATAGTAAGAAATATTATTTTTTTAAAATATGTTTTCAATATTGACATTATATTTTATCTTAGGATTAAAATAAATGAGTGTAGTGGATGTTTAGTTTTGTTTATGAAAGGGATTTGTATGTCAATTTTTTTAATTTTAAATGTAATATTTATGCTTTTTTGTTTTATTATGAATTTAGAATAATGATTTTTATAACAAGATTTTCTTTAGTTAGTTGTAAATGTGGAAAGGGGTTTGCACTAATAAATATATAACAAATTACAATTAATTTCAAACATACATAAAATAAATTAGGCGTGATTTAAATTATTAATTATTTTAAGAAGTTTGGAAATTTGAAATAATTAAGGTGTTAAAGTAGAAAGTAATATGATATATATCTTGAAAAACCAATAAAATGAAGAACATTAATTAGAATTGTAACACTTTTTTGGCACAACTAAAACCATAACTTTTCCATTTGAGCAACTATCAAAAATCACGAATTTAGTTTGAAGAACCTATTCCTTTTCTTTAAGATTTGAAAACTATGATTTATTTTGAATAACTCACTAGGATCCATTATGAAACAACTCACCTTCCTTATAACTCTAATGTATGTTAATGGAGTCATGATTATAATGAAGAATTGTGTTATAACATGAAACCTAAATTCTCATGCACAAAAAAATGTTCATGCACACCAAACCTTTATGTAAAGCTTAAATAAAAAAGTTTTGATGTATCAATTAAATTAAATAATTACACTTTCAAGAAAAACGTTTACATGTTAGTTTAATCGAGTTCAAATATCCAACCAAACACTCCTACTTAGACTTTTGAACTTCGTAAATGTCTAAGGAAATAAAGGGTCGAGGGAGAAGATTAGAAAAAGTTGGTTTGCTAAGGATGTGGTGTCTTGTCACAAGGTAAGAATAAAAATATTGTGGATGTCACACTCTTGCCTTAAAGTTTAAAATAAATAAGATTATTTATATGGAGGGCCTATCTACTAGATATAATACCCCTTTGCCTCCATCGATCCTCTCTAATGTATATGGATCGAGCTAGATGGACGTGGAGATGGAGATGGAAGGGGCCTTAGCCTCGGGAGATATTTGTCTTGAGTTGATATCATTTCATGTATTATCCTTCAAGGATAGGTGATCTCTCTCTCTCGGGCGTCATTATCATGATTGGGTGGGCATTGGATTAGATCTATCTGGATATGGTTGGGTGGTCCTATCTAAATTGTATGTTAACTATGGGTGGGCCCTTTGTGGGAGAGCCTATAATTCTAGTTCCACAGGGGGTTCCCTTAGTAAAATTATGTTATAACACATTCGTCAAGGTTATTAAAGAATACCCTTGATGTTAATTTTTACTTCCAATTATTTAATTGATAATACCCCCTCTTGTTATATTATTACAATGAAAATAAACCTTATTTTTTTCAATGCACCTTACTTACCTTTTTCCATTACAATTTTATTTACCCATTTTTATTTCTACCATAATATATCAAATAAAAATATGTCATGTTTTCCACTCAATTATTATTTTCATAATATGCCTTTTCTCTAGAAAGATATTTCAAGCCATTCAAGACATATTATCAATTATGTTAATGTTAAACTTTGTTCATGTATTAACAGTTCTTCAAATAGTTAAGATGGTGAAATAATATCATTTGTCTTTGAAAAGTATACTCAATCCTATTTTTCTACAATATTATTATTTCTTGGTTAAGAATCTCCTAATTGATATTTCCTTATTCAAAAAGAGATTATAATTTAACTTCATGAAAACACTCCTTTTGCAATTTTAAGGTATTTAGTTTTAAAAATAGGGGTCAAATATTTTAGTTTAATGTTAAAATTAACCCCACCTCTCCTTTGGCCCACCTCTCTAACCTACCCCAATACCTAATTAAAAATATTAGTAAATTAAACCCTTTCACCCCATAATGTCTATTGGTATATTGAATTTGATTTTATCAATTTTAATTACCTCAATATGAATGAACGTGCTAGGATATTACCTAGCTAATGAACCCCTTAACTAGAGTAGAGGGGAGAAGAGATGCCCAAACCTAAACTCCCCCTCTATACTCCCACTATTTATACTTACTCCCATAGAAATAGAGAGGGTGGGGTGGAGTGCAAAGTGGGTCAGGGGCACTCAACCATATCTCTATATAGGGGGGCAAGACCATAGTAAAGATTCCCCACTACCCTTGTTTCATATGTGGGGTGTCATATTATTATAGCCCCTTTACTAAGTTTCTTATTTCTAAATCTTAATTAAGATAAATCCTTTTCATGAGTTCACAAGGAACAAAAAGCTCGCTCATTAAAAAGTAACATACTTATTTTGAAAGTGAATACTAATATAAAATAAGATCTAACATTCTTCAATTTATTAAAGAGAGAAAGGGTTATAATGCTTTACTACAATTATAATTTGGTCAATGGATGAAACATGAAAATATACCTAACCAAAATAGAATTCACAATAAATAAAACACTCCCAAAATTTAAATAAAATAAAAAGAAAATGAAAATGAAAAGGATAATTGTAATAACATATGAAATAGTAGAATACGTATTTTAGGGTCAACATTCTCGACACAAAATAATAATAATAACTCGTAAATGCATTTTGGATATGCTCATGGATTTATTCATTAAGTAATGGAGAAGGTACATTGAAATGTTTGATATTTTATGATATCTACAAAGTGGTCTAGGAATTATAATTTAGAGTGTCACTACCAATTTCATTTTGGATGTGTTATCATGCTTTTTTTTCATTATATATTTTAAAATTTTATAAGTTAATATTGATATTTATTGGATATTAATATACAAATTGAATTAAGTTAAATAAAAATTATAACGCCCATAATTTTAACACACAAATACAACAATAAAAATACTGGAATATTTTTTTGTCTTACATTACTTGATACACGACACCACATGGGGTTGTTAGGATAACTCGACATTTATACCAACATGGACCCACATGAACCACATTTATAACATGACGATGAAGGGATAAACACCACAATTAGAGATGACACACATTGCCAAGCCTACTTGCAAGGCTTACAATGAGGAGAGGTCATCATTGCAACTACCCCTTATCCCTCCAAGAAGGAATCTTGGCTAGTGTTTGGTTCCTCCAAAACAAAATACACACATCCCCTTATTCTTCCCTTCACCAACTACACCTTATTCCTCCAATAAATAATGATATTGAAACCTCATCCCAATAAGAAGAAAACATATCAACATGAAAACACATGATATAGATAACACCAAAATTCCCAAATGACAAAGTACAAACCAACGATCCAACTACAATATAAAATTACCTATAGGAACTTTCCATGACACAACATTTTCATGGTTATATATTTATTACAATGCAATTTCATTATTTGACCTTAATTATTGAATTTCACTTAACATGTAAATATTCATTCTTCTTAAAACTAGAATGCATTTTATTTATTTCATTTAACATTTTACCTATAATGGTTCCATTTGATTTTACCAGTTTCTCTTATCACAATTAATTTATATAACTTGATTGTTAATGGGAAATTTTAAACACACATGATTCTATTAGTACTTGTCTTAAGGATTCATTACTAAAGAGAATGTTTACTTGGTTTTGTAATTTACTTTCATTTCAACAAGGGAGATTCACATGAAATAAAAGGAAGTCTATTAGGTCAAGAGTGGACAGATTCCATGTTCTTTTCATAGTAACATTTAAACACTAAGGATACACTCTTTTCATTTTTAAGTTATTACAACCAACTATGTAATTTAACTACTTATTTTACATCACTCGTGATGTGATTCACAATCCAATTACCCAAATAGGATTCCTTTTTTCATAAATCATGTTACACATGGAAGGATACATTTCACCTGTGTTAACGTTATAGAGGTTTTGCATTGAGTTTAAGTAATGAATCTCACATTTCACTTTACTTATAAACCATCATCTTAAAAACTCAATATCGATAGTTACGCATTAATTATATGTTTCAACATAAATTTTACTTCCTAAGTGGTCCTAGGTTTACTAAAAATTCCATTTAAGTCCAAGGGTTCTCTTGCCTATTACAAGTCAAACTAGAGTGTGCAATATCCTTAACTCACAAGCCAAGGTACTCCATTACTACATATTAAGGGAATATTTTTTTAACCTTACAATTTAGAAATGTCACTACGGGGTTCTTTCACGATGTGATTTCGTAACCATTGACAAGTCTCTAGTTCATTACTTGTGAAAGTGAAAATTGGCTCGGAGAGTAGAGAAGGAGCATTCTCCTGACTATGCACAAAGGATGGATGAGGTACAAAGTTTACCTACCCCAAGATGGTCATGAAGGCATAGGTGAAACCCATTTTCTCAGATACGGGAGAAACTAATATCAATATAGAAATGAAATGACATGGTTAAAAGTTGACCAAGTTTGGTTCCACTATGGAAATAAAGAACATGGTAACTCAAGGGGATCATTCCTTACGGAAAGGGTTAATATTTCAAGTTATAAGTTTGATTATTGCTTTTTCTTCCAAATAAAAACACGCTACTACAAGTGGTTATTTTTCTTATGAGATTAAGAGAGTTTCCTAAGTCAACACATCACTATCAAATAGATAAAATAAGCCATTATCAAGTTGTTACCATCAAATTTACTTGGTATAAGCAACATTTAAGCTACGATGGTTCTAATAGTTTCAAATAACAATCTTACAAATTTATCTATCTACATTGGTCACAAATACTATCTATAGGAATTCTTTTGACATCAATTTCCATAAAGCATAAGACACAATCAACTTATTTTACCTAACCAACATGTAAAAGTACGACCAAGTAGGTAACTAGTCAACATATAAAAGTGCAACTATGTAAAAAAATAACACACTTTCCCAATATGCTAACAATGTTGTATTCATCACGAAAAACAAGAACAAAAATTCTATTCATATCAATAGTGTTGAAAGAAGAGAGAAGGAGAGAGAGGTGCCAACTCGAGAGATTTAACCACTAAGGACCAATCACCATGGATGTTTATAGAGAAGTATGGGTGTTTGACATGGATCAAATCACACACCATCAAATTTTGTAGACAATGAAATGATGCTCATACTTCATTAAATTTTGGTTGGTGGAGTGGTTGAACGTTTGATTTTGAAATTAGGCGCAAATCTCATGCACAATCCACATAATTTTGATGTTTCATGGTTTCTTTTGGTCTCCACACCCTCAAGATGATATGTGGGATAGTTTCGACCCCCACAATACATTAAACAATCTAGGCTCTATTCCTTTGTTGCATGGAGTTTATAAGTATTGACATAAATTTTTACGTTATGTGGCCTCCAACCTCATCCTATGGCTATTCCTTGTTGTGTTGATTTGGATGTTTTGCATGATCCCGCCACAACAATTAAAAATTCCGCACTTTACCTTCGCACTTTACCACTATGTCGCGGAGGTATTTTTTCTTCTTGTGTAACATTCTATGAGCGGCTATGTTCCTTCATTCTATGACTCTTGTGAGAACCCACGAATCACTTTAATTGATAAACTCGTGGGACGCTAAGTTAAAGTCTCATGGTTTCAAACCTTAGTTGCATTTGAACTTTCTTTTCCTCTTCCGCTTGGTGCCTTGTGGCGCATTCTTCTTTCGCATCACAACTTTTAACTTGGCGGACTTCATCCTTGTTTCTGTGGAATTGAAAAACTTTATAAAATGTTGTGTTTTGAGTCCGCATGACACTTTGTTTCTCCATACTGCGAAGCACTAATCTTCTCATTCCTTTGTTCGCTCCGCAGATCCTGTCCTTAGTCGATTTTCCAACCTTTTCGTGGGCATGCACCACTGTGCTCTCGACTTGTCTTCGACCCATGAGAGACTGGTTTGGTGTCTCGAAAAAATGACTTCCTTAGTGTCGCGAAGGTTTAACAAATTCCGTGAAGCACTATCTCTGCATAAATCCGGTCTTTTCTCAATTCTCTTTGTTACACGAGCGAGTAGAACTGCAGAACACTACGTGATTGTGCCCTTCGTGGAAGGCTAACTTTGTCTCTCGCGTAGTTTCTTGAGAAAAAATGGCTAAGTCCATTTTTGATAAGTTGTTCAAAATTACATGGAGGTTTAATTTTAGACAATAGAACCCAAAATTCCAAAAGTTGTGTTGGTGTGTTGAGTAGAGAGGCATGCCCATAATATGAGGGGACTAGTCAAGGCATTAATAACCTCCTCAACACCACCAACTGCAAACATGGAAGCTTCCCTCACGCTTTTTCCCTTTCCAACCATGTCTTCCAGTTCATCCTACACCTTCCTTAGGGCAACATTGTTGTGTCAATTCCTCGAAATACCATTTCCTATGTATATCTTGCAATCATGGCAATCCATGTTTCCACATCTTCATCGAGTCAGAACACTCACATGATTCACGTGCCTTGCGTAACCCTCCATAATTTGCTTGCATATCTATCATGGTCAGACATTTGCAAGCTTCTCTATCTACACGCGGTAGTGAAGGAGATGGTTGAATACATCCGCTTGGTCCCCTCCTTTTATAGACCTACCTCTGCACTTATTTAATTCTTTTGAATGTTTAAAACATACTTTGCAATACAATAATGTTAAATTGAATACTACCATACAAATCCTCTTTTAATAGAAATTTATTTATTCTAAATAAAACGAAATTTAATTGAACTCTTAAAAAAATTATTTTAAAGAACATAAAGTCTATATTCATCGTGATATCGGCCTTTCACAAGAACCTATGGATGCTTTTTAGTAGTAGACAAAATACAAAGTATTGCTACAATGGTGCAATTTAACCGCTAATAAATGCATAATAGTCTATAATAAGTGAATATGTATCCCAAAATGATGGGGGCGTTGAGAGTAATTTTTGTTTAAAGTGTTGCAGTTATAAACCTCATCAAAATTCAAAATAAAAGAAGTTGGCCGTTTTCTTGAACACATAATTGCCAGAAGGCAACTGCGGAGGAGGCGCAGTTGCCACTTGTCACTCTGCATGTTGCCACTCGCCACTCCTTGTAATTCCTCTGCACCGGAAACTGTATAACTCTTCTTATTCCCCGCAATCGCAATTTCCTCCCTCTCTGAAACCCTCTATAAATATTGTGATATAATAAGCACACAATTTCATTCAGTTATGGCGGTCGGAGGAGCAAACGCACAGAAAACCATGGCGAAATTTAGCGAAATTCATTCGGTAGTTAAACTTAAAGTGCCATTGTTTTGTTGACTCCGTGTCTCTAAATTTTCTAGTCTGGAAATGACTGCGAGTGTTTTAGGGTTTATTACGGCCATCGCTCTGTCGGGGAGCGTGATGCTTCTAACTTTAGTGAAGCATTTCCTCCACAATGTCTGTCCAAACAACAAAGAGGACCAGTGCGACCTGTTTTTGCCCTGGTCCAGGCCTTCATGCCCTTCATTTTCTGATAAACAAGAACGTTTGGCCAGATTAGCTGCGCCTCTAGAGTTGGCGGAATATTCTAAGGCTCTGCCTATTTTTCCATCCAAAATGTGTGGGCGGAAGAAGAAGAAGAAGAAGAAGGTGCAGTTCGCTGCGGACGTTGTCGAGCCGTCAAGTGACGGTAAAGAGTACAGGAGGCGTCATAATTCCACGGCTTCCCAAGTACAGCTATGCAACTATTATTATTATTACTATTATGACGTGGACGAAAACTCGGCTCCTCGTGTTTTAACGCTCCGGTAAACACGTTGCCAGTGGTGACGTGGAATACTGTGAAATATGCCCTTCATTTCTTCTGGCTTCTGCAAAAAGATATTTGTGTTTTGTGACCATTGTTTTGTTCATCTTTCCTCCAATGAAAACCCGTCGAAAATAATTGTCGCGGATTTCTAGAATATATTACTTTTCAACAATCTTAACTTCATATACTTCGCTGATCAAAATTTAATGTTTAGTATAAAGTATATATTATTACTTTTCAAATAAAAATATATTTGTAAAAAATTATATGAAATTATCATGCCATTACGCCCTTGATATTTTAAGATAAGAAGTGTCTTATTTGAAAAATTAATATATTATGAACTATTTATTGTTTGACATAGAAGACAATAGACATCACCAGAGACCAATTTATAGGGATGTCTTCCATTTAAACCTTCGTATGGAAATGACAACAATTTTATGCACGACTAAAATGCTCATTTTGTTCCTTTTGCTGCAATCCTCCAAGTAGCATGGCTTCCACTTAACCTCCACTAAATAATCAATCAATTTGTACACAAACACACAAGGGTCCAACAAATCTGTGTTACCCACAATACCCGCCATAACATTTCCCGCTATCACCATACTCATTTGCAACAACACCATCAACATTTTTCCCATCTTAATTATCTTAATAAACACACACGCATGCACGCGCGCACACACACACCCCCTTTACTTCTTTTTGCACATCATAAACCATAGAAAAAAACTTCGTTAGACTCTAGAACATGCACGGAAGAAATGTAATCTCATGGAATTTGTTGATTGTAGGATATGTAGAAAATTGTGTTAATAATTAACTAGGCTTTAAATATTTTGAAATAAATTCTTCCAAGAAATGCAAAGATTGTATGAATATACAAAATATTTTATTCATATGGATAACAAAATGTTGGATTGCGAAATTGTTTTTTTATTAATGGCAAATAGTTTTGAAGGGACTATACCCTGTTACAAAAGAGGCTCAACAACCAGATAAACATGAAAAAGTAGCAAAAAAGGATCAGAATCCAGATATTACAGTAAGTCCAACAGTAGTCAAAAGAGAAGCTACTAAGAAAAAGCAAGACATGGATAAAATTGTAACTAAACAACATAAAAACAACATACTATCAGCAACAAAACAACAACTTAAACACTTCCAGCCTACCCAGAAGGTGTTATTTCTTTGAAGCCCTATCAATTCTTGTTTTGATCATCTCGCAAAGAAGTAAAAAGTGCCAGAGTGGTGACATGTGTGGGGTCATTTACATTCAACTGTGAGATGACTTAGTTTTTTTCCTTTTCTGTACCCCAAATGTCCTCAGGGAGTCCATTCAACATAGTGATGCTTCTGACCTATTGATCAAGAAAATCACATATGGCTTTGAAGATGGCCATATTGTGATCGTGTCTATCCTTAGATTTCCCAAGTCTATTATCCAGGGAGTTCAATTTCTTGTATATTTCATTAGTCCGATTTGTCCCAATACACTCGCATCCTCATTCATCTTTCTTTTCCCCTTTTGCTTATTTAACTAATGCAGATATTTTTAATACTTTCCACCTCATTTTCCAGCATTTCCATTATGAGGAGAAGATTTTCCCTCTCTTGTTGAGTATCATTATCCTGTCTTGCATTACTGATGTGTAGAAGATTGTGAGCAATTTCCAAATCCTTGCTGCTCCTAAGGACACGACCGGGGGAGAAGGGGCCACTTTAGAGAATGAAGGGTTCTTAGTCTTGACATTTCTGAGACTAGGAGTGGTGGTTGGGTTAACAGTGGGCATATTGTGCATGAGATTGGGCGGGGCGCTGGGGTAGCAGGAATGGCAGGAAAATTGATGAGGCAATCCTGTGAAGGAGAAAGATGAGCCCCTGGTGGAGGGGAATGGCCCTAGTATGCTTTTGAAATTCAAGAATGGAACGCTCCATAGAATTCAGGAGATAGTGCGGGAAGCAAACAACAAAATTTCTCCTAAAATGATTAAGAAAAATCAAGTGTTTTGTGGGGACAATGATGTACCGACCTTCAAGGGAGATAAACCGGACCATCATTCTGGTAATTTCATGAAAGGGTTCCGGTATGGAACTTACCTTAATGCCAGCCGTAACAAAGAGGAGCTCCTCCCTATTTCAAAGAAACTTTTTCGCCTCAAAGAAATTTTTCTACCCTTTTGCTAAAAAACCTGATTCCATCCAGGGCTAGACCCATAACCTCGGCAATGAGTTCCTCATTCATCAACACTCTTTTCCCACCATACTTAACCTTCCTTTCTTTCCAATCCATAGCAAACTCGCACCGAAATGTTCTGGTCGTGACCTTGGATTTTCTCGATAAAACTGGTGACACCCCCCATTTGAAGATAATTCCACAGCTCAGTGTTATCCTTCCAAGCGGGATCACAGTTGGGCTCTACCTGACACGGAGCTCCCCCCATTTTCCTTCCTTTGCGATTTCTGCGATTATCCTGCTTAAACCCACTCGTAAACAAGTTGCTTTTGTCTTTCCTAGACCGGTTTTTAATCCTCCAACTGCAAGTCCGAGGAGCATGTGAATTTTGATGATTGTACATATAATTACTCCTCTCACATGTGCTAGCTTTCCTAGTATAATGTGGAAACTTTTAAGTAAATGTGATTCTCAAGTATAATTCTAGATTACAAAAATTTTCGTAGTATTTTTCTAGCATGTTTTAAGTTGGGATTATGTCAAAGCATAATTTGTAGATTGTATATTGACTTTAAGAACACCTAATCATCATTTATTTAACACTAATAAACTCATTTATTTGTACATTGTATACCATCTTTAAAAATACATATTTATCATGTATTTTAGACTAATAAACTCGTACCTATCAGCCTTCCACAAGCATCTATAGATGATGTTGCTAGTATAGTTATAAAAGAATATGATTGTAAGGGTTACAACTAGCAATCGCTCTTGAGTAGTGCAATGTAGACGTCGACAAGAGGTGATGAAAGTGTCAAAGTTGAAGGAGTGAAGACATTAGCTTACAAGCGGAAGACAGGTGATGAAGGTTACGGGTAAGTATTGGACAGAGTGTATGTGAGCCTCTTTTATGTGCTACCAAGTCACAAATACACAATGTGTATATTTTATAAATTGTTCAAAGTAGAAAGTGGGTGCGATGTAAAAAAATTGAACTAATGTACTTTGCAGGGAGCTCTAAAAGTGCACCCATAATGTTCAACAATATTCACTTGTGACAAATCAAAAAAATTCCAATATGTTGTCACCAATTTCTCAATTTTAGGATGGAAAAATTATAACGTCCTCAATGTAGTTATCGACCATGCTTACACCGTTGATGTCGAAGAAATCACATGGCAAGTAATCTATTCATGCCTTGTGTCACTTAATTGCCCATTAAAAAATCCAAAGAAATAACTCTTAACTCACGTGGTCTAAAATGGAACAAGTGAAAGTGAAGCATCACAGGTAGAAGAGAGGTGATGAAGGTGTGTGGCAACTATTGGAGGGAATGTGCGTGAACCTCTTTTTTTATAAGTCACAAATAGACCACATTTCTATTTTGTGAATCATTCGAAAGAGAAAGGAGGTACGATGTGTACAACCTTGAGGCAACGTACTTTGGAAATAGTTCTAAACATAATCTTCTAACATTCAACTCTCTAGATGTTAACATTTATTTTTATAGAGATGTATGTTGGGATTAAACCATATAACAAAGTGTTGCATGCATCTATAATCAAATAAATCATACAAGCAATGAATGCGAAATAACCGAAGATAAAATAAACAAGAGAAAGATTACACCGTTTAACGTGGTTTACCCAAAGTGTGGGCTACGTCCACTAAGAAACTGCCAATATTATTATTCAAAGTGCTTTACGGAGGAAATACAATGAAGATCTACAATATTGCAACACCTCACAGGATGTTCAATGGTTTTCCCTCACTCAGCTACTCTTTCTTACTCACCTTAGAAAACTTACATGCAAAACAATTGCTATATATATTCTCTCCTTCTTACTCGACCCTCTTATAATATATATATATATATATATATATATATAGGGTAACTTAACTTTGCTTTTACAATCAATAAATCATCCTTAAAATAATTGATTTATTCTAATTTTCGTCAAAAATAAAATCAGCTCGTCACACAAGTAATTGTTGCGGTTCTTACTGACGGTCTTTGGTCACTTCCTAACCTAGACCGATCGACGCCGGTTGATTCTTGTAACCAACCCGAATAACATGTAAAAGCAAGTTTCTTGTGAAGCAATTAACTCCTTTCAACAATCTCCCACTTGAGATCAATTATTACCGCATCTTACTGCATCACCATCCTTGGTTCCTTTTCCTTGGCTCGTTTCTTCCTCTTCAAGTCTTAAACTCGAAGACCAACGAAATGGAGTGAAGCTCCAACTTTTCCCTTACCAATGGCTTCATTAGCATATCTACAAGGTTCTCATCCATATGGATTTTCTCTAACTTTAGTTTTTCATCCTCCAACACCTGCCGTATGAAGTGATACCTCAACCGACTATGTTGAGTTCTTTGATAGATGAATCGCACTCTGACTATCACTATATAATCTGCAATCCTCTTGCTCCTTACCCAACTATTCCATGAACCTACTCATCCATATCATCTCCTTGCTAGCTTCTATAGCTGCAACATACTCGCCTCCTGTAGTAGACAAAGCCACAACCTTTGCAATCTCAAAATCTAGCTAACTATCGTTCCACCTACTGTGAAAATATATCCAATGGTGCTCCTCCTACCATCCAAATCTCCAGCCATATCTGAATCAACATAGCCACGTAAAGAAGTATCTGACCCTCCATAGCATAACTCCATGCCGGATGTCCCTCTCAAATACCTGAGAATCCATTGGATTGCTTTCCAATGTTCTTTACCTAGATTAGCCATAAACCTGCTCACAACTCCCACTGCATATGCAATGTCTAGTCTAGTACAAACCATGACATACATAAGACTTCCTACTACTGAAGCATAGGGAACATGTGCCATGTACTCAACCTCCTCGTGTGATGAAGGACATTGATCTTTTCTCAATTTGAAGTGTCCAACCATAGGTGTACCAACAGTTTTGATCTTTGCATATTAAACCTTTCCAACACCTTATTGATATAAGCCTCCTGAGACAAATACAACTTCTTGTTTTTCTGTCTCGGTGAATTTGCATGCCAAGGATTTTCTTTGCAACTCCCAAATCCTTCATTGCAAATGTGTGAGCTAACCTTTCTTTAAGTTTACCAATGTCCTACATACTAGATCCTACAATCAATATATCATCCACATATAGTAACAAAATAACATAGCTCCCATTTTCAATCTTTTTAAAATAAACACAATGGTCAGATTCACATCTCATATAACCATGCTCATGCATAAAACTTTCAAATCTCAAATACCATTGCCTTGGAGCTTGCTTGAGCCCATATAGGCTCTTTTTCAATTTGCACACAAGTTTCTCCTTACCCTTGACTTCATAACCAAATGGTTGTTGCATATAAATCTCTTCATCCAAATCACCATGAAGGAAATTCGTCTTCACATCTAGTTGCTCTAAATGTAAATATTCTACTGTAACTAAGCTCAATACAGTACAAATAGAAGTCATCTTAACAACATGAGAAAATATTTCATCAAAGTCAATAACTGTTTTCTATGCAAATCCTTTTCATACAAGTCTTGCCTCGTATCTTTTACCGTCCACCCTCTTCTTCCTTGATCCTGTAAACCCACTTGTTCTAGCAATGTTCTCTTACATGCTGACAACTTAACCAAATCCCAAGTTTGGTTATGTTCCAAGGAGTCCATCTCCTCATCCATGTCATGCTCCCACTGGATGTGGGTCTTATCCTGCATTGCTTCTTCAAAGCTCTCTGGTTCACCATTATTAGTCAATAATAAATAAAATAGAGAAGGTGTAAATATTTCGGAGGTTTACTTACCCTTTGTGACCTTCTCATAGGAGTTTGGGGTACTAGAGGCTCAATCTAGACCTCCTAGACATTTGTATCCAAATCGCAGTGACCGATGCCGGTCACCTATAACCGACATCGGTTCTATTAACCGATGCTTTGGTTTGGATCTTCTCGTAATTGATACTGGTTCTGGCGACCGATGTCGGTCGGGGTAAACCAACACCGTTCTTGTGTAACCACGTAGGTAATACTTTTAAATCCGAAAGTATATTTTTATTCACAAACTTCTCAACTGGTTCATCCTTGGGTATTAAAATTTGATCTCTCTTTTCATTTCATTCAACATCACGACTCCTAATAATTTTAGAATTATCTAAATCCCAAAAATAGAAACCGAAATCACCATATCCATAACCAATGAAAGTGCATCTCTTGGATTTTTCATCCAACTTTTTCCTATTTTCCTTATCAACATGCACAAAATCTTCTGAACCAAAAACTTTAAGAAAAGAAAGATCTACCTCTTTTTCGGTCCAAGCTTCCTCTGGTATTCCTCTATCTAGTGAACTTGAAGGCCCATAGTTAATCAAATAAACCGTTGTATCAATTGCTTCTACCCAAAACTACAAAGGTAGTCCAGAATGTATTCTCATACTTCTAGCACGTTCCATGATTGTCCTGTTCATTCTTTTTGCAACACCATTCTCCTATGGTGTTCTTGGAACCGTTCTTTCTCTATGTATCCCATTCACTAAACAATAATCATTGAAAGCCTTGCTACAATATTCACCACCATTATTAGATCTAAGGCACTTTAACTTAGAATTTGATTCATTCTCAACAAGGGCTTTCCATCTTTTAAAAGTCTTAAAAACATTATATTTATGTTTAATACAATAAACCCATACTTTTCTTATAGCATCATCAATGAAAGTAACATAATACTGGGATCCTCCATGAGAAGCTACCTGAGCTAGTTCCCACACATCTGAGTGTACAAGCTCCAATTTTTGCTCCTTCTTAGTTGCCCCAACTTTGAGAAATCTCACTCTCTTTTTCTTTCCAAAGATACAATGCTCATAGAAATCAAGATCTAAATCTTTCAAATATAATAACTTACCCTTAGCCTTTAAGATATGTATTCCTTTTTGACTCATATGGCCCAACCGGTTATGCCACATGCATGCATTTGAATCTAAAGTAGATAATGCAGAAAATGAATCAATAATACAGGTAGATAAATATAATGTTCCTACCTTCTTACCTTTTGCCACAACAAAATCACCCTTGGTGACTTTCCAAGAGTCTCCTGTAAAAGTAACCATGTAACCAGATTTACCTAGTTGTCCTGTAGAATTAAGATTCGTCCTTAGGCTTGGCACATGCCTCAAATCTTTCAATACCCATGTATTTCCATTCTGCAATTTTAGACAAACTTCCTCTTTACCAAGTAATACTACAAGATTAATCATCACCGAAATAAACATGCCCAAAATTACCCTGGACATAATTTATGAAATAACCCTTATTAGGGGTTACATGGAAAGAAGCTCCTAATCTAAAACCCATGATTCAATTCTATTATATAAGAAATAATAAGAGCATCTTGCATTACCTCCGATGAAGCAAGATTTGCTTGTTTACCTTTGTCTCGGTTGTTGGTTCTCTTTATCCTTTGACCAACAACCTTTCTTTGCATGTCCTTTCTTTCCAAAATTTCAACAAGTAATTCCCTTACTTATGGATTTAGATCTGTTATCCCTTGACTTTGATTTCCCATTACTCTTACTCTTGTATATCTCATTTTTCCTGCCCTTACTTTTCTACATTCAAAGCATTTCCAAATGATGATTCCTCTCAGTACTCTTCCCGTGAATTTCTTCATTCAAGATTATATTAACCACATCATCAAAATTCACAACATTATTAGCATATGTTGTATTACTAACAACCATTACCAAGTTATCCCAACTATCAGGCAAAGAACATAAGAATAAGAGTGATTTTACTTCATCATCAAATGGTATTTCAACCAATTTTAATTGATTTACAATAGATCGAAATCATTCAAATGAATAGATGCAGATCTACCTTTATGCATCTTAGAACTAAATAGTTTCTTCATCAAATAAACTTTATTTGAAGCACTAGGTTTTTCATATAAATTAGCAAGAGATTTCATTAACTCTACCATAGAAGTCGCTTCTGTAATATTGGAAGCCACGGATACTTTGTCAGGCTCAATCTTATAGATCCCAAAGCCTTTATGTCAAGAATCTTCTATTCTTCATCAGTCATCTTCGTAGGTCTAGAATTCTCATCCAACAAGTAAATAAAAATATCTTTGATACAGATAATCCTCAATTTGCATCTTCCATAATTGATAATTTTGGTCGTCAAATTTCTCTACCTTGTATTTGTTTTCTTCTGTCATTGTTATAGCTCCCACTCAATCAGAAAACCCTCTATGAGTAAATCATGTCAATACACAAAACCATCAAACAAAGCTCGATACCATTTGATGGGGTTAAACCATATAACAATGTTGCACATGTCTATAATCAGATAAATCATACAAGTAATGAATACGAAAATAATCAGAAGATAAAATAAGCAAGAGAAAGATTACACCAAATTTAATGTGGTTCACCCAGTGTGGGCTACGTCCACCAAGAAATGACCAATATTATTATTCAGTGCTTTACAGAGGAAATACAATGAAGATCTACAGTCTTCCAACACCTCACAGGATGTTCAATGTTTTTCCCTCACTCAGCTACTCTTTCTTTCTCACCAAGAAAACTTACATGCAAAACAATTGCTATATATATTCTCTCCTTCTTACTTACCCTCATATAATGCATACATGCATATATATCTATTTTGGGTAACTTAACTTTGCTTTTACAATCAATAAATCATCTTTAAAATAATTGATTTATTCTAATTTTTGTCAAAAACAAAAATTGCATCGCATAGGTAACAATCGCGGTTACTTCCTAATCTAGTCTTTGATTCTTTATCAGAATCGATAACATGTAAAAGAAAGTTTCTTGTGAAACAATTAAGCTCCATTCTCAACAATGTAAGTATTAACAGAGGTTTAAAAACAAGGCTAAAATAATTCTCATTGTTAATACATAATGGAGGAAGGGATAATATACAACATCATTGAAAATTAATAAATAAGAAGCAAATGTTGTTGTGACTAGAAATCGTGACGTGAAATGTACGATGGAAATGCCAAAGGTGATCCTTTAAAGGAGTCAAATTGGATGTAGAGAAACAATGAGAGAGAAAGAGGGATGAAGGAGAAGTTAGAGAGTGGAGAAGTGTGAGGATGGCAAAAATGGAAAGGGAAAACAATGTGAAACTCAATCTGTCTAATCTTGCCTAATGGCATTTATGTCAATAGTTTGGATGAGACTATGGGTGTTGTGAAAGGTGGTGACGTCATGTGCACTTCTCCTCATTAAAAATTGTGATTGCATCAACATTCAATAATTAATGAAAAAAAAGGGACAGTGTGCGTCATTGAGGATTTTGATTGGATAAGGAAAGTAATCACCTGCATGGCCCACACCTTGTTCTGGATGAGATTATTCCTCCCCAAGAAATATGTATGAGGTCGAATTTATAGTTGAGATCTCTCTCGGACTAATAACATGAGCTTGAGATCTCTCTTGGACTAATAAAGTGAGCTTGAGGTGGAAAATTATGTGTCCTTCTTTGGTTGGCAAAATTTTTGAATGTTTCATAGGAAATCTAATGTTTAGCGTCTTATATTGAATGACCCACAATGTCACGAACCTAAACATCTCCACATTGAGAAATCCATGAGATGTTAACTCTCGCGCATCTACAAAACTCATATATTTCTCATCCACAAGCCATAGAGGCCTAATTCTCTATTTTACATCTTTGTAGAATACTCACAACCTTTATTACGTAGCTTCAATTTTGGCATCCCTTTCCTTTGTCTTGAGGGTTTGATAGAGCCCAAGAAGAACTTAATGCTTGAGAAAGCCGCAGAAGACTAGGATAGTGTTCCACAGATTCTTACTTTGTCTTCTTTAAACTTAACCTTTTAGGTGATTAAGAAAATATTGAATAAATAGAAGCCTAATACTAAGTTGTGCAACAATGCTTTGAATATGAATAATTAAGTATAGAATAGACCCAAGCAAATAAGAAAATAAGATTTAAAACCCTAAGTGCAAACAAAGAGATAAAATGACTTAGTTGTTTCGCTATGATCCCGAAGGTGTATAGAAGCTCGGAGAATTGAGAAATCCGATGTGTGGCTCGTCGTAATGGAGCTCGGGAAAATGTAGAGGTGTTGGGATATGTTGGATTGGGGTGCCTATGCAGGGTTAGGGCTGCTTGGGGCATTATAGACCTCCTCTGGGCGCTTGTGACTACTCAAAAGGTGTGAAATCCTATTTCGTAAGGTTACGAGATGTTCACTTTTTGTCTCTTTTGATCACCTATGCTTCACCGCACTTCATTGTTGTTCACTTGAAACCTATAATCAAAATAAAACACCTGCAAAACCCTCAAACCACATCAAATCTTTAAAATAAATATGCAAAATGAGGGGTCAGACTATCCTTAGTCATCAAACAAGTGATCTTACGACAAAGCGTTGTACTACATTTAAGACCCAATGTAGTTCTATGTGCATGTGTGTGGAATTGTGCCCTAGGTGGCTCTTGTGTGTGTCACACTTGATAGCGAGCAAATAACTAGATGTCAGAAATGTAAGTAGATGTGTGCATGAAAGAATAAATTCCCCTCCTATGCGTGTATGCGGAAGAACGCAATCTCTTGCCCTTGTGTGTGGATGCTAGATGGATGCTTGAATGCTCTTGATAATGCCTTTGGATGTAACTTAAGTGGTGATAGCTAATGCTTAGTGCTTGGTCCTTTATTATGATCACATAGCTTTATATTTATATGATTCCCTCGCTTTAATTTCGTAATTAACCCTAAAAAGGATGACTGGTACAAATATAAGATGCCCAAATGGCTAGAAAGGACCCAAAAGATGTGTGTAAAGTACAAAGAGGTGAAGGGCACCCAGAGGGGATGGGGGCACTTGGTGCTTTGGCGTCCTAGTTGGGTGCTGGTGTCTAGAATGAGAAATTCCAAAGTATAAAAAGATAGACTAGGAAAAAATGTGTGTAAGACCAAGAAGGATAATAGAAACCAAACAAAGAGGCCAAAAGACGTGGATTGATTATTACTTTTATTACTCAAGAATTATACAAATAATAGTATGTGATCAAGACTACAAAGATATGAATAGTAGAATTAAACCCTAAAAAGAAAGATGCAAATGAATGGGTTGGATTTTCCTTAGCTGCTAAATGGATGGAATTACGATTGAGCATTGCACTACATCTCATACCCAATGTAGTTCTATGTGCATGTGTGTGCAATTGTGTGCCTAGGGTGCCCTAACGTCAATGACGCAAAGATAACAAGCAATAGCTAGATGTAATGCAAAATGGTGGATGGAATAGAATAGAATTCCCTTTCCTATGTAGTGTGTGTGATGTAATGATGCCCAAATGTAGTCCCTTGCCTTAGTAGATAGCTAGCCCTTGATAGTAGATAGCCCATGCTTAATATAGTGAGTATGTTATGTTTATATAGGGATATATTGCTCAAATTTCAACACTAGTGTCTCGACCGGCCAACTAGTACCTAGGGGAATGAGAAGGAAAATTATAAAGACTACCCTCGAAACTCTAAATTAGACCTAAGTTCTATAGGGACCATGATGCCTAAACTTGAGAACCAGGCACCCTAATCCTACCCTAGGCGCCTAGTCAAAGACTAGAGACGAAAATTGACTAAATAACGACGACACCGAGACTCCCGAGAGACAACCGAACCATGTAAATAACTAACAACTATGCAAGACAAATGATGATGATGACCAACTAACGATGACATGACTAGGGGTGTTTCACCGAATAGTTGTGTCTATATGAGAAAAAACAAATAAGGTAAAGGTGAGGAGAAATACCTGAAATGAAGGTGGGAGATAGAGTGCGTGCGTTCGACTTCTTGATCCAATGCTACTTGTGAGAACTTCCTTTTGGCTGGGAGGAACTACGAAATGAAAAACAAGACCACAAGAGAAATATCAAACAATATATGTCGAGTGGATTGCTAAGCATATGCTAGATCCAGGAAGTGTGATACTTCCTTGATGGCTATCAATCCACTTTGTTTATCAAATCAATGAACGAAAATGCAAGAAATAAAGGTCATATTGATAACAAGTTGATTTCGGTATCTCAAGTTATTAAAAATAAATTAGATAAAGTTGAATATAACATGCACAATTAAATCTAACGAGGATAGGTGTTTATTTCGGGTTGGATAGGTTGGCAAGGTGATTGGAGCGAGTCGGGGTAAGATCTCTGGTGATTGAGATTGTTTGGATGAAGGTTATTAGGTCATTTGTTATGGGAAAGATTACCGATTACGAGACCGACGTTGGTGTGGTGTACTGATGATGGTTTAGGGGCAACCAATGATAGTTAAGGTGATCGACGTCGGTAAAGACGCGAGATGGTGGAAAATTAATAAACTTGGTTTTAGAGCTTCTCTGTGATTACCTAGAGAATAGATGGAGAATGTTGAGGTTGGTAACAATGCTGGGAATGCTCAGAGATGTTTGCAGTCGGGTATGGAGAGCTAGGAGGTTGTAGGTGGTTAGGTAGATGGATTGACGGAAGGTGAGAAATGATGGGATGCAAAGAGACTAGGACCTACACACGAGATAAAGAAATTGATCTAAATAATTATAGGATGATGCGAGATCAAATCATACTTTCATTTTGTAGACTGGTGGGTGGGTGATGACAATGGTTGATCTATGAAACGGTGGTCGGTTATGCAATAGTGCTTCCTAGAACATCATCGTGAATGCTTAACCTTCATATTAGTCTTGGTGTTGATTCAACATGTCTAGAAGTGCAAGAGGGCTCTGGTTTGTGCTTGCATGTAGATCTCTCTCTCTCGAGACTAAAAAATCATCCACCAACCATCAAAAATGTTACCAAAATGAATATATGGTAACGATGACGATCGGGGTGATCGACATCGATTAAGGTGGAAATCCTAGGTTGTCAAAACAACAGATCTTGGCTATCTTTTGGCTAGTTCTATCTATTGTTGTGGATCTTGAAATGGTATTTTCCACTTAAGTAAGTGGGCATGCTATTAGAGGGAAAATAGGCATGTGATTTTAGGGTTAAACTAAGTCTTAGTTAGTTTAGGTAAGTAGAGATGAGTCTTAGTTAAAAGGAAACATGCTAAGAATAGGTCTATGATGAGGTGTCTAGGTGATGTGGTGGGGTGAGGTGGAAATTAATTTAATTAAGGTAATTAAATTAATGAATATTGTGAGAATGGGCATTAATTTAATTGTAGGTAATTAAATTAATATATATGTGGGGTAAAAGGGAGTGTGACCCAAATTTGGTGTCTACATTTTGCCCCTTTTTGTCGCGTAGCTTGTATTGGTAAGCGACGTTGACAAAAAAGCAGTGATTGCCCCATGTGTGGGTGAGAGTGGGGTTACCCCAGTGTGGGTGAAGGTGATCCCCCTCAAACCAGGAACTGATGAGGTGTTATATGGAATCGGTGAGTGGTTTGATAAATGTGTAGTTAGTGGAAGTGAAGGTAGGTGGGGAAGGGTATGCGTACTATGGGAAAGGGTGATGGTTAACTTGGGTAATAAGTAATAGGCTAAGGTCAAATTGGGTAATGGGTAATGGTCAAATCGGGTAATAGGTAGTGGGCGAGTCAAATTGGGTAATGGGTAATGGCATCAAACACACACACATGTATAGGCGTAACACGGTACCAGATTGAAGAGCTTGCAAACTCTACATTGTCCAAGGTCGATAGGTTTATCCAAACAAGGGTGAAGTGATTCAAGTATCCAAGGCACAGGATATGGTCCAAAACACAACGTAGGTCAAGTGCGGGGAACGTTTAGGTATGTTCGGTACACCAAAGGTTGGGTCGAGATAAGCGACACGACAATAGACAAGGTAAGGTCATTAGACCAAAAAAAATGGGTAACAACATCATAAGGTATAACGAGTACACAAGTTCAACGGTCATAAAAAAGGTGGTTTAGGTCAAGGTATATAGGTCACGACACGGGTAAGGCCAAGGTGTAGGTAAATGACAAGTTATGACATGTAATTAAGGAAATGTATGGGTAGTGTGGGTGTGTGGGTAGGTGGTGATAAGTGCAGGTAAGGTCAAAGGGTATTAGGTAATAAGAAGTTGAGGTCAAAAATGGGTAAAATGGGGTAAAAATGGTAATAGTAGGCGACTGATGCCGGTAATAAAGTAACCGACATCTATTTGGTATGACCGACGTCGGTCATGTCGGGTTAGGGTTAATAAAAGAAAAAAATATGTATTTTATGGATTCATTTTAATGTGTTGTTATTTGGGAAAATGACAGAGTGGTAGTTCCTTCATGGAAAGAGATAGGGCGAGGCAATGAGTTGAGTTGGCGAGTGACTAGCGCATGATTGGCATTCGGTAGGTGGGTCCACGAGATCGATTGGAGTGGTTTGATTGGTTGCGAGGTGAGGAGTTGATTTGGTGATGGCGAGGTGGGAGAGGGGTTAGGTGGACCACTAGCACAACAACCGATGTGCCACCATGGAGACGATGCCAAGATGAGGTAGGATTTTATCCGATCTTTGCATTTGTTTAAAAATAGGGTGTGGAAATCGGTTTGGGTGGAAAAGGTTTTGGGTGGGAGTTGAATTTTGAATTTGTGGGTAAAAGGAATGAAATGAGGGAGGGGGAAGGTCCAATGTAGTGTAAATAGGGGTGTAAATGACGTTAGGCTAGGTTTGGGTAGTGTAGGGTGGGTGTTTAGGGTGTTTTTGTCAATTTTTGAGAGGGAGGGTATGGGTTTTCGGTTTTGATGTTGTGACAAAGACCGAAGCGTCGGTCGGGGTTGGCCGATGGTAGTTGGCCTTAGGACGGCATCGATCCAATATTTAGGTGACCAAACCGGTGAAATTGAATCGGCATCGATCAAGGAAAACCGGTGACAGATTAAGGAATGGGTAGGGGAAGGAAAATAGCTATGTCATGTAATAGGTGTGTTGGGTAAAATTTATGTTGGGTATGGTCAAAGTTGAACAATGTTGTGTTTGATTGGATGCGAAGCGAGCAAGAGATTAATTACGGATGTGTGGTACTCTATTGTTGGCGATACGGTCGAGCGTGACTATGGAGGAGTGGAGTCACATGACAGATGTAGGATTGATTGGGATCCGATGCTACTGGTGTGTAGCTTCGAGATGTGAGTTTGATGGTCACACTCATCGATAGATGGGATTTAGTGACCAACACTTTTCATTTTCTGATGGGTGAGATTACTGTCACCCTAGAGGATGTATACAGAGTCTGTGGTTGTCGATAGTTGGGGAGCAGTTTATTCTATTACCTCGGAGGCCTTAGAGGAGCCTGATAGTGGCTATTTTTGGAGAGGTGATGGTAGAGCTGAGATACCATAGCACGAGCCTAAGCTATGGAGACATGTATGTGGCCCATCCTCAGGAGATGAGGTTGGTTATCTTGATTATGGAGGTGGTGTGTTGTTTTGCGTTGCCAGATGCGGTGGGTGGGAGATTCCCATGAGCACGATTGGGGTTCTCAAGACATGATGGAGGAGCGGGTGTATTTTGTCTAGGCATTGATATTCTTGGTGCAGTTATATAGAGAGTTATAGGCCTATGGGAGGATGAGGAGATTCACTTCATGTTGTACCTTCCTTTTACACTGTTGGGCATATGAACATATTATATGTGTACGTCCAATTGGCTTACCTAGAAAATATTGTTTGAGGGTGGTTTAGTCAGGGTTGGTTACATGTGATGGGTACCACTTAGTGGAGAGCACATGGTGACGAGGGCCACCCATGATGTAGCATATTACAGGCGAGTGTTGGAGGGGTTATCTGGGGTTGATATTGTTTGGAGGCCATATGTTGGCTTTCCTTCATACAGGCACATGGCCGAGGAGTTGGAGGAGCTACAGTTTCTTAAGTGGATAGAGGGGTGTCATGCCGGTGAGCACGAGATGATACCAGTGGACAGGGTTAGGTGGTAATTTGGGCTGCCCCAGGATGTGCCTCCACCATTCCCATAGTACAAGAGAGATGACATGGAGAGGCCTATGCCTCTGCCACAACCGACTGTGCTGATAGGGCATGAGGAGCAGGTTATGTTTATGTGGATTGATGATGTTGGGGTCAAAGACAGATATAGGTAGTGGTGGGCGGTGCGGCAATACGGGTAACACCACCGAGGCTAGGGCAACCTGACTTAGCCACTATCACGGTTCAACGAGATACCTTGCGAGGGCGTGTGGCCACCCTTTTGACACAACTTAGTGTATTGCAGGGAAACTCATAGGATCAAAGGCACATGTTGCCACTTTACAGGTGTAGGTGGTTGCTCTGCAGGCCTAGGTTACACAGTTACACAGGACATGTACCATGTGGGTGGTGATAGTGATGGGTGACAGACATCCACCTTACAGGAATAGATAAAAGGTTTGCAGGGTTAGTTGGCCATTGCACAGGCTCAGATTGTGGCCCTACAGGCCCAAGTTATAGTGCAGGAACCTCCACGAAAATAGTGAGATAGGGTCCTATAGTACAGGGAGGAGGATATGGTACAAAAGTACATGGTACGAGACCAGCCCTAGTATGACAAAGCTCATAGGTGGCGATGAGATCGATGGCACCACGACACACAAAGTCGATGGAGAGATTCAGGGGATGCCCTGAATGAGGCCATATATTACCAAGATCAGATGATGACCACAGGGATAGATGTCCCTTCATATGCCGAAATACAGGGCACAACGAGAAGCTAGTGAGAGGACGAGCTATCTCGTACTCATAGCTCGAGAGAGCACGGGGGAGAGCGAGCCCCAGATAGGTTTAGGCGAAGCCCACAAGTTCACGGAGAGGCCAAACAGGCTATAGGCCAGCAGAGAGAGATGAGACTTAGGTGAGGTGGAGAGATGTTGGGAGGGCATTAGGATGGAGGAGAGGAGGAGGAGATAGATGAGACCAGGCATGGATATCAGGTGGGGTGATGATTAGTCACCGTATATGATCATTATATTGATTTTTTGATATATACCAGCCTACGTGCCGATGATAGTGAGGTGTACATGAGAGTTTTTGTGAGTTGATTATTATACCGGCTTGCGTGCTAAATATTTTGAGGTTGTACTTGAGAGATACTTGTATTATTTTGTATCAATGTATATTTGATGGATACAAAAACTTTCATTTATAGATGGTGAGATTGATGGTATGGATGATGTACTTGTGTTTTGAAATTTCTATTGTTATTTATGTATGGATGGAAACTAGGTGGATTAGGCATGGTGGAGTTAGGTCGGTTTAGGCATGGTGGAGTTAGGTCAATTTGGCATGGTTGAGTCAGGTATAGGCATGGTTGAGTTAGGTCGATTAGGCATGGTGGAGTCAGGTTGGTTTAGGCATGGTGGATTTAGGTCAATTAGGCATGGTTGAGTTAGGTATAGGCATGGTTGAGTTAGGTCGGTTAGGCATGGTTGAGTTAGGTTAGTTAGGCATGGTTGAGTTAGGTCAATTAGGCATGGTTTGATCGTGTTTTTGGTTTTGATTTAATTTCCAAGTTATTGGTAACATGGGAAATAAATGATGAGTTATATGTATGTTATGGTGTAAATTTCCAAAAAAATGATATTATAGAAATGTGGAATGATTGATTGGATGTTTTGATGGTGTGATAAAATGGTAGATATGTATGAATGAGAAATTTCCAAATGTTATGAAAAATGGAAACTAATTAAGGGTGAATGTTAATAGAAAACATGTGGGAAAAATGGGTTAGGGTAAAGAGTGGCCGAGCTAACCTCCAAGGGCCCCATGCCCTCGAAGTGTTGCCTACATAGCCCCGTGAAAAGGGGCCTCAAGCGATGTAGTTCTCCCATAAGCTAGGGAAGAATATGATGAGGTAGAGGAATGGGTTGGTTGGTCTTTAGGCTAGGTCATAGGCATGGTTGAGTTTAGGTCACTTAGGCATGGTTGAGTTTAGGTTGATTTTGGTGAAAGAGGATTCACAAAATGTAGGGGTCGATGGTCTAGTCCTGTATAGGATAATCAACAAGTAATGAAAAAGTTCAATGGTAAGAGGTGACAAAAAGAGATGCCTAATTGATAAGAACCATAACAAGGCTACCATACCAAAGATAAGCTTATGAACATAAAACCTAAAGGTGTTGCATGATCGATTACTCTAGGGTGAAGAAAATCACATGATCACGAAATGTCGTTTTTGCATAAAGTCCCTTGAGAAGATAGGAAATTAGGGTGAAAAGGCAATGAGGTGAAAATGGGTGGTTTTAGCATAACTTAGTGTAAGATGACATGTTTACTTGGCAAGAAACCCATGATCAAAATAGGCAAGTCCATGATGAAAAATTTATCATTTTCACTTTTTTCTTTTGTGTTTGATAGACTGATCGATGCGGGAAGTCTACGTGGGATGAGTATATTATCTCCTTGAGGTCTTCGTGAAGTTGATCAATGCGGGAAGCTTCTAAATATTTTGTTTTGTTTTGTTTTTGCAAGGATAGTCCCTTTTTATGATAGACTATGTGCAGTATGGCTAGCTTTGTATAGTTGTCCTTCGAGGGAGTAGTCTATTTATAGCGGCGAGATAGAGAGAAGAGATGTCCCTTTTGAGGGAGTCATCTCTTTGTTGGAAGTTTGACTCAAGGAGTTGAATCCCATTTTGCTTTTGAAATTATTTTTCTTTTTGGACGTTTTAAGTCATGGAAAAGACTATAGTGGAAGATTAGGCTCTTGTTTAGAAGACAAAAACCATAACACACAGAGGTTAACTATGAAAGAGATGGTTTTAAATGATGAATGACCATGGGATTCCATCTTGAAAAAGATGAAAAGTATCCATGAAAATCATGCCATGAGTAGAGTCGTGGTACTCATATTGAAGATAAGGCTAAAAGGTGATGGGTAATCACATGATTTTTGTTTAGTCGTTGACCACAAGGATAGGTAATATGAAAAGGTAAAGGGTGCTCAAGGGACGAGCTTAAAATAGATAGGAGGTGATACAGGATTTGATTCAACAATAGAATGGTCAAAGATGCAAGGCATTCAGGGGTTCAGGTTTGGGTTTACCTTTGAGTGAAGACAAATGATAAGCACATGATCCATAGGTATGAGTAACAATATAAGGTCCAAGCCAATTAGGAGAAAAATTTTCCTCGTTTACTTTTCTCCTCTTTGGTTACATGTTGATTTTCCTTCAAGACAAGGTTGCCGACCTAGAAGGTTCACTCATGGACACGTTTTCATAGGCATGTTTGATACATTTTTGGTAGATTTGGAGATGGTCAAGAGCATTGAGACGATGCTCATCTAATAACTCAAGTTGTGCCAAATGATCCTGGTGAAATTCATCATCATTGAGCATGTCTTGGAGTGAGATGCGAGAGAATGGAATCTAGACTTCGAGAGGCAAGACAACCTTGGTACCATAGACTAGAGAGAAAGGTGTGGTAGTAGTTGAGGTATGAATACTAGTGCGGTAAGCCCATAAGGAAAAAGGAATGTGCATGTGCCAATCCTTTCTAGTATCGTCAACTACTTTCATAAGAATTTTGTTCAAGGTTTTATTGGTTGATTCTTCTTGGCCATTTTTTTATGGGTAGTAAGGTGAAGAAAAACTAAGTTGAATGCCAAAAGGCATCACAAAATTTTTCATAGGGTTTTGTTTTTGAACTATTTTCCATTATCAGTGATGAGACGGTGAGGAACACCAAAGCACAAATGATGTGATGGTTGATGAATTCACATATTTTCTCATTTTATAGATATGAGGGGAATGGCCTCTACCCATTTAGTGTAGTATTCAGTAGCGGTTATAATCCATTGATGGCGTTGTGAAGAATGAGGATTGATCTCTCCAACAAGATCCAAACCCCATTGAGAGAAAGGCCAAATGTCTCGTGCGACATCTATAAGGCATGAATAGGTGTGTGATGAAGATTAGCATGTTGTTAGCATTTCACACAATGTTTGACGTAGTCACAACATTCACGGTTTAGGGTTGGCCAATAATATCCTAGGCAAAGAATGCATTTAGCGACAACTAAGCCACTAAAGTGACCTCCACAAATTCCATCATGAACTTCCTTGATGGTGTAGGGAATTTCAGAACTTGTAAGGCATCGTAAGAGAATACCATCAAGCCATGTTTATAAAGAAGACCACCCATGATGACATAGTGGGAGACACCTTTAAGAAAGGCACGTTGTCCATTATGAGTAAGATCGGGAGGTAGAATGGAAAGGGAAAGGTAGTCTGCTAACTATTTATACCAAAGATCATGTGGGTCAGGTGCGATAGTTCAACGGAGTTGACATCTCGAGATAAATAAGAAGGTGTTTGCAACCTTTGTATTGTGACAAATATTTTGGAGTTGGCAGGTGAAGCGGGTATTTGAGAAGCCAAGATATGCCATGGTATCTAAAAATTTATTATTAGAACGTGGGGGTTTGAAGTTCGTAATGTTTAAAAGTAGTCAAGTATGTCGACATGGTGTTTATACTTTTGGAGTATTTCATTACGACATTGGTATATACCATTGACTTGGTTTACAACCAGTTGAGAGTCCCCAAAGATATTAATTAATTTGACATCTAGGGTGATGGTGGTTTGAAGGCCTAATACAAGTGCTTCATATTTGGCGATGTTTTTAATGCAATCAAAATCTAGTTTGAATGATAACGGCATAGGTTCCATGTCAAGAGGAATGAGGATAAAACCTGCACCAACCCCACGCTGAAATTTAGAACCATCGAAGAATAAGGTCATTTGGTAAATGGTATCGTCCAAAGAGAGGGTGACAATGGATTCGTTTAGGAAATTGAAGTTAGAGGTATGATCTCTGGAGAGAGGTGTGTCTGTAAGTTTCTCAACGATATTTTGGTCTTTGACATATTTTTGATGGATGAATTCAAGGTCTAGGTTTGCAAAAGGCATGAGCCAACATGAAACACGTTGATTTTGGTAGGATTAACGTACATGTAATGTAAGGGGTCAGTGTTAGTGACGAAAAAGGTTTTGTGGTTGAGTAAGTAATGAAGAAGTTTAGTGGTGAAAAAAACTAAGGATAAGATTTTTTTTTTTTGGCATGAGTGTACCTAGTTTCGTAGTCCAAAATGGTATGAATTATGTAGTAAACCACTTACTCCTTGTGTTGTTTGTCACGATGATAAAGCATGGCACCTAAGGAATGATCAGTAGCAAAAATGTATAGGTAAAAGGGTTGGTCATGTTTAGGAGGAATGAGCACTGGTGGTTGGAGAAGGTATTGTTTTAAGGTGTTAAAAGCTTTGTGGCATTCATCATCCCATTTGAAGGAGACATATTTTTGAGGAGATGATGAAATGGTTGGCATCGATTGGAAAGTTGTGAAATAAACCAATGAATAGATTACAACTTACCTTGCAAAATTCAAAGTTGCAGAGATTAGTAGGTGGAGGCATTTTGAGAATAGCCTTTACTTTAGCAGATCAATTCTATGCCACACAAAGAAACGATGAAACCAAGGAGCTTGCTTGAAAGAATAGCGAAGACACACTTCTTGGGTTGAAGGCGAACACAATACTTGATGAGATGGTCAAAGATGACCTTCAAGACTATGAGATGTTTGGCCACAACGTTTGGATTTGGCAAGAAGATCATCTATGTAGTCTTCCAATATGTGATGCATTATGTCATGGAAGATATAAGTCATAGCCCATTGATATGTAACACCAACGTTTTTAAGGCCAAAAGGCATGACTTGATAACAGAAGGTCCCCCAAGGAGTGATGAAGGTGGTTTTGTGTTGATCTTATGGGGTGAGTAATATTTGGTTATAACCTAAGAAACCATCCATGAGTGATAACATCTCATGACCCACGGTGAGATCAACTAGTTGGTCAATACCTGGTAGAGGAAAGTTGTCTTTGGGGAAAGCTAAGTTGAGGTCACAAAAATCTATGCAAATGCGAAGTCCCCCTGTCACTTTTGTGATAGGAACAATATTAGAAATCCATTAGGGATATTCAATGGGTAGGATAAAGGAAACTGAGAGAAGGCATTGAAGTTCTTCTTTGACAAGAAGGGAAATGCGAGGATACATTTTCCATAGCTTATTTTTTACGGGTTTGGCTTCGAGCGATTAAGATATTGCGGACTATAATGTTTGGGTCAATACTGGGCCTATTAGCATAGGACCAAGCAAAATCATTGCTATGATCCTGTAGGAAAGAAGTAAAATCTTCTTGTTCAGCGACATCTAAAGATTGGCCTATCTTTAGAATGTGCGGGTCGTCTTGAGTGTTAATATTGATTTCGATGGTCGATTCATTCAACATGGTTTGCGTCTCAAATGACAACGACCTATGAATGTAAGCATCTTCCGCACCAAGGTAGGTGAGAATAGACTCATCGTTCTGACATTGAATGACATTAATAGAAGGTGTATCATCATCGATCATGTCAGGATACAGGAAGGGAAGAGAAGAGGGAGCCTCACCATCACGTTGATAAGTCAGAGGTCCCAGGAAATTGTGTTTACAAAAAATAAATTTAGGAGGAATAGATTCAAGATCTATGGACTCCGTGGGTGAAGGTGGTGACATTGGTGAACGGGGTGGAGAAGGTTTTTCATCCTCAATGAGTTTGGTGCATGCCTTCTTGGAAGATGGTGTGGAAAATCCAATTACAATGTGAGCTTTGTGTTTACGGTCGGTACATGGGATGACAGATGATGACGACCTTGTTTGTAAAAACCAAAGCCAAAGCCTTTCCATGCATAACGGTGAAGGAAAGTGTGGGCGAAGCAACAATTAGTGAGAGATTGGAGGTTAGATGAAAATGGTCATGTTTGGGATGGCGGTTCGGGTGAATAGGTGGAAGTATCAAGTCCCCCATACATTAAGTTGGTGTGAAGGTGGGGAGGACCATAAGGGAAAACCTCTCTTATGTAATAGTCATAACGAGGATGTTGGTGTAGGTTTTCATACTCTTGGGAGTGAGTAATGTGTTGATATTGTAGAGGCGGTATTCCCTTAGAGTGAGGCGTTGAAAAACACCTTCTAAGGGATTGGTAGTAGATATTTGGGTAGTGGGGATAGATGAATTACTAGGTGATTGGGCAAGAGGGGTATCGTTCGGTTGGGAAGTAGACGGGCAGTTGCAGAGGCTTACTGGAAGCTAGTAGGAATAAAATAGTTAGGTGTAGGAGAGGTGGCGACATCATTAGTGGATGGGGTTGTGGGTAAAGGAGAAGTGGGGGTAGTGGTAGATGTCTTAACTGGTACAAGGACATCATTAGGTTGGTACAATATGTTACATGTTTTGAATGGTGATAGGTCACCGGGATGGTATAGTTATGCTCTTCATGTTCGAATTTTACACAAAGTGGTGTAAAGTTAAAGGAACACAATCCACGATGCAAATCCAAGGTCTTCCAAACAATAGGTTATATTGGAACTCCCCTTTAAGATGTAGAATAATTCCGGGACAGGTGTGAGGGCTTACCCAACGTGAAGAATAATGGTGTCAAGGGTGGAAGTGATGATGTCATTGAAGGAGAGCAACATAATTGGGTTATTATGCATGTAATTAGAAGGAATGGGAATTTGATTATACGCTTGGGAGGAGATGATTTTGATGCTAGCACCGCCATCAATCATAACATGTTTGTACATGTATATTATCGATATAAACATGGATAAAAAGGGAGGGATTGGGATCGTCCGATTGAGAGGTATGGTCTCCTCATCAAAAAAATTGAGGGTGACTACTTGATGAGTGGGTGTGGGGGTCGAAGGAGGAAATGATTTGGTAAGAGAGGCCACGTGATGAGGGTGAGAATGTCGGCTCTTGGTGTGGGGTTGTTAGGTAAAACTTCAACGGATTACAAAACCTCCATAAAGGCTTGTTGATGCAATTTAGAGGTTTGGACGAGATCGTACAAAGACATTTTTAGAGGGGATTAATGTAATTATTTTATCATTGTACAATGGGTGACCCCATCAAAAATAGGGTATGTGGGTCCTCGAATGGTGATTTTGGGTGTGGGTGTAGATGGTATATTGGGAACGGGATTGGTTGATGGGCTAGTTGCTTTTTCTTTTCCTTTGTCCTTTTGGGTGCGAGTGGCAACTTGGATCATGTTAATATAAGGGAAGGAGGTAGATGGAGAAGGTATGTCATGAGTAGTGTAATGACATGATGGAAAAAAACCTAATGCGGGGTAAGAGCCTTGCAAAATGAGTAGGGCACACTAGCATTTAGGTGGTGGTTTGGCCAACTCTCTAATACAGACCATGTTGATCTCAAATTTTAGAGGTGGATAAAAGGGTTGTGGAGGTGGAGATGAAGGTTGTTGAAGAGGTAAGGGACAAGGGTGTGTGGTGATAGGTGAAGGTGGAATAAGGTCCTCATCAAGAAGATCATCATCATCAAATTTTCTTTAGGACATAATTGGAGGAGAACGGTTTTGAGAGCCTTACAACCTTCTACATCATGTCTGGCACACGATGGTAGGAAAAATTTTAGTTTCATCAAACCCTTTTGGTTTGGGTTTGAGGGGTCATAAGGTCTAAGTGGCGGTAATGTGATGACTGAGGTCTCTAAGAGGTTGGCTAAAATGTTAGCGTAGGACCTTGTCAATGGATCATAGTGGGAAGTGAGTGTGGGGTTAGGTAAAGGTGCGAGATGATTGTGGGGGAAGAGGCATTATAGGAGGGGGAATGGGTTGGACCACTAGTTTGGTAGGTGGTATTGTCTTAGGTTTTGATGGTATCTTCTTGGGTAAAGGTGTGGTAGAAGAACTAGCAATGGCAGGTGTTGTTGGCCTAACTACCTTGTTAGAGGGTAGTGGGTTCTTGTCTTTGGATTGCACCTTCTTGGGTAAAGGTGAGATGGGAGTACATGATGCGAAGGGAAGCAGATGGTGGAAGAGGATGGGTTACCCATGGTGACAATAGAGTTGCGTGGAAGTGGTTGGTAGAGGTCGGGTGGAAGGTATGAGCTGAAGTCGTATAGGAAAAGTTAGGGTTATAGTAGCTGGTGGAGGTATAGGTGGTAAGAAATGTATGGGTGAGGGAGAGGGTGTTTGTTGTGACAAGTAAATTGGATGTAACAAAGGATCATGATGATGAGGTAGGTTTCTTAGCTTTTGATTGGCCTTGGGTAGGGGGTTGTTTGGCCAAGGTTGATGGGTGAGGTCCTAGGATGGACGGAAGGGGAAAAGGTGACAAAGGCATGGTAAGTGAGACTGGTATATGTGGAATAGAAGATTGGGTCTTCCTTTTAGGTGGAGGAGCAATTTTGGTGCAGGTTTGGGAAGACATGGATAAATCCAATTTAATAGGTGGATGGGTAAGGCTTTGACACCTAAGGTAGTGATGGGTCTAGATGTGGATGAAGATGTAGGTGTGGGTAGGTTTTTAGGCATAGGAATGATTTTAGTCATGAGTAAAGGTTTGAATGTAGGCAAAGGTGACAAAGAAGAATCCTTTTCAACGAGGCATGGTCGGTCGATCTTATTGCTGGAAATACCTTTGGATAGATCGTGGAGGTATCTGTAGGTGAAATTTACATTTGGGTCGAAAAGGGGAGCCGAAGACATCCCCAAAGTGTGGAATTATTGACGTAATCCAAGCAATCGGCCAGCCGTGAAAATGGGACCGATGTAAGAGGAGATGTAGTTGGTGTAGTGGCAATCCCTGTGAAATATGTCTGTGAGACAGGGAATCGGTTAGGCTTAGAATCATGGGTAGAAGAGTTGAGAACAAATCAACGAGATCCTTGAATACTAATGGAGAATTTTCTCCAATAGGTAGTGGTGTTTCTAAAGGATTTCCCACGAGTAGGAGAGATGGTAGGTGGGTGAGATATATTTCTCTTTTGGTGGAGGAGAAGGCGATGATGATTCTCTTGCGGGTGGGAGAGTTAATATTGTTGATTGTTCGGTAGGTTGCAAGGTAGACGGTGAAATGACATCAACAGAAATCATGGAATCCTTTGTGAGTGAAGGGGAGATGAAGGGGACTCCTCTAAGGGTGAAGGAGTGGAAGAGGTATGCTCCTCTGTGGGTAGAGGAGCTCATGCTAGAATTTCCTCGATAGATGGAATAGGTGGAAATTGAGGAACGATCGGTACGATATCGAAAACAACGTGGAATTCACAAACATTGTTGTCGTTGGTTGAAGGTTCACCACTTTGATTAGATGATGGTGTATGGTTAGGGAATGAATTCTTAAAGATATGTAAGTTTTGATTTGCCAGTGTGTTTGGGTTGTCCAGGACGAGATCTCCATTATCTAACATTTCCTAGACTACCACTATTGCCTTTGACACGATGATAATCACAATAGTCATGTTCCTTATACCATGTGGGCATAGGACGAGCGGGATCAAAACTAGTATAAGGTTTTATGGGGAGTAGTGTAATGGCTTCGGCTTTAAGAAGATTTTCCAAGACTGAAGAATAAGGCTCTCCAATTAGAGTGTACTTTCATTGTTCCTAGAAACCTGAAAAGTATGAACAGGGGAAAGATTGGAGGAAGGTTTGGCTTGATTAGATGGATGAGATGGACTAGCTTTGAGAACTACCGCATTGGCAGATCCTTTGGCTTTTGAATAATTGTTTTGGGGTTTTGAAGACGAAGAAGAATAATTTTATTTGAACGTGGCGTTCTTATTTCACAATTGGATTTTCTTTTCTTCAATGGCACGAATTTCTAGCTTTCGCGCCATGGTAAATGCTTTGTTAAAGGTACGAAGGTTTGTACCTATAGGGTTGGTGAGATGTGTCTAGCACAAGCTCTAGTGAATAACTCTATAAGTTCAACTTGAGGTAATTGGAATGTTAATTGGTTGATAAGACTTCACCAGCGAGCAACGAAATTTGTGATAGATTTGTCGTCATATTGTCATGTCGAATATAGGTCGGTCATGGTGAATTTTTTTACTACATTGATTGAGAAGTAGTCCAGGAATGCTTGAGCCACTTGGTTAAAGGAGTAGATGGAATGTCTTTGTAAATTTATATACCGATCTAAGGTGGGTCTTGTCAGGGACATGGGGAATGTTCTTAGGAGTAAAGCATCATCATGGGCAATTAGATAGCACCTATGTTTGAATGACCACAAGTGGTGTTGTGGGTATTCTTTACTGTTGAAACGGTTGAACTTGGGCATTTCCCATCAGACCGGATATGCATAAATAGAAATAGATGGATGAATAGGCTCATTACAGATTTCTTCATAAGTTAAGGAGTTATGAGAGTCGAAACTGATGCTTCTAGTGTCTGCATCTTTTCCATCATCATTCTAATGAGGTCATTGGTGGGTTATGAGGAATGGGTGCCTCCTTAGTAAAGGGAGGTTGATGATGGGTGTATGATGTGGATGGAATCCCAGTACATGGGGGTGCCATATATGAAAACTAGGAAGGGGGGATAGATACAGGTGGAACATACCCCGAATAAGCGATAAACAAGATTGGGTGTTGCTAGTGATGTGTGTAAACAGGTGGAGTGGTCGTAACTACTCTCGTAGTAATTATTGGTAGAGAACGTGGGATGGAAAGGATGAGGTTTTGGAAGGGTGTGTGGGCTTCCGACACCATGGGTGGTTGTGACACAATTGGTACATATGAGGTAAAGGGGGCATATGGGGCCATGCTGAAGATGGTTGGTGAAGGGATGGTCGACACCACGAGTGCGATAGATGTCGCTGGTGTGACAATTATAGTGGATGTGGGACCTAGCTGAGAGACCACAAGGGGTAAAGTAGATGAGGGTAGTACCAAGTTAGTGGTATCTAACACGGAAGTGGGGATGAGGGTAGGAGGGATAGATACAAACATGTCATATACTAACTATACTTGAGGAGTCTCAGGTAGATGAGTGGGCAAGATAGTATTGTAGGGCCACGGGATTCTAGTCAAGGAGTCTTGCGAACTCCTCATCACCGGTAGAAATGGTGATAGGATGAGTTGGATCCATAGGTGACAAGATAGAAGGCGGTGAATGGGCTAGGTGGTAGTTCTTGACTTGACCGACATGGAATAAAAGCGTGTTAGTTTGGCTACGAGTCAAC
This sequence comes from Taxus wallichiana var. yunnanensis, assembly GCA_018340775.1. Classification (NCBI taxonomy): domain Eukaryota; kingdom Viridiplantae; phylum Streptophyta; class Pinopsida; order Cupressales; family Taxaceae; genus Taxus; species Taxus wallichiana. Next base: position 354,118,355 of record CM031235.1, read on the forward strand.
ACCATGTGAATTAGTGTATATCAGGTTAAATGTACTCTGTAAATGACACAGAGAACAACAGAAATGGAAAAGAATAGATACTGGTAGGTGGACTTGGTCAATGTTTCAATTAAAAATCAAAATAGGGAAACCGATGCTTGGTTAAGGTGACCGATGACGGTTAAAGAGGACCGATGACGATTATAGTAACTAATACCCGAGTTATGTGGGAAACCAAAAATTTGAGCAAATGAAGCGAACCGATGAAAATGAAATGGGAAACTCAGTACTTGACAAAGTGATACCGTAATGTTGGGAATATGATGATGTCCTAAGGACTACAAATAGAAAAGAAAAGGTGATGAAAGTTGTTTTGGGTAAAATAACCAAAAGAGTTGGTAACCGACACCGTCGAGTAAACCGATGACCATCGATGGGAACCAATGATGATCATTTGGATCGACACCGCATTCTTGTGAAATCTAAAGAAATGAAGAAAAATGGATTTTGTGAATTAAATCAGATGAAGAATCAACCTAGAAGATCTGAGAATGATAACATGAGGCCCTGACACAATAAAAAACAATCGGAAAACTCCAACTATAATGGTGAAGTGTGAAAGGAAGAAGAAAAATGAAGAAATGTAACCTCAAAACTCAAAACACAATTCAGGAAAAAACTAAGAAAAACATGCAATCCTATAAGTGAATTTTATGTTTATTTAGCTTATGTTGTTTAAGACTAACTTGTGAATTTAGAACAAAGTTTTTTTTTGGTTGGGAAGGCGTCCTATGAAGAGGAAAATGCTAAAAGGGGAGGTTTCAGGTTATGTTTTCGCGGGATGGTCCTTTCTTTGAGGTATGACTGACAGAGAAACCAGTGGGTGCCCACTGTCAATCCTCTCGATCATGTGATCGCTGATGTGCCTCTTCTAGGTAAGATGTTGTTTAAGAAGATGTGTAAATTCAGATTTGTGCAGTTTGGGAAAGAGAGAGAAGAGAGAAAGTGCTTTCTACGATTCAATTGTGTCAACCATTAGCTAGGCATGATTTCCAAGATATAGGTTGCCCTCAGTTTTAATGTGAGTTATGATGCAACATATAATGATGAAACGTAATAGATTTTAGAGCCCAAATTGACAGTTATATTTGATGTAGAAAATGATGAATAGGAGAGAGGATGATTTTCACTAATGCGAAAGAAATAAGAATGATTTTTTAAATGCACCAAAAGAAATGTTTCACTTAGAGCAATTAGAAAGAAGGAGAAGATTACCAAAGAAGAAGATTTAGTGAATAACGATTTAGAAAGGAAACACACAAGATGCAACCTATATGAATAGAAAGGAACCCACAAGCGAGAGTCCCACCGGTGCGTGCCAAAAATTTTCGTTGAATAATTGCGTGACGTGTGAGCAAAACCGATAAGGTAAAGGTGAGGAAGAATACCTGTGAAATGAAGGTGGGAGGTAGAGTGCGCGCGTTCTGACTTCTCAATCTAATGTTGATTGCGAGAACTTCCTTTTGGCTAGGAGGAACTACCTAAAATGCAAAACAAGACCACAAGAGGAATATTAAACAATATATGTTAGTGGATTGCCTAGCGTATGCTAGATCCGGGAAGTGTGATACTTCCTAGATGGTTGTCAATCCACTTGTTTATCAAATCAATGAATAGAAATGTGAGAAATAGAGGTCCTATTGCTAACAAGTTGATTTTGGTATCTCAAGTTATTAACAATATATTAGATAAAGTTGAATATAACATGCACAATTAAATCTAACGAGGTTAGGTGTTTGTTTTAGGTTGGGTAGGTTGGCAAGGTGGTTGGAGTAGGTTAGGGTCAGATCTCTAGCGATTCGGGTTATTTGGATGAAGGTTATCAGGTCACTGTTATGGGTAGGATTACCAGTTACAGAGACCAACGTCGGTGTGATGTGACCGATGACGGTTTAGGGGCATCCGATGACGGTTAAGGTGATCGACGTCGGTAAAGGTGGGATGGTGGAAACTTAATAAAATTGGTTTTGGAGCTTCTCTGTGATTACCCAGAGAATAGAAAGAGAATGTTAAGGTTGGTAACAATGTTGGGAATGCTCAGAGATGTCTGGAGTTAGGTATGGAGAGCTAAGAGGTTGTAGGTGGTTAGGTGGATGGATTGACAGGAAGGTGGGAAATGATGGGATGCAAAGGAGACTAGGACCTACAAATAGAGATAAAGAAATTGATCTAAATAAGTATAGGATGATGCAGATCAAAACATACTTACTTGCATTTGCAGACCTGGTGGGTGGGTGATGGAAATGGTTGATCTCGTGGCGGTGGTCAATGTCGCGACAGTGCTTCTCGGAACGTCACCATGAATGCTTAACCTTCATATTAGTCTTGGTGCTGATTCAGGATGTTTGGATGTGTAAGAGGGCTCTAGTTCGTGTTTGTATGCAGATCTCTCTCTTCTCAGACTCAAAAAATCATCCACCAACCATTAATAAAGGTTAACAAAATGAATATATGGTAACCGATGACGGTCGTGTGACCAACATCGGTTTACTAATCGCGTCGGTTAAGCATGCGAGAAAAATCCTAGGTTTCCAAAACAACAAATCTTGGATATCTTTTGGCCGCTTTTGTTCGTTGTTGCGGATCTTGAAATGGTATTTTCCACTTAAGTAAGTGGGCATGTTGTTAGAGGGAAAATAGGAATGTGGTTTTAGGGTTAAACTAAGTCTTAGTTAGTTTAGGTAAGTAGAGGAAAATCTTAATTAAAAGGAAAGATGCTAAGAATATGTCTATGATGAGGTGTCTAGGTGATGTGGTGGGGTGAGGTGTCTAGGTGAGGTGGAAATTAATTTAATTAAGGTAATTAAATTAATGAATATTATGAGAATGGGCATTAATTTAATTGTAGTTAATTAAATTAATATGTGGGGTAAAAGGGGAGTGTGACCCAAATTTGGTGTCTACAAAGGGATGATCCATTAGTGAATACTTTTCTTACGCGAGATCCATATATAAAACAACATACTTTGGCGGTATAAATGTAATAGTAAAGTGCGTGATTTTGTGACTACAAGTGAATACACTTCTACCTTAAATGATATCTTCCTTTCTAGTCCACTATCTCATTTGTGATTCAATAAAACAAAAATGGCTACTCTCCCATATCTTTATTATGATATCCTTGAATTGATTGCAATCATTTATTCCCCAAACACCTAAAAAAAGATAAAATAAACACATACAAACTAAACTACCAAAGTGATCAAAGATCCAAACTAAAAAGGGCCAAGCTAGAATATTTTTGGTCAAGCTGGAAGATGGTTTGGTAAAGCATATATTTTACTAGAATATGTAATTGACAAAACATTCATAAATAAAATTAGATGGAAAGTCAAAGCTTGAGAACCAATGAGAGAGAAGAAAATAACATGCACAATTCATCCACGGATCAAATGAGAGTTGAAAAGAAATCTTGAGGTCATAAATGATTCATGGTATCCAATTGAGTTCTCTCGAGAAGCATACAACACTTGAAGAGCATCCAAGAGGCCCCACAATGTGCAATACAAAGAAATTTTGAGGAATGGGTCGACAAATGGTGGAAAAGGATGAAAAACTCGGCATCAAAATATTCCAAGTCTCTCCACCATTTTCACTAAAAACAAGCTCATATCGAATCTCTCTCCATTACACACCTGACGGTTTCCAAATGGGGGTTTCTAACAAATGATACAAGAAAAAAATAGGTCTAATCAGTTTCCTCTATGAGGTCCATAAGACATGATTTTCCACTAAAGCAGACCGTCAATTTTAAGCTAGGAAACTGACTCAGTCTTGAATCTTGAGATTTCAGGTTGCTTTTTAAAAGTACCTTTTTAGAATTTTATGCCTTTGGAAACTGAGGGAACATGGATTGATCCACATGGATTTTCGTTGTGGTTTTTTGTTTTTGGGATCTTGAAGTTTCTCCTTGTCCCTTTGATTTATTTTTGTGAAACTTCCAGGACCACGAGGCTTTGAGGTGAAAATACGTGTATTGTTTTTTAAATTTTGGGATATTGGAATTCTCGGGCTATTTTTTCCCCTTGGTGAATACTTTTAATTTTAACTATAACTCTAAAATCCTCAACATTTGTGCTAAATGACCATCTCGAGCTCTCAAGTTCTTGGGTTCTCGAGGACCTTGGCAAGACTTGGCTTCATAATCTCAACTCATTTTGTGTCAATCTCTACCATGTGTCCTCATGGATAGTTTTTATCAATTAACGAGTCTTTGATCTTATCACAACGTTTAGTCATTCAACTTAAAATTGATGGTCTCATGCTAATGGAAAATGAAAAATCAAACCATCAAGTGGATATCCCAAGGCCAAAATCTCTCGAAAATCTTATAAGTTGTTTAGACCAATTTGTACACATGCAAAGTAAAGGGGGCAAGTATTTTTGACAAGTTTCAATTATAGGGGTACCCAAAAATGCTTGTTAATCATCACAAAAAGATTTGAACTTGAAATTTTAATCACAAGTTCCCAAAAATGGACTGGAATCAATTTTGGTTCTAACATACTTACTAAAAAAATCTATATGAATGGACAAATCCCACTATTTGAACAAATAAAAAGACAAGATGAAATTGTATCCTAGAATGGCTCTGTATAAGGAGATTTTGAGTTTGTTGAAGAAGTGTCGAAGATATAGAAAAAGAAACCTTGAGAAAAGAAGATGGCCCTACTGTGATGGTAGTTTCAAGCAACTTAAATAGAGAAAAAGTGCTAAGAGTAGAGCACACACTCATGAAGGTAGACTAGGCTAAGTAGCAAACCCTCCATGCCTCTTTATGACTCAATGTGACCAGATCACCAGTAACACAAAACCACCAAATGAAGACAAATATACATTGGGACTATCAAAGAAGATGTCAATAATATGAGAGTTACTCCTAATACAACTATCAAATAGAGTTGCACTAATAAAAAGTAGCATCAAAAGGAAGGAGGAACAATGGGCAAACTAAGAAGTTGAGAATAGTGGAGGTACCGGTGCTTGTAGATACCTCACATAGAACACTTACGATTTTGCCACAACCGACATGAAATCCAACCCATTTGAATATAGATGAAAGAAGAATATGCCTTCATATGACTCGGTGTGAAGCACACAAATGGAACATGCAAATAAATATTTGTAATAGTGTCATGAAAATTATGCTTGAATGAAGCAATATTAGGACTCTCATGCCTAAGTGAATGTGTGGTAGAACTCACATGCTTCTCAACATCTTTATGTGAAGAGTAGAGAAAACAAAAAATAGAGTTGAGTTGGCATCAAGTGACCTCAATGAAGATGAAACACTTACTTCATAACCAATGTCATGGTGAACAATATTTTGAAAAAAGCTGGATTGGATAAATAATGCATGTGAATGTATACCAATACCTCTGCCAAGGTGGCCCATGGAATGAAGTATGCGGGAACCAAAGACAATTGTATATTTCTCAATAGAACTAGGTAGATAATCAAATGGATGTGAAGTTAGATTTGAATAAGGTGCACCAACATGAGCATCATATATAATATCAAAAATTACAACAATAGGAATAGTAGATACATGACTACCGAAAATCAAGGTCAATAGGTGCAAGGAGAGGAAAGTGACTTAGGTGGACTAGGCACAAGGGAATGTATGCCCACCATATCAAGATGATGTTGCAAATATGCGCTTTTGATCTACGATGAGAATATGAGGGCATCCTTGTTAGAAATGAGGGAGAATATAAGATAATTTTTCTTCTTGATTTTTTTGTTCTCTTCTATACACTCAATGGAAGCCATTACAAAAATTAAAAACAAGGACCTTAAAACACACTCAAGGAAAAACAAAAACCATTTAGACGTGAGGGGGTCTAACTGCTGGTCAAACCTAATATCACCCTTCAATCTTTGACATGATATTAGAAAGTGTAGAAGGTGTGCCACCAAAACAAATTTCTAAGTGTGTCTCGTGCAGTTGAAAAAAGACCCCAACGTGACCCTAAAATAACTTCTCGGGGAAATTAATCTTTCCCTATATTAATATGTCATCTTTTACAAAACTCTCCCTTCTTAGAAATAAAACTCTCCCCTTTTCAAAAGTATTTGACTATTTAAAGTATACGAGGCCTCGCCTTAAAAAAATGCCCCATTTTAATAAGAAAAACAATATATGGCCCCGTCCTTTTATATTATACCCTTTTAAAAAATTCCCCCTTAGGAAAAAAAAATAGATGGTGGGGTGAGTTGAAGCCTTGGTCTCTTTTGATTGAAGGTGTTACCAAACATGTAATTACCATTCCAGCCTCTCTAACCTCATTGCAATAAATTTGGGTGCAATTCTAATTAAATTATTATTTTGATTTGAAAGTAAATAAAATGAAATAAATTAAATCACCTTGAAGGAGTGCTATGTGGCATGAGGCTCACGAGGTAGAGAGTACATCAATGATAATAAGGTGACGAGGCAACAATGAGCACTAAGAGTAAGGTTTTATGGTGAAGTCGTTGAGAGGAGGTTGAACATGGAGACGTAAGTTGTTGGTTACACCCATGGATGTCGGATTCAAAGCATTCAAGGGTAGATATTGTCGAGAGAAGATTGATAACGAACTAGTAGCATATATTATGGATTGTTGACTAGGCTTAGGGGAGCCAAGACTAGTAAACACCAAAATACAAAGTTTAAGCAAAGTTGTTACAATGGTGGCAACCATTGAAGATGGACAACACCACAAAGTTTCTCAAGGCCAAGGCGACAAGTTCATTGAATAATAATGCACATTTCCAACACTTTAATTATATTATACAATGTCAAAGAAAATACTCGACAATGACATTTAGTTATGTTAGTGCGAGCAAGAGATGAGAAGCGACTAGAGAAAATAACATCGACAATCATCGTTGGTGGGGGTTGCAAGTGGAATGTGCTAGAGAGAAGCGAACGGTAGCAACAACCCAGAAATGGAAGATTATAGGTTAAACTAGTAGTGCCGACATTTGGAAATTATCACTCACCGCAAAGATATGTAGGCGATTGACAAGGTCGAAGGTGGCTTTAGGTAAACGTGAATGATCCATGTGTAGTTCGATGTGAATAGTGTTTGTTGTGGTCATGGTGCCACGGATGGTAACAAAGTCTTCCCGCAATCTTGAGCACATGAATAGATGCGAAAGGTACCTAGTGATCAAACGTGGGGAAGTTACTTAAAAGATCTTGCAACCAAGTTTGAGGATGTGGGAAGGCTCCCTATGGTGGCGACAATGAAAAACGTAGGCGTACAATGAAGATTTGGTCTTCAATGTGGACAAGATTTCGTTGATGGCATGTCTGGTTGGATGTTGATGAATACTCTTTATGGATTGGTTTACATGTCTTGATTGAAAGCATAAAATGGTGTGACAAGTATGGAGCTTGGGAGGAGTGGTGGAAACACGACGCTATTACCATGCTCTAAAGAGCAATAATCCACTCATTTGCACCCATAGGAAAAATCAGCCAACAATGCTCTAGAGCTAATAAGTTTCATCTTAGCCAAAAGGGTAGGAATAGGGGTTGTACAATAGTAGGAGGTCAATGACCAAAAACCCTAATATTTAAGAAAAACTAAAATAATCCATTGAGTAGTGGATACAAGAAGAAAGCTTTAATACCTAATAAAGTTGACAAAACTCAACATCCAAGATCATTGGTGTATACCATTATCCTAGTGAACTAAATCATCATACACACAACAATAAAACTTCAGTCTTTGCATTATGTTTGTGTATAAGTCTCTCATGTGAAGAATAATACAATAGCCAAGACGTGTTTATTACACAATGTTGAGGAAATTGTTAACTATGCCCCTGAGAATAAACTCTTACCAAGCCACAAATATCCCTCCAACTAAATAATGACTCGTAGTAACTGAAAAATAACCCCATGCTAGTGTAAACCTAAACAAAACCAAGTTAGATAGGTAAAAACAGCTTCTAAACTAGTGTGAACACATGAACACCATGTACACAAATGTTTACCTAGCCATTTGACAACTTGAAGATATGAGAAAGATCAACACCAAAATTCTATTGAAGCATATTTGTAAATTTTATTAAACTAGGGCAGACAAGGATTTAAACAAGGGCAGACAATTCTATTGAAAATGATGCTAGATTTGAATCTTTACAAATTTTATGTGTCCAACTGTACTGATTGGAGACTCGTCCATGCAGGTGCAAATCCTTCCTAGAGCTGTGCTGTTAAACAGATTGACCCATAACAACAATCTTTTGTAAATTTGAATATAATAATCTGCAACTTGAGTTGATAAACAAAAAATGAGCTGCAAACATTATTACAATTTCTTCATGAGAGGTTGGGTTTACCCTCCACTAGAGAAATTCAAACTGAATAATGGCATCAGCTATTCGTGTTATATCAATACATTTCAAAGACAATCTGCATACTTTCTTGAGAACAACTGCCGATTGAACATTGCTCAGACATCAGAATTTGGTTAAAAAAATTGTAACTATCAACCAACAATGTGATCCAAATATGACATTTCAATAAAAGATGGTAATTTTTCCTTGTCAAAATATTCTGTGGCTCTGCCAGACACTTGTGTACATCATAAAAGGTGCAAGATGACTATAATACATAGAAATACAAGTATAATTTATCAAGCTGAGCTTTGGATTTTCCCATGAGTGTTCATAGCAAGAAAGCAATGCAAGACAACCCAATTGCAGGGGAACCATTGATGATGTTAACAACCCTCTCAAAATTTTCAGGCGGTGCAATAACTGATAAATAATGGATGGCTTTCACTCAGTCTTGAAGTAGAGCGCATATATAATTGATGCAATTGAGAACAGAATTACTGCAACATCAAATGTAAGAGCAGTTAATGTTTGTTCACTGAGCTTTATGTTCTTCCCCCCGAGACGATCTACCATATCCGGTGTTGATTTAAAAGGAACCTTTGGAGAAAGATCTGATGCCAGCTCCTGTTGAAATCTTCCCCCTACTTGACGACCAGAAGTCTCCCTAGCAAGGCTCCAGTCATAGAACTGACGAGCCTCAACCCTGCTCAACACATCGTAGGCCTCCCTGAGACGCACAAATTTCTTTGAAGCTGTCTCAAGTGGTAATGAAGTACTGTCTGGGTGATACTCCTGGAAAGGCGCCTGTATGCTGCCTTTATCTCTTCCAGATCCGAATTTGGTGCCACTCCTAAAAACCTGGATTCAAATTTTGGTTTATCATGATAATAATCTTCAACAAACCCACCAAAAATCTTTTAGCTTCACTACTTGCAATGGCGATTCCGAAGTCAAAGCTGCCTAGAAACAGATATTCACATTTACCAAACTAAAGCAATCGCCACTCCTCTGTATCAAATGACAAATGGGTATCCAGTGCAGCTTCAAAGGGAGACTTATGTGCAGTGCAACTTCAATGGGAGACTAGTGTGCAGTGCAACTCCAAGGAGAGATTTTACAAGGGGCATATAGCTCTTATTTTCCTGTCACAGGGGGTCTCGTGATTATATTTACAGGAGAAAACAGAATCTAACTAGGAGCTCCATATTTTTGCCCCTTAAACTTAAGAGGTGGTTGGAGAGGTGCCACTATTTTTAGGTCAATTTGGGGGGGGAAATAATCATTATATACCTGCAAATTGTCATTATTTCTCAGCAGGAATTGTTGAGGAAAATAATCAAATTCATGGGACCCTAAAACAGCTAAAATGCTCCTAAATTCTCTCAGCAGCACCCGCTGAGATATTTATGGAGCCCCCACTCCATGGAACCTGCAAAATATAATTTCATAATTCCATGATTCCGAACTTTCTTCAGGCTGAGCAACTTACTGGTTTTGAGGACTTCAGGTAAATTCAGTGGATTCTTAAACCAAAAAGCCTCCAACTTTCAATTCAGAGAATATGAGATGAATGAATGAGCAAATGAATTTTGTTTTCTTTATTCCATTTCAAGAGTAGTCTTTGCTTTCAGCATTGAAAAACTAAAAGAGATGGGGCAAACCCTATGGACAGTTAACCAGTGGTGAGATTTTTGAGCTTGTACGATTCGAATGGCTGGGGTGATTCCCTGCAGGTGAATATCCCCTGTAGGAGAATTTCTTCGGGGATGGATATCCCTCAATCTTTGACATTAAGGGAGAATTTCTTCAGGGGTGGATTTCTTCATTAGGAAATTCCTCGTTATTCAAAATTCCCCAAATAAATACATAAATTTCTTAGCAGGCTTGACAAAACCACTTTATCATTGCGTGATGCATTCAGTAACCCAATCGAATTTCAGTTTAAAAATGAAAAATAAACTTACTGATAGTGTGAATTTTCCGCTTCTAACAAAATATCGATGAAGGAATCCCCAAATTTGAAGTCGTTTGAATCTCCTGCGCTATTTTCATCAACTCCAATCCACCCTTCATCTGGATTATCCCAATGAATACGGGTGTCAACTCTTTTCTTCTTCTTTCCAAAAGTTTCTGATTCTGTGTATGAATTCTGCTCCGCCGAGTTTGCAAATATTAAGAAACCGGTTCGCCTTGAATTTGAGTAAAAATTGCTCATGCCAATTGAAGCCAGGGATTCGAACCTGCAACTATTTTGAACCCCTGAGAGAATTGACAGAGATGGGAAAGCAGCCATAGCCATAGCCATGATAATCCTAAGCTAAGTTCTGTGACTCGACTGAATTTGTTTTGCTTTTTGAACCAGTTCGAATTCTTCGGCTCAAACAGCAAATAATAATATAGCGGGGCGGGACTCGTGGATGGATGTCATCGCATTTTGGGGAATATTCTCTACTTCTTTAAGATAGGCTCTCGTGTCTAGTGTGTTTCGTTGAATATTTGAATATACATACTTAATTGATGTCCACAAAAGTAACGGTAAAAGTTTACTACTAAGATTGTATTTCGACTCACAACTCGCCGAAGAGTTTACTAGGATTGTATTAATCCCCAGCTTTATGAATCTTTTCAGCGTATTGCCATTGTTAATACTAGGTGTAGTGAGTGTCACATCCCGTTTTTTCATTTTGTTTTGCGGCGAAAAAAAAAAATCATGATTTGATAAATGTCCGCGGGAGTACGCCGACTAGTGTCAATGTGGGGTTGCGTATGTAGTTATACATACGCACATACTTCGCAAAGAAGTATATATGTGTGCGTAAGTGTATACCCAACACCACATCTCAGTACTTGTCATCTTGCGATTGTCGATATTTATCAAGACACAACTTATCTTGTTGAGCTTGTTTGTAGATTGAACTCCATCTTGTGGTTGTCAGATGCGATGATTTCGTATAATAATAGACCTATTTCATTTTCGTACTTGCTTATGAGATAGTGCTCTGCTTATGAAAAGTGATTATTTTTCAATATTGATAAACATGTTACATGACTGTACCTTGTATTACTTCAGTGCTTAAAGACAATTATTATTGCTCTGATGATTGACTAACCACCTTGTGATTTGTTGTTCCGGTCATAGACCATGAAGCATTAAGAAGGTCTTCTTCACTGCTCGAAAAGGGTATAAGTGTCATCAAGATAAAATTACTTGTTTAATTATCTTCCTAAGCAATTGTAAATAACATGTGTTATTATGTTGATTTGATCTTAATGCAGAGTTAGTGGTCGCAAGGCAATAAAAGGGTAAGTTAAAGTATGTTTATCGTTGTTTTCATTTAACGGTTATAAACCATGATTTCAATGGTAATATCCTCCTTGATGCTTGACATTTAATATGTTGACTATGCTGTCAATTAGTCTCAGACCATAATGTTAGGCAATCTTTTAAGGTTTAATGATTTCAATTCTCGATGGGCCTAACATCCCATGAGCATTAATATTACTGTTTAAATATGGAAAGCTTCAACATTAAACAAGATGACACTATAAGGTCATGGACCATATATGGATGACATTATTATATTTATTTCTTTGTGTCAACACGATATTTAAGTTGTCGACCTAAAATGGCATTAGACCATAAGGTGGGTAGCATTAGTATAATTTGATTTACAAGTATGAAAAGGTAAAAGTTATCAATGTGGTAAGGCCTAAATACCCAAGGCACATTTTAAAGGTTCGAATATAATGGTCTTCGACCATGTCTTTGACAAATGAATGTTTTTCTTAATTTAATTGGTCAAGCGACCACACCATACAAAGAAAGGAATTTGGTCGATGTTTTGAGGTCTTCAACCGATTGATAAAATCCATGCAAAGTTAATAATTGCTAAACTAAGGATTGTTTGATTGTTAATTATTACCATGCAAATGTTAAATTTTTTTATAAAGGTTTCGATAATCTTCAATCGTCCATAACTCTGTTGGAGGAAAAATTGGAAAGGGTGGTGGTGAGTTAATCAGGCCACCACGTGGCACACCGTAAGAGTTAAGAGCATTAAATTTACTCAAAAACCTTAAGCTTCTTGGGAAGATACTATGCATGCGTTGAAGGTTTATTTTATGCATTTCTTTTGTGGGGCTTTGTTTTGGCGAGTTGGGCTTGTAGGTCCGGGAAGCTTCTAAAGAAGTCATCAGCATGTAAATTTAAAGCTCCTTTTTGAAAGCAAAGGTGCATGAGAGTTTCTTGGGGAAGTTCTGCTTTTGAGATATTATTGGATCTTTTGCAAATATAAATGTTTGTTAGTAAGGGTATCAAAAGCATTTACATTGTTTATAATACTTGAGACATTTTCATGGGTTTTATAGTTTGAATTGCTTTGGAGATTAGTGGGTCATTCTACTTAAAGGTTTTGCAAAAAGATTAGAGAAAATTTGCAAGGATCTTCTCGGTTGCAGCATGATTACTCTACTCCCTTTCTTGTTGTTATGTTTTGAAGTAAATGAAAATAAATGGGTTTTTGCTCTATTGGATTCTACAATGAATTTATTAAGAAATATGGGAAAATGGCTTGATGAAAATGTGTTGATCATGTTTTAACTGTTGGGTATGCATGAAATAATTTATATACGGGTTTCTCTTGAAAAAATTGGTTTTGGGTTGTTCATTATGTTGAGAGATTATTCTTGATGTATTTTGCTTTGGTCTTCACTAAACGAGGAACAAGTTTCTATGCAAAAAAATAGATTTGGGTGCATTGTTTGGTTTATACGATTGTTGCATCTTTTCATAACTTCATGGGTTATTAGTAAGTTTGGAACGATTCATTAGATAAGCAGAGAACCACCTTTTGGTGGGTATTTGTTGTAACATAAAACGAGTTTCTTTGTTGCATGCATCTTGACTTTTGTTAGAAATTCATGTAAATATTTTATCATAATTTATTGTTTAAAGTTGGAAAATGTTTAAGAGGTCTTTGTTTCTCTCTCCCCCAAAACTAATTCAAATAAGTATTATTTTCTACTTTGGTTGTATTGATTTGAGACTCTATTTGGAAAGGAATCACTTGGATTAGGTAGAAGAAATGGGTATGGATTGTTTTTGTTTTCCTTTCTCCATTTAGGAAAATATTTTCTACAAATAACTATGTGACATCCCTCAATAGGAACATTGATGGATATTTTAGTTGGATGCTTATTGTTAGTTCATATTAGACCTCGGGAATATTAAATTGGTCTCTTAAGTTGTTGAGTTATAAAGAAAATATGGTTTGTTCAATTGAAAAGCTTGTTATTAGAGTAGAGTTGTTAGAAAGTTCTTAACATGTAACTATCATAAGGTTGTATGTTGTTAAGAGTCGACCGATGATCAAACTAGATTGATATTATCTTGGGAACCATGTGATGGTTATATAAGAGTTTCCTGTTCTCTTCTTGCATTTAATCATGATAATATGCCACAATATTACAAGGATAAGTGGGATAAAAGGGTTGGTTTAAAGATATTTAAGTTAATAGTCTTTATCAATTGGATCGAAAAAAGGGATGATGTTATCCTCCCATGTTATTATTATTTTATCAATAAGGTATAATGTTTAAGGTTAAACAAAATGAATAATTTTACTAGTGACATTATGTTCATATTATTAGAGATAAGATCATGTTGTGGATAATGTATATCATTCTAGAGGTATTATTAGGACTTACCGATAATGCTTGCTGATTGGATTTTGTATTGTTTGGAAGCATGATACTCCATCATGCTCATTTCATTTAATTCAGTTATTTATACTAGAGTAATAAAATGTGAATTGTGATTGATTTCATAGATAACCTATTTACATTCATTTAGATCATAACGTCACAACATGATGGTGAGTGGAATAATCATGTCGGTTCTATTGAATCGACCATGTATAAACTATTACATTTTATCCTACAACTCATAAAGATCTTGAACAATATTACAAATTTGATTAAAGAAATGGATTGCGCGTCATGCATTAATTATTATCAGTACATTCATATGAATGTATTTGTACTTGATTTTATGCGAACGTATTACTTCGTAATTGTATAAGGAAAATGTTCCTGATGTATTAAATGATTATCTTCGATAATCACTTTTTGAATATGTATTAATGTTATTAGTTATGAAATTAATGGCGATTGTTCGGATCATTATGATTTTGTTATGGGGCATACTTGTATAATTGTTTAAAAATAAGCTTTCATTGTGAATTGTTGTATAATACAACGTCGTATGATTAAATGAATATGTAAAGAAAATAGTAAGACAAAACAAGAAATAAAACATGGTACTTAAAGAAGATAAGTATGTCAATAAGTTATATATGTTCATCATAGATAAACAAGATGATGTATATCAGTTTATAAATGTTAAACATTGGGAAACATACTAATGTCTTTAATGGCAACAACTAACATGTTTCCTATTAAATATATTCATTCTTAAATATCATATTTGTTTCTAATTTATCCTAATGGGAAACAATTACAATGATATGGAACCAAATATGAAAGTACATTGTAATCATATGAAATAGTACAATGTACACAACTGACTTAAGTAAACTAAATTGACCAAGTGTCTATTAATGATCATTTGTGATAATTAACTTATTGTTATGAATTGGTTATTCCCATGCTTAATTGAACCTAAAAATGATCGTAGAATGATATGGTTTGACCTTACATGCGGTATGACATACATACTATAGTCAAGTGACTCGGTGAGTCCACCGAACACCTTAATCATGAATACGATAAAATTATGAAACTCGTGAACCTTTCATTAGGATCAAGCATAATAAAATGTAAATTAAGGGTAGGCATCATGAGATGATATTCGTGTTGTATGTGTATTTTCTGTACCAGCTCGGGATGGCTATGGGAAGAGAAATGAATGCACAATGACTTAGGTCATTACATGAACGTATCTT
This sequence comes from Taxus wallichiana var. yunnanensis, assembly GCA_018340775.1. Classification (NCBI taxonomy): domain Eukaryota; kingdom Viridiplantae; phylum Streptophyta; class Pinopsida; order Cupressales; family Taxaceae; genus Taxus; species Taxus wallichiana. The sequence goes on from CM031235.1 coordinate 354,133,693, forward strand.
TTCCTGTAGGGATCCTAAGGTGGTACTGATAGGATTCATGTGACCCGAATATTGAGTCATGATGCCTACAACTTCATAACTAAATCTAATTACTTATTGTAAATGAATAAATAAAATGATTAACCGTAAACTTGATACTTAATCAATGGAAAATAATCTTGATAACTATGTTGAGATGGTTGTGCGGTGAAGGGAAGACATGTTTTGTAGGCTTGTGTGCAATCTCGAAACTGGCTTGCTAATGCAATGCCAAATAACTATGGCCATAATAGTGTAAATGACTGATTGCATTGTCTGTTCACCATGTCCATTGTTAGCAAAGTGTCTTTAGTCACACGGAAGTTACTTTAGTGACTTTTTGATGGATGCTAAGAAGATGCATAAGTTCTTAGAACCTATAAAAGGTTTAACGTAACGTATACATTGTATACAAGCTCATGAAGAGTGATTAAGGGGGATCGAGACAGATCTAAAACCCTTTGCAGCTTACACATGGTTATTGTAGGTTGTCAAGATGGATTATGGAATATTAAGTAATTCGAATAATTTAGTAGTGGCTAAGTAATGATGATATTCATTACAACATTAAAATAACTTAAGGGATTTGATAAATTCTAGTATGTTAGATTTTAATTGTTGCATGTTAAATCGATGAAGGCATTAATTGTGATTAACGAGTTTGATATATATAATATAAATTCCCTTAGTTTGTTGAAGTATAACATGTGTGTTACATTGGCCTTATCTTCCCATGTCATATCATTTTGTATGATATAATATTATATGGAATACAATAACATACAAGGATAAGTGCACAAAAATAGGGGCCAAATAGCGGATTTTTTTGAAATTAGCTAAAACACACAAATGTTATGTTTTGGTAGGTTTGGTAATTACCAAGCCTAAAACGTGTACACTTTTTAATTTACTATTCTTATGTTTTTGGAAGGGGAAGGGGACATATTTACTAAAATAAATGTTAAGTATAATAAATAATAAAACTATAAAGAATAGTTTTATTATTTATTATTCTTTAAATTTATTTTAGTAAATACAAGAAATTAGGGTCACTCTACACTTGATGGAAGTTGTCCAAAGAGCTCTAACAATTATAATCTAGAAGATAGTTTTTCAAAATCCAATTTGGTCAGTACTTACTAATTTTTAGGATTTCAGCAAGGATCTAAAGCTTTCAGGGCATATATATTGTAATCGGTCTTTGTTTTGGGAAAACATATAGTAATTTTGTATAATTTTTGACCTTATGGATTGGATTTTGGCCCTACCACTTTTGAATTGGTACCAATTTTGAAATTTGGTCCACAATTCACTTTAGTGACCACGAATCAACTCTATGATGTTTGTCTACTTCTTATTGAAACAAGATCCTCACTTTGTCGGTAGAGTATTGCTCCTTGAATGGGATTCTTGTCCTATGACCAAAATGAGGTGATTGTAATGTGCCTCCTCCTTAAGGTGTGATCACATTACTAGGTGTTGAATGAGTTTTTAAGAACAATACACCAAGTGAATTGCATCAAGTGAACTGAGATGATTGGTCATTCTTGGAAATAGGGTGCTCCATATGAAGATCATCCCCTCACCTTTCATGGCTCTAAAATCATCCTTTGATGAAATAAAATTCATGATTATCATACACATATTTTCTCATATGTCTCTCATGGAGATATATGATGCCTTAATACTTCACACATGATGGTCCTAGATACCTCGGTGGCATGACTAACTCATTTTAGCTTGTTCTTTGGAGAGATTTGGGTATAATGATAGTGTTAGGATATGATGATCATCAAGTCACTTCTTGAGCTCCACATTTCACCTTTGAACATGAAGAATCCTTCACAATTCAATTTCTTGACCAAGATGACACCTAGGTGGAAGCATGCTTAAGGTACCTGGACACCTTTTTTCTCAAGTTGCTCCTCATGGAAATGGGTTTCCTCCTCTAGATAGGGGATGAATCCTTGAATGAAATTTGAGGATGAGTTACATTTTCTTGACCTCCATACTTCATTGAAACACTGCAAATCAAATTTTACGATAAATGAAACTATTCTAAAAATCTAATTCTACTTGCAACTCAAAATTTGGGTCCTATTTCATTTTAAAATGGGAGGGGTAACTGCAGAGTTTTGATGTACCTCAAGAAGTATTTGAGCCTTAAATCAATATTGATTATTATACCTTGTAGATTATTCTAATAGATTTCCAATGCCTTTTTTTATCAAATATCTTTGTGGAACTCTTGGAATTATCTAGAGAAGTCAGCTTTCAGCTTTCACCGTTTTAGCTTTCATTCCTTACATCTAAAAACCCAGTCTTAAACAAATTGCTCTTGAATGAGATTTTATTTCCTAAACTTTCCTAAATTTACTTAAACATATTCAATTATCTCTAAAATAACCCTCATATTCTTTATATTTTCTCTAAACACTTCCGGAGGGTGTTCAATTAGCTATAAATGGCCAAAAATGGCCTTTTTAGGCCTTTGACGGAAGTAGTCTCTCATCAATACTAAATGAGTTGATCAATCACCTTAAAAATTATTTCCTGCACACTGAAACTCACTAAATGATATTATTAGGAATTTCATTTGAGCCAAGGTAAAGGTTGAAATGATAACATGTTATCCATACAAAGGATGAATAATGACTGAGAATCCTTATTTTCAATTAAGGGCTTAGTTCTCATGCTTCAAATTTTTTAATTTTCATGCTAGTTATTTTGGCAATTCTTGAGCTAATCAAGCACCCTTCAAGAGAGTTTAGGAAATATATTAAGCATCCATAGGTGATGTCCAGGAATCCTAGAAGTTTTGGTGGTAATTTAGGAAGATTTAGGAAAGGTTTTCTCATTTAAGGATTCTCTGCTTAATAATGAGTTTTCTAGGTGTAGGGAGCAAACACTCTAATGGTGAAACCTAAATCCTCCAAAATATTTCAAGAGATATGTAAGGAGTTAGGAGGAGAAAAATAGGCATTAGAAATCTATGTGAATCCTATACATATTGGAGACATCCATTTTTATCTAAGGCTTGAAGGTTTCATGAAGAATTTCAAAATAATGCGGGCTAACCCTTTTGGTTCCAGAAAAAAATGGACCTAAATTTTTAGGTTCAGGAAAAATCAAGTCTTGAAAGTTGTTCCATTGATCTTAGAATGTTTTGTTCCATTGATATTATGATCTTTCCAATCATGGTCGGAAAGTGAGTGGAATTTGAGTACCAACATGAAATAACACCTCAAAATTCACTTCTAAGCTCTTCCACCACCTGGAACACTTCAAGGGCATCCCTACCAACATGCTCAAGTACTCACAACCATAAGTCACATGGAGAAAACCTCATAAGCATACTTGTTCTAACTAGCTTCTTGACAAGCCTAATAGGGATTATTAGGCCATTAGGGATTAAAAAGAAATCACCTCTTCAGATCAAACCAAGACTTCAAACACATCATGTCAGACCATAACTAAGCTATTCATGTCCAAACAACCCTGCTACATCATGCAAAATGACACACACATTCTCATATCATCATAATGGTTCTACACTCACAATCCCATTAGCAATAGGGCACACTAGAGGACATGTTACACCCATTTTCTCCATAGAACCTGCCCATATATCTTCATTATATCTTGAAAACATCCCAAGAAATACCCCACATAAGGTATTTAATCATGACACTTACAACACACATTTGTACCAATAAATATATTCAAAACAAAGGTTTTTATTCAACTTACCAAAACACCTTGAGCATGAAACCACCACCAAAAGGAGCTCAGATAAATTCTCTACAACCCTAAAGCTTCACATTTTCTTTCTCATGCCATTTGGATACCATACAAATAATTTATTCTCTATCACTATAAACTAGGGTTCTGGGAGGGTTTAGACCAAATTTGCTTCTTAACAATCATTCATAAATGATATGACATCATTTGACTTCATTCCAACTACAAAATTTCTTAGTTCCATGCCTCAACTATGGTGAATGGCTCAGGTATCCATGCAAAATAATTCACGTGCAAGTGAGCACTCCAAACATGGCCTTCAAGATGGGAATGAGCATTCTAAGAGCTTAATAGAGCTAAAACTAACTTATCTTAGTTTTTATTCATCCTCATGTCCTAAAACTTGGCACACAACACTCCAATGACCTCCTCAATGATATCCAATTCTCATACATGCTTGGATACTTCTGTGAACTTACCATGCCATCTCATTTTCCCATGCATTCTTGACTTGTCCTTAAGAACATGCCTCCAAAGGACCTAGAACATGCACTAAACTCCTGTAAAATGTCCTTTGAAAAATTCTACACATGCCCTAAAATATCAAAACACATATCACATACTCACATAAGCCTTCTCTACATCATACTTCATGCCACCATATCACCTGCTATGAACTAGGTATAAGACTAGGCCTAGAATGGCTAGTTTCAACCCATGCTTCACACAAACTGATCTTGCCTTCACCATGCAGACACTCTAACAAATTTGACATACCTTAATAAACATGTTTGACACCTTAGAGACATCAAAAACCTTTGGAGCACACCTAAAATCACCTTCATGCTAGACCCATGCACTCAACCATGCATGCAAACTAAGAAACCATGACATGACACCAAAACAACATATCATGACAATAAAATTGGATATCACCAATTGACCTTTAAGCTTTATTATGAATTACACCTCATATTGACTCCTTTTCCACCTTGACACCCTTTTCCATCAATGACACTTGACATCAATGACAACAACAAGACACAATGTCCAACAAATCCAAAAGGCCCCAAAACCTAAACAATGACTATATTATTTCCCAAAATAGACATTGATTGTAGAATTTAAATGCTAAAAGCTTTAGGTTGAATGCTGAAATCCTAAAAATTACCTATGTATTGACCAAATTAGATTATAAAAAATATCTCCTAAATCGTGACTCATGGAGTTATGAGACTAGTTCCATAAGGTGCAGAGTGACCCTAATTTCTTATATTTACTAAAATAAATTTAAAGTATAATAAATAATAAAGTATAAATAATAATAAATGAAAAATTATTTTTATCACTATAAGCCCCCACAAACACATATAATATCTACATTATATGGAAAGTGTGCACGTTATAAAACATTGACTTTTTTAACGTGTGCACGTTCCCTTAATTAGGCTCCCAAACCAATATTTAACAGGCTTGGTATTGCTTTGGTTTCCCAAACTGCGCCCTTGGACCTATAACAACACAACAACCTGCGTGTTTTTGAAACAATATGCAAAAACTCACCTTTCACCATGATAAATCCTACAAAAATGATTGTTATCTTTCTTAAATTTTTTCCTACAACGTCAAGAAAACTATCCTCTTTCTAAATATATAATTTTTTATATTTTTCTGACTATTCTAAGGTTTCCATTTATATTTATTTCAAACTATGTCTTTTATACCTCTATTTTTAGTGATTGTAAATTTTTATCTTTTTCATGTATCTTTTTTTCACTTCTCCAAATTGAAAAAAATTATACAGTCCCAAACTAGGACTAATTCTATACACATTAAAAAAATTAATTTTCGATATTTTTGAGGTAGTTAGGGGGCACGGTCAGCTATCCGTTATTTTTTTAATTTTCAAAATCTTTGTACTTGAAAAATCATAAAAAATAAATAATCACTAAAAAAATCTATAAAAGAAATCTATCCCAAACTAGATGCTCCTACCTATCTTTCTACCAAAGGGTTTTTAAAAATACTAAATAGTGCTAAAAAATTGTGGGGGCATGACCAACTGTCTACTATGTTTTTTTGCAAAAATAGGAGCACCTATTGACATTTTATATATTTAACCCACTTACACTTAACCTTTTTTTTAAAAAAAATAGTAGTTTAGAAAGTAGACTTGAAATGTTATAATTCATGTTCTTATAACATCAAATTTTGAGTGTAATAGCTCAAATAAATCGTATAAGTTGACGTATTTTATTTTTCGTAAAAAAAGTGTCCACTTGAAACCCCCTTTCCCCCATTTCCATGCACAACATTGAGGAAAACATGAGACTAGTGAGGTGTATACCAAAAATATCGAACCCTACCCAAAGTGTGAGACCTTTTTTTGTGATGGGTTGCCAAGTGTTTTACAAAATGTTGGCCAATTGTGGCCTCTTTTAATAACATGATTATTGGTTTCAAGTTTGGGACAATGCCTCTCTGTCTTAGGTTGATGAAAATTTGACCATCTTTGGATTTATCCCTACAAGATACATGTATCGAGTGGGAAAGAATTAGGGAAATTTAGATTTAGATGTGTGAATCATCTATAACTTGCCTATAACAATGGTACTATATGAATGAAAATTGGCACATGACCTTCAATCACACTCGACCTCTTGCGGTCATGTTGGGAAAACCGATGTAGAATATGTGGGTGGGTATTGGTAGAAAAATATAATGAATATGTGATATGTGGACAAAAATATGCGGAAATGAAATAAACAATTTATTAAGGAAAAATAATGTCCTCGATGCACAATATCTAGATCTTTTCATCAAGGGCAATGAAGGCCCTTCTAACTTGAATTGGTCTAATGGATGGGTCGGAAAGAATAGCCACACATAGACTCTAATCGATATTAAGCTCCATGAAAATCCTTTTTACGGGTTTTGGGATGCATGAAAACCAATGGGAACCTTGTAATGATTTCCAGACAAGGTCATGGAATGAACGAGAGAGGCGTGGTCCCACTAGATCTATGGACGGTTAGTTGGTTTAGTCTAGAACATAAAGGCTTGATGAGATTATTCATTTAGAATGTTCGATGTCGATGATGTCGGGAGGAAGTGAAGATGTTCGAAAGAACACCACACATAATCCAGCTTTCTAAGTCTAATTGGCCTTCATCCGATATGGTTGGGGGATTGCTAGATCACAACCGTAAATTATCTCTTGTTTTGGTCCTCAGATGGTCATATGTGAAATCTAGAATTTGTTGTCCTGGGAAGGCCAATACTGCAAGCCTTATCAACTTCGATGTTTAAAACGTTTAATTGTGTAATTTTTTCTGAGTACTGTGATGGTGTTCTAAGGAAAAAC